>VXAV01006235.1:42500-66703 GCA_013399715.1 Alectura lathami
ATTTTTCTAGTATATTAATATATTTTATAACAGTGCAACAGTCACCCATTCATCAAGTCACAATGAAACACATTTAAGTTTTCTAGAAGCTTCCCATTCATATGATATTGAATTCTTGACTATTCATAATAGTAAAAACAAATGAAAGCCCTTTCAAACAGCAGATGCTGTACAAGGAGAGTTGGTTATTTAGAGCAGGAGTGATTTGGCAGACCTAGTATTGTTTGTTAGAGTGCTGTCTCGCATAGAAGGTAATTTAGAAGTCATATTTTTAAAAATAATTTTTCTGTAGGTCCTCCTCCTCCCCCAGCTGAATAGATTTAAACTCAGAATAGAGACCCATTGATTATTCTGGCTTCAAGGATCAGGAAGAGGTTAATTAGGGGCTGATAAAAAGTTCTCTGGGGCAGGGGTCATGTCTTTGTATGTATTTGTACCATGACTAATGCAGTGTCCCTGTGAGACTACAGAGGCTGTATTTTTTTTTGTTTGTTTGTTTTAAATATATAATGTAAATAATATTAAATTGCATTTTAGGAAGTGCAAAAATGGTCTGACAGCAATTTAAAAATTTTTACCTTTTTAAGAACTGTTTTCCCAATTTCTGGAGCAATCTGAATGCAGTAAAAGTGTTGTTTTCTGATTTTGATTCCTTTAGAGAATTTTCATCAATGAAAGAACTCTCCTGTACTGACATAAATATAATCTCAGACTTAGCAGGGATCCTTCTGGGCTCTGTAGAGCCCTGTGAATCAAACCATCATGCAGAAAGAAATGCTTAGGGCTCTTCAGGGTATTATTTTTTTTCTCTTTGGAGCCAAGATGCACGAGGCGAATGTATCACAGAATCACAGAATGGCCGAGATTGGCGGGGATATCTGGTCCAACCCCTGCTCCAGCAGGGACACCCAGAGCAGGGTGCCCAGGACCATGTCCAGGCAGTTTCTGAAGATCTCTAAGGAGGAGACTCCACAGCCTCTCTACTTGTATGAAACTGAAATGCTGAGTACATCCCATTGCTTGCCCTGATAGGAGAGGGTTTGAACCATAAACCTGGTATGGAACCATGAACCTGAAGTTATACGGAAGAGCTACCCCTGACTCTTCTCCGTGGCAAATCATCATTTGCATCTTGCATACTATTGAGAGGATGAGGACCAACTACATCAAGAGCACACTAGCATCTTCCATGGCATCTGTTAGGTGCAGGCATCACAGGTAATACGACAGTGGCATGGGGATGAGAGGGAATAGCATCAGTTTGTGGTACTGGAGGTGTCTGATATGGTTATTTCTTAGTGTTCCTGGTAACTCTTCATAGAATCCAGAGTTTATGTGCCCCTATGAATTAGCAATCAAGGTCCATCTTGCTTCCTATGAGAAGTCTTGATCCTCACACTCCCCACCATAAAGAGACATAGGACAGCAAGATAATCAAATAGTAATAAGCAGTATAAGATGATAGCTAGGGAGAATATCCTTTTTTTTTTCAACATTTAAGTTCACTCTGACAATATGCCTGAAAATGCTACTTCTATTAGCTGGCTATAGGCAATCTTGTATATTTCTGTTCATAGAGGTTTGCAAAATTTAAAAAAACAACAACAGTTGAATGATGAGTCTTAAGAGCTGGAAAATGGTTTTCCACATGCTGATACAAGCACATATTTGCAATCCTCAAAATGTAATTTGTCCTTTTAATCACTAAGCATTGGTGTGTGTCCCTGGTTTGCCAACTGACTTTATTCTTATTCTAGTGAATGCTTTTTCAGTGCTTTTCCCCTTCATCCCTATACTAAATTTGTAGGTTACTCAAGTAACTAGTTTTCTTTTGATTCTTTGCTAAGCTGGTTTTCTCTTCTCTGTCTTTAGCTGTGGTGCAAAAAATATTCCCCAAAGTGAGGAGGCCAACAGTTCTCACCGAATCAAGATAGAACCATCAGCTTTCTTGCATCGTCACCCCCAAATAGCTTTTCTGTGGCTTTATATGGAAATAGCGTGAGCTTTATTCCTGCCTGTCATCTTGTACTTTGTTCATCCCTGCAGGTTATAATGTCTACATGTATTCTGCTAATAGAGCTTGAATTATTTTGTAGTCCAGTGGGAGATGATGTCCCTGCACTTCACTTATGGTGTTTGCCATCCCTCATCCCCTTCATGCTTCATTCAGATTTCTTTTTTTTCATCCAGGCCAAAAAGTGATTATAGATTGCATCCACTGGCGGATTTTGTCTTATTTCAAGCATCCATTGAATCTTATGAACACGGCTGATACAAAGGGAGAAGACCTGCAGCTGGTCTGGCGTGCCACATGCCCTCTAAGACTTTCCAAGGTGCGTGGTAATTGGCAAAAAATGCGATGTCAGTCATGGCTTACTACTTAAACACAAGCTGTAACTTTGTCTATTCCTTTTTTTCTGTGCTAAGGGAATTCTAGTAGGATACAGGAAAGAAAATAAAAGTGGCATTTTCTACAGGAAATGGCCCTCACAAATATGTCTCTGCTAATAATTACAGAGCTGGTTTTATTTTGTTCAGTGCACTGCCTTGGTTTTGGATCCACATCAAGAGCAGCATATGCTCTCCAAACTAAAATATGTGCATATCTGATTTTTGACCAAAAAAAAAAACTTATTTAATTGATCTCTTCCTACCCTTTTCCCTCCCCCTCATTCTCTTCCTGCCTTTTTGCCCATTTCTTTACTAATTCCATAATATAGTAAGTCCCCTATTATGAGAGAAATCCGAATTAATTTAAATATAAAATATAAAGAATTAACCTTACAGCAAAACAGATAACAGAAAAAAGAGCTATTTTTTCTCTGTCAAGTGACAGGCTTCTCGTTTATTATCATTTTAACAAATTAAGTTGCAAAATTGGCATTATTTCAGAACTGTACAAAATGTAATGACTCTATGAAATATATTGAATTTTTCAAGTATTAAAAATCCCTTAGTTTTTAAAATGAAACACTTGAAATGATCCTTAAGAATCCAAAGGTTTTTTTTGTGCCATCTCTATACTATGGCTGCACAAAATCTAATGGCATTTGCTGAGTTAATCCTGGATATTCCATTGTTTTGGTATTTGTACTCTGTTAGTCAAATACAACATGTGTGAGAAAATCAAAGGGAAGAGATGTTGTTAAAATAGGAGGAAAATATTTATCCCTTAGATGTATGAATACTTGTCACCCAAAATAAATCTGGCTTAAACTCTTCAAGTCTTAAATTAAGTAAGTTTGAAGTTAAAGTAAGTTCTTAGTCTTAAACTTCTCTCTCCCTTACATATATCTGTGTATATATATAGTGTGTGTGCATGTGTGAAAGGGCGTGACATCTACTAAACCTTAATTCCTCTAAACGTGTAAGAGAAAGAAAAATACTTGGTTTTAACTCAGTATCTGTATTTTCTCTTTTGTTCCTTTGCTGTTCTGCTGGATATTAGTAGGCACAAATGTGTGGGCTGAGAACCACGAGGTGAGCGAATGTGCTGGCCGGCCGCTGGCAGGGCTCCAGGCATGGCGAGGAATGCTGCCTTTAAAAGTTTGGTGGGATGGGAAGGAAGCCAGGGAGTCGGGGAGCCATGGACTGGAGGCTGTTATCCTATGGGGGTGCGATCATGGGTGTTACAGCTCAGCGAATATGGGTGCTTGTCAGAAATGGGAGGCGCTGCGTGAGCGTTCTGTCCTCCAGCCTGTTCACGCTCTGTCCCCTCAGTGGTCTCTGTGGCATGCACTAGAAGATCGGTGACGCAGGTTCTGATGCCTTGGTGTCAGCACAACAAAACTTGGCCATTTTTTGCCAAGTGCTTGCAGGTGTTTTCTCTCCACAAGAAACTCCAGAAGCACTCCTGTTAACATGCCTTCCCCAGCACCGCCTCCGTTCTCCTCTCCCGCGCCTTTGCCTGTCCTTCGAATACATCTGTGTCTTTGCCCTTCCAGAGGGTGCCCTTTTTCCTGTTGGCAGCCCTTGCATAGGTGTAGAGCGTTGTGCTGCCTCTCATCTCTGTCTCACTCTATTCTCTTTCCTGCTGATGAGACCCATGTTGCTTTGGCAGAAAAGCTAAAATACAGTAGTTCATCAATCCAAAATCCACGATGATGCACTTGTCTGACAGTGGGGGTTTGGCTGAAGGTGATTTTGACTATGAGCCTGACTGTTCTTTTCATTTGACAGCAGAAAAGGACTGCAAGACTTTATGTCTAGCATAGATTTCATAAAGTATTTTGACAGAGAGTCTTTATTGATGGGCAGTGTAGAGAAACTGCTTGAATTGAGCAGATACGGGGAGAAGCATTGTTGCTGTTCTCATTTGGAAATGCTCTGTGCCTTGTTCTCGGGGGCATGGGGATTCCTAGCCCAGAAACAAAACAGCTGGTGCAACAAATCACTAACCAGTGCCACCAGGACTGGTGTCCTGCAGCTTGTCCAGCACAGAGGGAGAGGTGTGGCTGCAGAAATGCCTGATACTTTTATGGTTTTGTGGTTGAATCTGGAGAATCTCAGGGGCATTATAAGGGCCAAAGGTTCATCTGTTCTGGGCATGTGTCATGGTTTCTAGAATAGTCAAATCTGCGAATGCTGAACGAGAAGGAACAAAACACATCAGGATGGACTACAAGAAGTTTGGGAGGGAGCCTGTTCCCCCTTCCCCTAACCCTACATTCCAGAATTACTTAAACCATTGCTGAAATTACAGTATTAAAACCAAGTGAATATTGATCTTCTATATACGGATTCTTCATGCACCTTTTGGTAACATAAAAGCTGATCTCAGTGTCCGTGTATGAAAATCTATGTTCCCTGTAATATTGAACATGATGGTCCTTGCCCCGAAGGCTTCTGCCCTTCACACTAGCAGTGCCTGTACGCCATCAGCACTGAAATCACGGCAAATCATCTGGAAGCCCTCTGGAATCACTTACTCTTAAATATGACCTTTTAAGATTTGAAAAAAAATGAAATCAAATAATCCATTTGTAGCTTCATCTGGAAAGGTTGGAGTCCAACAGAGAACAGACACATAAAGATACTTGTGCACTTCTCATTCTGGGAAGTGATTTAGTGTGCCATGTTTATAAGCCAACTGATTCCTAAAATCAAATGAAGCCATAGCAAGAGCAGGCCAAACATCAAGGTAGGGATGATATCTGAGCATGCTGGTGGCTGGGAGAGGAGCCCGCACTTCCCTTGAAGTCCCAACATCAAAGATGACGAATAACTTTTCTCCATGTTCCAGTTCTGCACATCATCTGAGTGTCCTTTGGCAGCAACAGTTGGCCCAAGCCTTGGAGCAGCAGCTGGAAAGTCGAGAAGCAGAGCTGTGATGCCTGTGGCATCAGATGTACTGGAAACCCTTTTAAACTGTATTTTGAAGTTTCAGCATTTGTGTGGACCTAATTATAAGACACATATTTCATTCATAGACTGTGTGCCTGATTATGCATGGTAGCATGGCTTGTACTGGAGCTGAGCTGTTACTGGCTGCACTTTAAGGGGAGGATGTGGCTGGCAGCATGGGGCATGGTACGGGTTTAGTCTGTGACGAGGCCAGAAGACTGAACTGCAGCTCAGATGAGCTGTTCCTGGCTTCTGCCTTGATTTGCTGTACATTGGACAACTCACCTAGCCCTCTGTGCAAAAGTGCTGCTGAGATTAGAGTGGTATTGGATTTGTTGAGTGCTTCAAGATCTCTGTCTGCTCCTGAATGCACACGTCTGTGGATGTGCATATGCGTGTCTTAGACATGATGCACGTATGTTATACATGTGCACACCCACAATGCATGCGTTATAGACATACACACCCACACACAGTACATGTGTATATACATACACACATCCACATACATACTACACAGGTATGGGTGTTTGTGGATGCACACACAGAAGCTTTCAGTTATCACCATATAATGCTGTACAACTGAGTCATCACATACCATCTGATGAATATTTCAGCAACGTGAAGAGAGCTTCTCAGATTCCAGGTCCTGGCCTTCAGAAATCACAGCCTGTTGGTATCTGCGTGTACCTTCCTGGTCATCTTGGTGTGCTCATTTCTGTTGTCTGTGCGTGCTGACAGAAGGGTTGGCACACATCTGTAGGGTGCTGTTGTAGTGGCTTCTGATGCAGGCTGTGTGCAAAGGCTGTTTGAGGCTGCTCTGACACTACTTTTAACAGTCTGAACATATTAATTTGATGCAATCGTTCAGTGCAGCAAAAAAAAAAAAAAAAAAAAAAAAAAAAAANAGGGATGAAAAAATTAAAAAAAAAAAAAAAAAAAAAAAAGCGTTTAACATTAGCAGTCCCTTAAGAACAACTAGGAAATTGAAGGCAGCCTTAGCTGTGGAAAATGCTGGGATTTAATGTTACAGTGTACAGGGGTCACGTGGCAAGGGACTGCTCAGAGCCTCCGTGAAGCCCCGATGGGTGGGATGGGTTGTACCATGGGCTGTGCCTGCAGAGACCCTCACTGCAACAGGCAGGCTCACTGTCGTGGCAGTCAGGTGTTTCTGCAGTGAGAGCGAAATTGAAACTACAGTGAAAACCTCTGGAGAGCTTAAATGGTGCTGTTTTCCTGCAGCCAGGATGCCAGTGATATCGGTAGATCACAGCAAAATGTGTTCATTGGATCGTTTAGACAGGAATCTTCAGAGCAATGCCTGGCAATTAGGTAACCGTTACATTTCAGTGAAAATTGTCAGTCTAACTGCTCCAGGTTGTGTTCAAAACCTTAGTCTGATGCTTTAGCCATGTTGGTTCAATAGCTCCACTCCTGTTACAGGTGTCAGTGAATAATAATAATAATAAAAATATAGAATTGTGCAGTGCTGAATCTGCCTAGAATCCTTATTATACATTTATAAAATAAACCCTAATGGCTTTTTGGAGTGGTTATGGTGTAGTCTGTCAATGTATATTAAGATTACTATGATAGCACATAGCCTTTATGATAAAAGCATGCAAATTAACAGAAGAATTTGCAGGACTTTGCATATTTTCCTGTAATTTAATACAAACAGGTCCACATCTATAGAGTCACATGTAAAAAAATTGTGTGCGCACATTTTTGTGTGTGCAGTTCTGCCCTTACCCAACAGACTATGAGAAAGGAACAGCTCCTATGGTCTGTATCTGCACTATGGTCTGGGAATCCGCATGCCAAATGAAGCACGAGGTGACTTTTGCTGGCCAAGTTAACCATCAAAAAGGTTTTTTAATGGAAATGCTGTCACGCTCTTAAGTAGAGTACTGCTGCCAGGCATCACATCAATAATGCAAACTTTGGAAGACAATCTTGCAAACTAAATAGCCAAGAATTCTGAGGTATTTCTAGAAAGAAAAAAGAAAAAGGGTAATCATTATGAATGGGGGGGGAACCATCAAATGAAATTTAATTTTGCATTCAGATTTATTATTTCTATCTGTTCTCAGTGCTGAAATGCCTGTTTACGTGTAAAGGACAGTTTCTTTCCATAATGAATCATGGTAACACTTAAATTAAGCACAGTAAAAGAATGGTTAATGTCATAACACGCTGACAATTTAACCTGGCCAATATTTTTATTGCCTTGTACAATAAACCTAACAGAGCACAACTTGCTTTTTGACTGGTGGAAAATCGGTTATGAACCGCCAGGGAATGACCAATTTTTCAAATGCAGCCATTCAGTCACACTATAGCCACTAATACTTTTTTTTTCCCGTACACTATTGCTGTTATAATCTTTTGAGGATATTTTATCACAGCAATAACCTCCTCAAAATCAGTCTTTACTGCAGTTAATGACTGGACAGCTGGAGCATTAACTGGCCTTGGCTTTGCCTCTAGCCATTAACTAACAAACCAGTTGTTATCCGCAGGTAACAACCAATTTCTTGTAGAATTTTCTTGATAAAGTGTCTCGCTGGATAAAAGTTTTTTTTTTTTTTTTCCCCCCTTCTTTCCTCCACTAAGATCTACCAAGTGCAAGTTAATATGTAGAATAAGAATTGCAGAGAAGCAGCAGAAAGTAGTAGTGTTGTGAAGGAAGTTAAATTATAAACCAAAATCCATGAAGTGTTGCTTGTTTACTCCTGCCAGCGTTTTTGTAACATTAATGAAAGACTGCTCTGTCATGTCTTGGTCACTCAAGCAGCACGGGGCCCTGCGTGCATGAGGGACAGCCGTCCCTTGGGAGGCACAGCGCCTGGCCTCAGCACAGAGGTGAGCAAAGCAGGGTGTGCGTTAGCATCCCTTCTGAGAAAATACCAAATGAAGACCTGAGATTAATTCTGTATATTTTAATAAAGTGAGTATTATTTTTGAGGGCCCTCGTAAAATTTTAGCCTCTATGCTTGCTGTTGGAAGTTATGAAATGTTAACCTCTGGTTGTGATGTTATTTTATAAGTAGGGTTAGCAGATTCAGATTAAATCAGTGCATTACTGAGGGGGGCTTGAAGCAGAGATTCATGGCATTGTTAAATTGTAGCAGAATAAGTAAAATGTACAAATGAAACACCCATAAAAAGCCAAGCTCTATCGTGCCATAAACAATGATGTTTTAAAACTGTTAATAGGCTTAATAACAGTTTATTATTTTACCTTAACCCTTTTTAATGCCTTCGTTTTTCTAGCTTTTATTTTAGCTGTACTGAGCTGTTAAAATCACTTCTTACATTTTCCCCTCTAGGTATATTTTCCAGGAGTGAATACGAAGAAAAAGAAGCTGCAGGAATGCATTTGCTTTTAAGAAGCACAGGAGGCACTGTGCTCCCAAACCTGCTCAGGATGGGCTTTGGCATACAGCAACTATCTTAGCACCCACAGAAGTGGCAGAAGATTTCTAAAACCATAGGCAAAATCCCTGCAGCAGCAGGAGTATGAACAGCAAGCAGGTTGGGGCTTCTGTGAGGGGTCAGGGCTCTCCTGATGGCGTCTGGATTCGCATCTCCCCTTTCAGCTCTGTGCCTGGCACCGTGGCTTGCCCTTCAGCATGGATTTCTGTATATTTCCAGGTGTTTGCACAGGAGTCGTTTGTAAAATGCTCCATTGTTTACCAGAAATAGAATTAATATCAACGTGAATTTCTAACCAGAGAGTCAATTTCAAGTCATATAACATTTTGAAATTAGTTTAATCTGGAAAGACTTGGGGGATTCTCGGTAGTAAGGGCTTGCCTTGCACTTGAAACCCCTGCATGTTTTGTGCACATGCAAGTGGCTCCCTTTCTCTTTGGTATATGCATGTAACTGTCTAATGCTATTGGCGATTTCATTTGGGCACTGATGTAAGAATAGACCCCCTCTGTGGCACGTGTACTAACTACCAATATTATTTGTGATGCAAGCATTTCTAGCAATTTGAAGTGATCCAATGATTTTTAAATCATTTTTAATTTCATAAGTCTACTCCTTTAATCTCTTTCAAATTACTGAAAATGTAAGGCATTCTAAACATTTCCGATCATTCTTCACAGCTTTGGCCCCATAAAGCCAATCTTTTCCAAAGTTAAGCACTTAAAAATTTGAAGTACTCCAATAAATTTAAATTGGCATATTCTGTGCATATCAATTTAGAATTATTAGAGCATTAGTGCCTAGGAGTGATGGCTGAGGGCATGCAAACCAGTTCATACATTGATTTTTAATGACTTTTTATTGATTCCTTGCTTTTTAAACTTGATACCCTTAGGTTGCCTCTTACATGGTGTTAAGAGATTTCTGATGATACACCAAGTTCGAAGAGATATCTTTTTCCTCTCATGCTTTTTGTTTTCTCCTTATGGCTTATTGTTACAACCTAGCTCTGATGCAAAGATCAAATGCACTTTTTGTGGGGCTTTGGAAACGGTGATTGTGACTTCAACAGGATATGGCTCCTCATGTTTCCCCAGCTTATCTGTAGACAAGGTTTATGCTCAAACCTTTAAGGGTCTCTCCTCCCCTCAGCATGTGCACTCTGCTCACCACAGTGATGGATGCCCTGGGCCTGTGCTGACAGCAGAAATAGGCTTCTTTGTAATTTTTAAATGTCAGTCTTAATTTGTTGGGCCAAGATATTGTAGGTGTCATAAAACACAAAGTGAAAATGTGGTTTAGTTCTTTTACCTTTTGAGAATCATTCATTTGTATCACAAAGCATGCACGCCCCCGCTCTGTATCTATTCCCACCGCATTTGTTAACAGTTTGGTGCTGACCTGCTGACCAGCACGCTGTCAGGGACCGCACTGTTGGTAACAGCTGTGGCGAGCGGCCCCGTCCTGCCATCAGGCCATCCTCCTCTGGGGCAGGAGGAAAGCTGGGGATGGCGCGCAGGCCCAGCGGAAAGGCAGACACCCCCAGCAGGGCTGCCCTGGGCTGGCTGGTGTCAGCGTGGGGACGTGCCCAGCTGGGCAGGGGACAGCTCAGGGAAGCACCATGCTGAGCCATTACACAACCGCCCTTCCTTGGGTGTGAGATGTGCTTTGACAAAGCCTTCCTATGCGGGTCACAACAGGACAAGTGGGAATAGTTCTAATAGATTAAATTCTTGTGGGTTCTCCTCAGTGCTTCCCTCCTGCTGCTCCAGCTGTGCTGTGTGAGCCTTTTTGGGAGGTGGCGATCCCAAGACCTTCTTGCAGGCCACTGCCTGGAAGGCCAGGCACCATGGCATGCAGGTGTCCCTCTGCCCCCGCCAGGCATGATCCCTCTGGCTGCAGTCAGGGCACGCAGCTGTCTGAGGAGACAGTAATTGCTGCTAGCTGCGATGGGCGCTTCTGTCCTTAGGCTTTGTTTAGGGCAAATTCCTCTGCAATTGCATTGTTAGAAGCCATGGGTCTGTTAAAAACGGAGTTATTAGGCCATGTGCTTTCCGTGTGTTGTCACTGTGGGAACACCACCAGAGCCGATGTCTGTGCTGGGCAGCGGAAGTGTTAAGTGGAGAATAAAAACAAGTCCAAATTCCCATTTGGAAACTGCATGCCTCAACAAATACCACTGTTGGTAGCAAGTTATTAGCTTCTTGGTTGTAAGTCTGGTCCTTTTCAAAAGGGAGGTGGAAAAAAGCACGTAAAAGAGATTTTTGGTAATTCATGGTATATTGACTGAACCACAGAAAGCTCCCCACTCTGCCCATTCCCCTCTATAGTTTGGATGTGCTTAAGCTAACGCTTCTTTTTTATTCTCCACCTGAGTCTCAAGATCTCCCCATGGCAGAACCCTAGACACCCCACAATGCAGGTGGACAATGCACCTTCACCTTATAAATCTGAAACATTCCTGTTTTCTTTCAGGCCACCTGCAGATGAGGGCCCTATGAAAAAAACTCCTTCCAAACAGGAATGTGTCTCTGCTGTGGGCATTATGTGGGTCTGCCAGTGGACATGACCTGGTCTTCCTCCACAGGGTACCAAGGAGGGAGGGACAGCGCGTCCCTGGGCGAGAGCTGCCATTTATATATTTATTTAGAAGCAACTCTGAGCAACAGCACGTTTACTAGCTTGGTTCATTTTTATGGGTTTGATTCATTGCTTATTAAAACCAATGGAAATCTTTCCATTGTTTTCAGCTGGTTCTGGCTCAGAACTTCTTGGTGCTTGACAGTATTTAGTAGGAGCTGAAAGATCTGAACTTCTAAATCATGATATATAATGGTCTTCTGCAGTGCCTGTTTCTTAATTATATACATAATCCAAATATTTGTTGCAGTTTATTTCTGGTTGAGCACTTTCTACTTTTTCACGTGTGGTGTTATGAGGCAGTTAAATAAAATATCATCAATATCGTATTTATCACAAATGGGAAACTAAATATTGAGATCCATTTTATCCAGTCATTAGTTTATGGACACTGAGCCCTCTGAGGAATGTCACAAATTCCCTTGATGTCCCTGAGTGCTAAATTTAGCATTTGGATCTTTGAAAACACACATTAAAAACTGATACAGTCAGACAACTCCCTGTGGAGTGCGCATCTATGTTGGCTTTTACGTCACAGTTATTTCAGTCAAAACTTGGCAGTAAATTATTTTATCCAAAAGTTGTTCAGGGATATGCCAGGCACTTTTCATAAGCATGCAGCATCTTTTTGGATGATATCAGGTCAACCATTTCAGCCTCTCCAGTATGTTGTGCACATGTGTATCTGAGGGGTATTTGCGTAGCTGTGCGTAGACCTCCATGCACCTTCGGACAGTTGCGCATGTTAGATGGGCATCACAGGAGCCAATGTCTTCCACAGAACTGGGAATTCCCAAAGCCAAAACACTCTGTGGAAGTCTCTGCATTTTTAAGAAAGATCAGCGTGATCATGGTTTTGTCTTTCATGTTGGCTTTCTGAAGATATTCTAGTAGCTGGAGCTTCCCTCAGAGATCTTTAGAGAATCTATGGATTTCAAGTCACTTTTATAAAATACTAGAGGACAAGGAATTTGTAAGCACTATTACCTGTCCTAGAAAGCAGATTCTGAGAGATAGAGGAACTCCTCTATCCTTATAATTTAACATATCATGTAATGAAAACTAATCTATGTAATTCAAAATCAGACATTAAAACAAGTTAAAGGGTCAGTACATACAATAAATTTCTCTTTGCCAATTTACTCTGTTAATTTAGACATTGCCTTTTCACTTTAACTCATTAAAACTTTCTTGCCAAGTTTACTTATCTAAGTTAAGGGTACAATTAATATTATAATTTTTAATTATCCACTTAGTTTTATCAGAGGCAGTGTTTCCTTAATTGTGGATACCAAAATAGAACCTGTATTTTTTAAAGAAAGTGAAGCTCTGTGATTTCACTAATTCCTTAATAACATAAATATTTATGTATCATTCTCTTTACTATTTACACATCAATAGTTGTGTTGTTTTATTTTATAACCTTAGCATAATATACTACTGAAAGCTACATTCTATACTACTTAATTCTGTACCACTCATTCTGATTTATGGCATCATTTTGTTTCCAGCTCACTCCTTATCTTCAACAGGCTTGATCCAAAACTCATCAAATTCAGAGGGATAGATCCCAGTGGGCTTTGGATTAGTCTAGTAGGGTGAAATTGTGGTCTTCATGAAGTTTGCTTTACATGCACAGATATGCACTAGTGAGATTATTTGATAGATTTCTAATTCAGCTTCTTCTGTGTAGGAGCAGGTTCTTGAGAATCCTGGCCTTGCACTTGAAATTTAAGAGACCATTTTAGTTGCATATATTCATCCATTTTCTTACTAGGAAATTTGAGAGTACATTTATTTGCCAGTATGATTTTATCATCATTATGGAGGACTCATGTTTCTAATTTCTTCTACAGGCTCTTGAATTGTTAATGTTAACTCCTACCAAACCCAACTTTGTTTTCTAATGGAGAGACAGCATTCTGAACATGAGTTGATGCTAAGCTGTTAAAAATATGTTCTTTAAGAATGACAGTCATAATAAAGTACAGCTCATCACAAAGGGATGGAGAAGCATTAATGCAGAAGACAGATGGTAAATAATAGTACAATGTAGTGGTTATTTCTTAGTTATAGAAGTATGGAGTGATAGATACAGAATTACGTAATTGATTTAAGTTCTTCAGAGAAGCTGTAGCTGTCTTGTCATCTTCAGTGCTCTTGCTTTTCCTTTGAACCTGGCATGGTTGAATTGGAACAACCTGGACATATTTTCCATTATATACCAGCTAGAACAGGAACTGGGTTTTCCATTTACTTGATAATTCCTGGTATTCTGTCCAGTTATGTATATAGACTGCTGCATACAGCATTATTTTTATTAAATAAATACAGAAGAGTGTTAATATGAAATGACTGTAAGATACTACTAGATAATCATGTATGCTACAAGCTACCTTAGAATGCATTTTTGATACATAGCTGCAGTGTCTGCTACATGGCTATTGTGCAGCTGATTAGCTGTGGTGAGAAATTACTCATTCCCTTGTATTAACTATACTGTTTAACTACACGGTTTCCACCAATCAGTATGAAGTATGCCAACTTTGTTTAGCCTGTGCACTTGTGCAATGATGAACAAGTAATGCATAAAACAAACCCTCCTACCTAATCAAACATTCCTCAGAGATTTGAAAACAGAAACAAAGGGTAAATCCATTCATAGATTATAATGGCAAAACAAAATAAAGTTTGACATATGTATATGGAAACTATGAACACATGATGTGAGTAATTTTTTTAAACAACAACATGTTTGAATTATTAATAAATGCAAAAAATATGTTTTAACACAATATGGAACAATTGGAAGGATATATTTCTTTAGAATCACAAGGGTCAGGAAAGATCTCTATTGAATACAAACACTATACGTTTTTTCCCCTCTTGGTTTGCATTTTAGCCTTTTCAAATGGCTGTCTTGTTGTGAAACAGTGCCATGGTTAGAGCTGGAAGAAGTTTCCCTTTTTGATCCTTGAGCCTGTAGTACAATTTTCATTCTCTGAGTACATAACTAATGAAGTTTGTTAGCCTTCAGGGTGTAAAACCCATATCTGACTTCTCATCCTAGGGTGCTAGGTGTTGAGGACAGCTGATGAGCAACTCTCTATAGAGGACTGTACTGTTATCCAGGAAAGGGCTAACATTTAATTTTGTCATATATCCTGGTTGCCAGCTTATTTGATTTTAAGATAATTGATGGACCTCTTTATGGGTATATTTTTTCTTAGTCTTCAGGAGAGCTCAAAATATTTCACAAGAGTTACTTTACTGGAGAGTAGTAAATATGGACAGAATGAGATACCAGATAGGTTTTTTTTTTTTTTTCTTGGCCTTTTTTTCTTAAGATTCAAGCAAACACAGTGCTTGCAGATTTGATGGGGGCTGTGATAGAGACCACTGCAGTCACTGTTGGCTGCACATTGCTTAGGGGCCTGGTTCTGTCCTCTACAATTCTTATTGACTTTATTGTCTGCTGTGTGAGCAGATAATGTACAAAATACTCATCAGCTTAAACACCATATATAAATAAAATCCTAAATTGAAACCATCACAAGCAAGTCAGAGTAAAGACAACAGAGCCTTTAACACTGAGCCTTTAGAGGAGCCCATGTGAGTGAACAATGCCAGCTTAAACTCTAAATTCCCAGTTGTGTGTTGGCTTGAACCCCAACCTTAACATTAATCAGAAGCTTTTCTGCGTTTCATCTCCTCATTTACAAAAAAATCTTTGCTGAAAGGTTGTATAAAACTCATTATTTACCTGAGTGACCAGGAAGGCTCTCAAAGTGCCATTCCAAGCTCTCGGGTGAATGCTTATTTATAGTTTTTTAATAGGCATTCATTACCTGATGGATTGGAAAGATTCTTTTTGAACCAGTTCCTGTCTATTGGTTAAATACAGATTGATAAATTTTCTTAAAAAGCTTATTATTAACCAGATAAGCTCATCACCTTTGGATTTCTAAAGTGGTGATTACTTTTACCTTCCAAGGGTTTATTCAACATTTTCACTAGTGTAACTGAAATTTTACCCAGTGGGCAATATTCTGGAAATGAATTACAGCACTGCAATGCTTGCAAAGCGTGGACCACAGAACTAAGGCGGGCCCATTTGCACAAAGAAGACATGCCTGAAACGTATCTGCTCCTATATTGGCCAGTCCATGCACAGGGTATAGAGGATGGGAAAGGGTGTTGCCCCTTTTCAAATGCCTGTGAGCTTGGAAACACAGTGTTAGGGATATTTTGATCCCTAAAAAGACATCATACAGCCTAGTCACACCTCTATGCAATTTGCACAGTCTTTGAGCTTTGCTGGTTTTGCTTGGTCTGCTTTTGAGGATTACTTCTAGCTTAAACTACAGTAGAAAAAAAAAAAAAAAAAACACTGTGTATTTTTTTCAAATGCAATTTGGCAGTGAATGCTCAGAAGACCCATGCAAGCTGTCTCTGTGAGGACGGCAGGTTACCCCACGCAGTGGCTACCACCCTCTGTGAAGTGAGATCCATCCCGTCTCAGCCATCTCTCCCTCAGTAGCGCTATAGGCAATGCTTGCTTGGCATGGCTCCAGCATGAGGGCAGCTCCAGCTCCTCACCCACCTCTGCAGCTGTTAGCACATCTGTAGGACTTCAGAATGACAAGTCCTGGCTAAAGAGGTGTAAAACAACATGGCCATACATGCTCATGACTTGTGATCCTTGAGGGCTCTTTCAGTTTGTAATTTATATCTTAAAATGACACTCTTACATAGCATCTGTTAAAGCTTAAATCCTACATAATGATGCAACGGCATACGAAGAAAAAAGAGCCCTAAACTTACAAAATTCCTAGAAAATGGGTAGTTTCTTTGAATTCTCTGGGGCTCTCATATAATTCCTAACAGGCTTGAAAAATTGGAGCTGCCTTTTGTGGCTTTATTATTGTTTTTGTTATTGCTTATTTGTAGGGTGTAAGGATACCTGAGTTATCAGGCTTTCTTCCCTTACAATTCCCATTTCTTATACAATCACTTATATTTTTAACTTGGAAGTTTCTGTTCTGTTCACAATTTTTCTCCTTCTTAGGGTGGAGATAAGTGGCAAGAAGGAGTGGTGGTGAATGCTCAACAGAGAGAGTGGCTCATTCTCATCTTTTTTAAATACAACAGGTTTTCAACCATGAAAACGCACAGATTTTGTATTACAACCCAGTTGTTTCAGAGAGATGGTTTACCTTTGAATTCATCTGGTTATGCACAGATTATTACAGGAAAAAAAAAAACAAAAAAAACAACTGATGTAAAATTAGTTAGTAGCTGGGAAAAACTTTTCAGCTGGGTGAGAAAACTGCAAATAAATACCAAAAGCCTTTAAGCCTTTTGAGCTTAGCAGAGAGAAAGGAAATTCTAAAGGTCATAGTGATGTTGTTCTTTGACATCACCTTTGTTGTTGTAAAAATTTGATGGAATTGTCTATCTTAAGCGTTTAAAGTATTATCATTTAGGAAACCAGTTTTGCATTTGGTTAAGAAATCCTTAAAATCCTGTTTAAAATGATGTAAGCAAAAATAATTATACTCTTTGCCTCCCTCTGCTGGCTGTGCAGACAGTTAATTGCCTTCATGTCGTGTGACCCTCTGATTCAAAGCAGGTATATAATTATAGCAGTCTTCATTTCAAGTGTGGATAGAAATAGGTGGGGAAATAGCTATATATGAACACAATTATGGAAGCAGAGGGAATTTTGAGAGAAACAACAAGTCTTTATCTTTGAGGCTTTAAATTATTAAAAACACATTTGTTATTAGGGAAGGTCCCTTTAACCTCTCCTGAACTCATATTCTGGACTGGTTTATGTGAGGACAGGAGAGTCATACGCATTTTCTTTGAAGAAGGGCCAGGTGCTGAGGTATAGCAACAACATTTTGGCAGGAAAATGGCAAATCAAATCCAACTGTCCAAGAGGACTGGATACTAGCAGAGCTGAACAAATCTTTGTGTGTACACACATCATTCAGGTGCTTTGCATTACACAGAGAGCTCTCCACTTCATCAGTTTTCAGATGTTCTGCTCTGCATTGGTGTCATTTCATATTGATGTATATTTTTGAAACACATATTACAGTCAGCACAGCCCACTGTCCCACACCCAGAGCCTCTGCAGCTCTCCAGAGACATCGCCTACATCTCTTTCAAGTGCTCAGTCTCCTGTGAGGAGGTGAGCTACTCCTCTCTGGGGGACAGAGCAGGCAGAGCAGTGCCTCCCTCTGGGACGTTATCTGTCCTGCTTTCCGGTGTTTTTTAAGTAGATGTTTATGGTCCCATGCCAACACACCTAGGAAGGCAGTGACCCTCTCTAAGGGGCATGTGCAGTGGCAAAGCTCATGGTTAAGCAGGCAAAACAAGCAAAAAGAGAGCAGTGTGTTTTCCATTAAAGTTAGACAAAAGTTAAAAAAAAAAAAAAAAGGAGGCAAGTATTATCTGAAATTCATAAAAAACAACTGTGAGACAAAGCAACACCGCTAACATACCATTCCAGCTCTTCTCTCAAAGTCACATCCACAGTGAATGTCTCTCACTCCCTACTCCACTCCTGGCCCACCTTCCTTTCCCCTTTCCCTTCCTTTCCCCTGTCCCACAGGTGCCTGGCCAGGGACCCCCATGGTGGCTCAGCTTGTCCCAGCTCCCCCCTGGCACTGCTAGAGGCTACGAGGATGGAGAAGACGGAGGGAAGTTGATACCTGATGTTTGTGGTAAGGGTACAACATAATTTTGAATTTTCAGGTCTGAGTATCAGTGATAGTAAGAGTTCTATGATTTTTTTTCTTTTTTTTTCTTTTTAATGATCTCCCCAAGTGGTATCCCTGGGGTAGCTAAGAGGCAACAGCAAGGGGCCTGGGGCACACCATGCTGGCTGGGTCTCCATCGCCACTGCAGCTCCTCTCCCACTGGCTGGGGAGAAGTGCTACTTTTCCGCCCAGGATGAGGATAGCTGCATTTTGAGGAAACTGTGGGTGAACTCTGCCCCCAAACCCCTGTCTCTCAATCCTCTTCCTTCCTAGGTCGGCAGGGCTGTGTCAGCCTTTCCTGGCTGCTGGCTGCCACAGGTTTAAGGTGTCAGCTGCCATGGCTGTGAGGTTCTGCTTCTGGGGACATTGCACCACAACCTGGCATGGTCCAACCTGGGGGGACAAACATGGCTATCAGGGCAGGCACTGGCTCTGGGTAGCTACACCCTGGGACTGCCCTGGGCGTGCGAGGCCACAGACGGTGCCAAGGGTGGCCACTGAGGTAAGGAGGGGGGTGCCATCTTTGAGGCCGCCCCACTGTGCAGCCTTGTGCGTGGGACCACCAAGGAGTGCCACCTTCAACTGCTGAATTCTTTGAGGAAACCTCCCCAAAAGTGACTTGTGTTCTACCACGAATCTCTGATCTTTAAGATCCTCTCAAAACATCCTAGACCTCCTTCAGCCCCACTAACAACACAGCTGAAGACAGGGTGTTTCCGTCCAGACACTGGCACCTACCTAATCAGTCGCAGACAAGGCAGTATCAACAAACTTTCAACAAATGATAAACACGCTGCAGTGTTCCTTGCCGTTGCTCCCCAGAAAGTGCAAGATATTTACCAACTTGGAGCAGCCCGAACACTGCATGCAGAGCTTGGTACTTACAGGTCAGCAATGTAGATGGGGAAAGCAGCACTGGTATAACCGCCTCAGGTACTGCACCATGGGGACGAAATTGTGAAATCGTAGTTTAAAAGGCAAGATATAAACATTTTCAGCAGATCCTTAAAATTACTCTTCAGCTGTTTGCTTTAGGCATTAATCTGCAAAACTTCTGATAGCACAAAGGCTTAAATGAGGTGAGGAGAGAGGGTTGTGGGGGTGATCAAGAGGGCACCCATGGGCAGAAGTGGGGGTTGTGGGGAATACTGGTGCTCATCAACAGGGCAAGAGAAATGAGTGCTGGGGTGAGCCATGAGGTTATAATCATTAGAAGCCTGTGGCTTGCTGGCTGATCATGGGACTAGAATGGAAAAAAAATGGGGGAAGTTTAAGGAAAGGGTTGAAAATTTGAATGTTCATTAGATTAGTTGGGTGAGAAGAAACTCTATCCCCCAAAATCATTCCTGGGTCTGATCTCAGAGATAAGATCGAACAAAATCTCTTTTAAATAGCTCCTGAAGAGGTCTGACATCCTGAGAATAGGTTATATGTGAATTTGCTGCAAAAGCTAGGTCAGTGCCAATGCACTTTAAAGCTGAAGTTCAGCTATCATTTTGGGGATTTTTTTTCCAGTACATTCTCTTCTTGGTCAATCATAATTCCTAGTGATTATAGCTGGCAAAGTACACCTGCTGTACTAATCCCATGTAAATTTAAATGCAAAAGTTTAAATCCTGGAGCAACAGTTGTCTCCCGATCTTCTATACTGTCCTTGTACTAAGACTTACTGCACCTTTCATTCTTGCTCTTTCAGAAGATTTCTGAGCCCCTGTTGTGCTGAATGAGAGACAGTCAGAATTATGTCCTGCATGGGGTTATAAAAGCTGTGTCTTTATTCTTGAAGCAGAATTTGCTCAATTCCACTAGGTGGATCTATTGAGAATATTGTTCACTATTTACTGTAAAAAATCTCTTTCCCTTCGAGAAAGGAAAAAAAAAAAACACTTTATTTTCTTACAATTATTCTTAGTTTCTTATGTTCAGTAGGAATACAAAGGTGACCACTTTTGTCCATAAAAACCTCCAAAGCCAGGAACCAGTCTGTCAGTCTTAGTAATACTTCGATGGGCCTTTTCTCTTCATTCCAGTATCATCCTTGTTTTGGAAAGCAAAATGATCAGCATTGTCAGGACTATGAGAGAGAGCTGTGCCTCCGCACTGGCCCTGTTTTAGATACTACTTCCACTGCATATCTTCCTCGTGTCAGTTTTGTACTTTGTTTTGGATCCTTCCTTGCTGTCTGTGATTTGACGAATTGTTGCAATGACTTTGTGACAAAAAGTGGCCAACACTTTCTGGCCTCAGTATATACTTCTAGTGGGCCCATCCAGTTTCTGTGACATCAGGCTCAATGATAGTTGACTGCTGTAGTTGAGGGTGTAAATGTATCTCCTAAAAATGTGGTTGGTGTTTTTGTTTGTTTGTTTTTGTTTAGTTTTGTTTTCCAACAAATTCTGATCCCCTCTACCTTTGAATCCCTGTGATGATGGTACTTATAATCTTTGCTGATCAAACCCGCTCAGTGACACTTATTTTGGCTGTGGCCCCTGGGAAATAGACAGCTTGTTCTCAAACGGGTTCTGCCTCTGGTCTGTTTTGAAAGCTGGTATCTCAGGGTCCTTGTTCCAGGAAGATTTCTTACACAATCTGTATGAGTGGGAAAACCTCCATCCACCTTGTCAATTTGCTGGTGTTCTGCCCAGGAAACTCCTATGTTTTTAACAGGCATTTTGGAAGGGGTTTCCCTTTTTCCTGTGAAAGTGTTTTATTTATGTCTTCTTGAACCATGCTTCAGCGACTTTCTTGCTGGATTACTTGTGTTTTCACTGGCTCAGACTGCCATGTAGATCGCACCACCTGTTCCAGAGCTTGCTGAAACATTTACTGTAAGTTTTCTGAAATTCCTTATGTAAAGTCTCTGCTATTAGATGATTCCTTTTACGAGCTTTTCCTTATCAGTATTAAAGACCTGATGTTCTGCCCTTCCTTGGAAAAGAGACCACGCTCCTAAAGGCATTAAGCTTTCAATGGGCTTCTGCAGCCTTTGTTAACAGAATGCCCACTTGCTTATCACCTCTCTTTAGGAAGGAAATGCTGATCACACTTTTTAAGAACAAAGGCAGGATTATTCCTCAGTCCTTCCTCATAAAGCAAACAACTTATAAATATTTAAATATATAAAGATCATGTATGTCCCCCACCCATTGTGTAAATTACTGTATGACCATTTCTATTTTGCTTACTCCCTGTATAAAGCCGCATAAAATACTCCTCCCATCTGTGCTCCCACCTAGGCTTTTTGTTGGGTTCATCAAACTTGTAAGATTTGGGATCATCTTGCTTTTAATTTATGTCTGTCTGAAATAAAAGCTTCTGAAGTCCTGACACTTCACAGAGGTGGAAATCACAAGGAAAGATAATGTTGCCTGGCCAAAACCCTCTGCTCTCATTTCCTCTCATGCTCACTCTTTAATTATGACAAGTCTGTATCTGATAGCTTCCACTGCCTGAGAAGGTGCCCACCGTTCTCTAAGACAGTGCAGGAACCTTGCAGAGTAAGGCACACAAAGCACTTTTCATCTGCTCTTTCCTTCTTTTCCCTGTAGTACTTTTGCCAAGTTACAGCAGCAGTGTATTCCTGCCTACTCACAGAGGAGGTACAAGAGGAAATAAAACAACCCCAGAAGTCGGAGTAGCTATGGACAGTGGAGCCTCTGCAACTGCGAGGACACGAAGGCTTTGAAGAGAAAATACCTTTCTTTGGATGCAAAAAGAGAACAAAGGAATACTGGAGGACACTACAAAAGTGGTGGTGTTGGAGATAACAGGAATTCTGAGCAAGGCTGGTGCAAAGTCTTCCTCAGCTCATGTCTGAGATCTTCTAAATCCCATCTATCCAACAGACATTGCTTAGGAGCCAAAGCGTGTCACTAACTCAATAAAATTTTGAGTTCTCTTGTCTCACAAACTTACATTATTTCTTCAGGCTCCATTCTGGGGAAGGGTTGGCCGCCCCAGCCCAAATAATCATGCCTATGACGCCCTGGGGAAAAGAATTTTCATTGGTCTTTTTTTACAGCATCTTCCCCTGATAGCACCACTGCCTGCATAGTAGCCCCCTTTTCCAGATTTTGAGAAGCTTTTGGTTGACACGTTCTACCTGTTGAGTTGGATGACCATCTGCTGAATAGGAACAACAACAAAAAACTGACTGAACGTTCACCAGTGGTGGATGACAGCTCTGCCATCATCTTTGCAAGAGTTTAGTACTTAATCTCAGCTTCCTGGGAGGTGGTTCCATCTCTGTCCACTTGCAAGTTTCTGGAGGGAAACTTCTGTTCCCTCCAGAACAGAAAGGGGAGGAGAAATACCTTAATTTTTTTGCAAGGACGAGAGTCAAAGTCCTCATCCTCACTCTGTTTTTTCACTCTGTTCACTGTCATTAAAAGAGGATCATGCACTTTTGCCAAAGGAACAGGAAATTCCAGTGAGATGTCTAAAGCTCCTCTGCTGTCACTTGCTGTTTCACCTATCTCTGGCCAATACTCTTATCTCAGGAACAAGAACCATGGGGTTTTCCTGAGCTCCCATTCTTCTGTAACTCTTCGTGCAGTGCGTTCAAATCTCATGCCTGCTGGGATTCCAGGTGTCTGATTTGGCCCCTGCCTCTGAAGTGTCATCACCTCCTAGGTTGCATTGTGAAATGCTAGGTCATGGAAATCATAAGGTGAAATCTGATATTAAAACAAAAAGGTGTAGCTTATTCTTTTATGAGACTGCTAATAATGTTCAGCCTTGACAGGGTTAAAAGGCAACATCCATTTCCCCATTATCTTGTTTAAAAAGTGCCTTTTTTAAAGTCCATATGGCGACTTCCTTTCGACCTGCTTTCCCATCCTCGTCTCTTTGTCAGGGCTGTCACTTATAAAGAATCACTTGACTTACAATAACAAGTTCAAAAGAAGACAGAATATAATCAGTTGATCCACGAAGAATTGAAATAAAGAACACCCCCACTGCTCCAGTTATCATTCCCATAGAGATAGTGATATTATTGATGTGATTGCTATGCTAATTTCTATAGAAAAAACTTGTATTTTGGAATTTGTTCAAAGAGAATTTCAGACACATCAAATTGGAAAATGCAGAGTGAATTCCTAAACTTTTTAGTATAGGCATGGGAATCTTTTTTTTTTTTTTCTTTTTCTTTCTTTCTTTTTTTTTTTTTTTTAACATTGAATAGCTCTGAACAACTATTTCTAAACTTCCTTTAAAAATCAATTGGAAAAAATCTTTCTAATTTTTCAGTTGTTATAGGAAGTTGATTTACTGCAGCTCCAGAAAAAAAAAAAAAAAAAAAAAAAAAAAAAACNAAAAAAAAAAAAGTCCTGCTGTACCTATAGGGTTATTAATATCATCCCTATACCCGGCAAGTGGGATTGGACCACAGACTCCAGAAACAGAGACTAGGGATTATAAAAGATGGGTACATTTAAGTCCAGTGTTTAGGAAGAGCTAATTAATCTATACCCCTTCCTCTGCAATTCCATAGTCCCTCTGGGAATTGCCACAGACGTAAACTTTTTTTTTTTTCCTTGGACTCCTATTTTAACTAGAAGGTTTCAGCTTGTGATGTTATGCTTTTTATGTTGTAAACTGATTTAAAATGTATGCCAGTCATCTTCAGGGAACTCATTTCAGTCAAGATGAAACTAGTCTTACCTGAATCAATGTTTTAAGTGTCCCTGTGGCTCGGCATTTTGAATAATCAATCTGTCTCCATCGCTTCTTAATCATGCGCATCACAGCCTTTTTTATTTGTCAACCCTTTCGGATCCTGGTTTTTTGTTATTAACATGCCCCTAATGTCACATGCAAGCCTTTTCTTTAAAACAAGCTGCTCATTGGTGTATTTTGATACTTTTTATTATTACTAAATCTTTTTTCCCATAATTACACCACAATCATTATATAATCCCATAACAAAGAGTCTATTGAGGCACCATGCTTTTGTCAACTATGGGACACAGAATCCATAATTGCATTATTCAGCTTCTCCCCCCCCCCCCC
>VXAV01006235.1:69641-94535 GCA_013399715.1 Alectura lathami
CGCCGCCGCCCCCCCGTGCAGTTTAAAATAAATCCAACAGGGGCCGTGTTTGCTGAGCTGATCTGACCGGTTGATACAGATAGCGGCGGCGAGCCTCCCCGCTTATGTGGAAAAAGACTATTTTAAGTGTCATAATTAAGTTTAGAAGCCTTGTTTGGGCTCATTCACTGCTCGAAATAAAAAGGACTGGCTGCTTTTAGACCCTTTCTGAAGGGGTTGGCTAAGCGCCTCTGCACGTTCGCTTGGAGAAGAATGTTTTCTTTTCTAGTTTAATATTAGAAACTATATTTTTACTCGTTTAAACCGGATTTGATTATTCCTGCGGAGGTTTTTTTCTCTTCCCCCCCTTCCTATCACTCAAATCTTTGTTCATTGTTCATTGACTGAGGAAGGCTGCTTAAATGTACGGAGAGAGGGGGGAGGCCCCCTCGCTGGTTTGATGTTGAAATAGTAAACCTGAATGAGGAGAGTGGCTGGAAAAGTGGACATTGCAGCTTTAATTAACTTCAAGATGCTTCGGCGAGGACCAGAGCGTAGTAGTGACGTTGCCTCATAAATCTGCCCAGTACCGTGCGTTGCATTGAACTATTACAGTATCACCGTCATACTGAATATTCACCACCTATCCGGGAGCAGATTTGCATAATTGGATTTTTTTTTTTTTAATGAAACTTGTTTGCAAAAAACAAACAAAACCAAAAAAAAAAAAAAACACCAAAAGCCCAAGTGAAAACCGCGGCGATCTCCATGATTATAAAGGGTTCAAACATATCCGAAAAGTAAGTGACCTGCATAAGTACATCAATAGGTTAAGTGCAAATAAGATGAGAAGTGCTTCTGAAAGCTGTACATTCCCTATGTGGTCTCTTGGGTTATTTCTCAATAGCGGGATTTTTTCGTAGCCTCAGGGATTTTAGGTTTTCTGTCTGCTTTCATAACTTTTTCCCTCACAGCTCTTACGCAAGGTGAGGCTTTTGTACAGTGCCTGTGTACCTGTGGTGGTATTTTGAAAGAAAATAGATGAGCAGTTTGTGATTCGTGGTGTTTGAGTTGTATAATTACACTGCTGTGGAGGGAAATGTGCATTGCTGTTGTGTTTCTGATCATCACACAGATCTTCTCTAAATACTTGAGAATATTCAAAGATTGTGTGTGTTTGCTATGCTTAAAAACTGACTTACTTAACTGAGATGTTACTTCTTAAATCATAGAAGCAAGTAGTTTTTTAATGCATTTCTCCCCTCCCGTTTTACTGAGGATGAAGACTACTGAAGTAATTAAAAATGCCAGGAATTTTTAGAGTGAATTTGTAGATAATATGTGAACGCCATCCTCTCCTAACCGAGGGGTTGGCTTGCAGTGTCGCAGGTTTTGATCAGGTTTGGAAGTATTTTGTACAGCAGGATCCCGGGGTTTCAGGTGCTGTGGGGACAAAGTTGTGGAGCGGAGGCAGCCGGCGTGGCTGCTGGCCGGGAACAGCGACCCGTGGGGACGCGGAGAGGGAGCAAAGTCTGCGAGCAGCCCGAGCCGTGCCTGCTGTCCCCCCCGCGCCGAAGGCTGCTTTAGTTATGATGTCATTCTGATAGTGGAGAGCAAATGTCTCCTGATTCTGCCATTAAACGCCTGGCTGATTTGCCTGATAATGATAGCATTGACGTCCTGCTCCTTGACAAATGCAAGCCCTATGAGCCCTATGAATTAACTTTGTTTCCCATAGATGAGAACTAGCTAGCTTTACTACTCATGAATGTAGCAGAGCTTCTTTGACAGATTACTTTGAACCTTCTTGTTTTGCAGCAAACCCTTTCCCTAATGCTGCTTACTGCTGGTGCACCCCTGTACGGTTTGGGCCTGATATGCGGAGCTGCTGAGCGCTCAGCACTTCTGCCGACTTGGGATGGAGCTCAGCAGCTTTGAAATTCAGGCCCTGTGTTCAGCCAAAGGCTAATGCTTTTTCTCTTTTCTTTATTTTTTTTTTTTTATTTTTTAAGTCAGCTAGAGAGAGCTCTATGATTTCTCATCATTGTAAAAATGCTTGTAAATAGCTTGAGATATTTGTCCCAGTCTGTTCTGTTTTTCCCTTTCTGCTACCCTTTTTAAAAAAATTAATCTTCTAGTGGATGCACTGTTAATATTTTAATCTTTCGAACAAAAGAATCATAAATGAGTTGTTTAAAGTTTTCAGAATGTCGTAGAAAGAAAATGTCTCCAGTTGGTAACAAGTGCTTAGAGAATCGGTTGCTGTTTCAGCCCGTGCACTGGAAGGGAATCCTGGTACAGCTGATAAAGCCTACAGCTGGGGACACTTTCTCTTTCTCCTCTGTCTTCAGATTGTGCTTGTGACTTTGAGTTTGTATCACTGCAGGTAAATAAAACTTAATACGATTTTTTTTTTTTTAAGCGCCACTGGCTTAAACTTTGTTTTCATTTGCTGTTCAAATGATGACAATTAACAACTGCAGATGTACGAGAGGTTAGTCCCTCTATTACATTTGCAGGAAACACATCTAAAATATTTGCATGCTAAAGCTGTGTTTTGCAAATGAGTTCCTGAAGATACAAGTTGCAATGATGGAAATACTGTATTAAAACACTTTTAATAAACTGACTATGACTTTATCAATTGCAGAGAAGAAAAAGGAATTGTTTTAGGGGATTTCTGACTTCTGAACATATTTGAGCTCTCTGATACCAGCAAGTTGTCTGGCACTGTCTTCGCTGAAGACTTTTATGTAATGAAGAGGCTGATTGTCGTATTTTTGTCCATGCTGGAGGCCAAAAACCCAACCCATTCATTATCAGAAGAGAGTAGCCTGGAAGCTGCAACATCAGGACCACTGTTTTGCTTGCAGCAATGAAGACAGTGCTGAGATCAGAAACTGTGATCTCCAATACGGAAAGCTGACACATTTGGTTGTTCACCCGTCTTGGGAACCTTGGATGACCAAAGATACTTGTGTTAGAACAGACAGAAAATCCAGCAGTCGATTAAAATGGGTCGTGCTAGTTCTCTGGGTAGCACAAGTTTCAGCAAGCGTAGGAAAATCAGTAGAAGTCATTTTTCAGGATGTTTTTGCTTAAAGTTGACTTTGAATTGCACAGGTGTTTTTAGAGTGCTTTGCCTTAAAAATAAATCAAATGCATGGTCTTAGATGAACTTTATAAAAAATTGAAGAGAAAACCATAAATAGATTTATTTTTACGGTTTGAATGAGGACAGTTACAGCTTTTAGTACCTTCTGATTTAACGTGTTTTGGTGGGACTTGTAAGTAAATTTGTATTTTAACCTCTGAATTTCTCTCAGATATCTGAATAGATGTGCATAGGCTCTTCGTAATGCTAAGAGCAGTATGATACTGAAAAGCCCTTTTATATCCTCTTATTCACACCTTGCATTTTTTGCCTTATTCTTTATTCTATCTTCTTTGAGGCATTTTGTGCATCTGCTTCAGAGGTGCAAGCAATTTGGATTCAGGGAAGGAGAACATAGATGAAAAAATAGAATACGTATTCTTTCTTTTATAGAAACACGAATAAACTTATTTCTGGCAACCGTAGATGGAAGTCCAAATTTCTCTAGTGAAGACACTCTGGGCACAGATGTTTGCAGAACAGGAAAAAAAGGATGTGTTACTGAAGGAAAATCTGTAAAATAAAATAATTCTGAGATGCTTAATTGGATGATGTTAGGGTTATTGTACAAATGCACGGTTCTAGCTTGCAGTTGTGTGGCCAAATACAGAATATGAACTTTCTGTTAAGTCACTGATCAGAATCTGACCTTGGATAGAAATGAGAAAATTGTAATGATCTGCTGGGTGTTTGCTGCCTAACATGAAATAGATGAGTGGTGTCAGTCTGAATCTGAGTGGATCACAATAACTGTTGTGACATTTTCACTCCTATTGGCAGGTTAAGCAACGAAGCCAAGCACTGAGTGAGATCTGAAGTATCTTTGTGGAGGTAGCAGACATCAGGATGAGAAAAGAGACACAGGAATAGGGTAGGGATTTGGATTGCCTCTGCCCAACCGCGCCAACGCTGTGACTAAACACACTCCCAGAGGCA
Source organism: Alectura lathami (assembly GCA_013399715.1). Taxonomy (NCBI): domain Eukaryota; kingdom Metazoa; phylum Chordata; class Aves; order Galliformes; family Megapodiidae; genus Alectura; species Alectura lathami. The sequence goes on from VXAV01006235.1 coordinate 73,711, forward strand.
AGGTTCTTCCAATATTCTGAATTTGGCACCTTTCCCTTGTATTTAAATTTGCTCTAATTTTCAGGTGCATCTTACTAGATAACCAGATGCATCAAGAAAGCAAAGGAATTATAGAGCAGTAATTATAATTAGCCTCGTTGTCTGTGTTTTTTAAAAATTTTAAGATGGGGCCTTGAAAATATTTTGAAGTCACTGTTTTTTAGAGGTCTTAATCTAAATGCTCTGTGAGATTGTTTTTTAAGGGGAAGAGTTCCTTAGGTCAAGTTGAGCTATATTAAAGACAAACAATTTTGTTATAATCTGACTGTCTTTTAAACACAGATGAAGAAAACAGAGCAAAATAGCCACAGCAGCCTCGGTACCCGATCTTTTCTACATTGTGCATTGCATTGAGACTCCGATAACCAAAAGCAGAATTAGGTAATTCCTCACAAGTATTTGTCATGCTGTGAAAAAAGCAGTGCTGCCTATCGTGGCAGGATGTGAACGGAGAATTCTGCAAGTTGCAATGCCTGAAAATAACAGTGGTGGGCTAGATAGCACACCCCTAGCGTGGGGCAAGAACAGAGCTGGCTGCTTCGGCACCGGCTGCTCTTTCTTGATGTGTCGGTGTCTCCGGCTGGCCAGCTGTGGCATCTCGGGCTGCCAAGGGGAGCCGGCACTCGCCAGGAAGGTGGAGGTCGATGGGGTTTCAGAGTGCTCCACAGCTCCAAAGGCCAGGCAGCAGTTATCCAGGTGGGCTTCCCACAGTGCCAGGGGAAGGCTGCTTTGGAAGATGTGGCCCTGGCTCAGTTTTGTAGAGGGTAAAGCAAAGAGGGTGAGAAGAAGAGTAAGAGCTGACTTTTGTCTGCTGTGGGCTGCACAGTGGCGGAAGAGCCTGGCACGGGGGCGCTGCCACAGTTCCTGCTCTGCCTGGGGTCATCCTGGGCATCCTTGGGTTGGTCAGGGCATTGCGGTGCAGAGGGGCGAGTGGCAGCCTTGATTCTTCCTTTCCTGATAAACTGTTCTCAGCTGCAATGTCATTTCTTAAAGCTGTGATAAACACTGCTAAAAACTTTTCCTCCCATTTTATACCTTTGGGATATTCTGCCACAGTCACAGTGGATCTTTGCGAGGCAGGCGGGAGCCGTGTCTGACCTAGCGGATGCTCCAAAGGGCTCCCCACCATGCACTGCCGTCCCCTCGGTTGCAGCAGGCTGTGCACGTTGCTTCCCCAGCAGTCCTGGCCCCTGCTGATCCAGGAGTTACTCCCGGCATCCACGCCATGTCGCCGTGCTAGGTTGCAGGCCTGGCCTTACATTTGTTTTGCGAAATGATACCACAATTTGTGTTAACGTTGTTTATTTCATTCTGGGAAGTTGGCCTCCTTAGATTTGTTCAGACATTTTTACCATCAATCTTGTCACTGGAATATCAACAGCAGATACAGATAAATACAGATCTGTCCCTTTAATCTGAAAGTTAGAAATGCATGGATAAATAGGAAGCTCGTGCAGAATTACTTCATGCAAAGGATAATAAACATATGGAATAAATTACCAGCAAGGAAAGGATAAATGAGTTCAAGGGAAGCCTAGGTTTGTTTCTTGAGAAAGAGCATGTGAGAGCTGGGGTGAAGAAAGCAAGGAGGTGTAAAGTCAGGTTTCTGTTAACAAAGGCTGACTCAGTGGGCTGGATGCTGACGTCCTAATGTTACTTTTGATAGCACCGCTTGGGTCGTTACGTTTTATCTTCATATGTATTTGATAACACTGGCTCTGTGCGTCTACATGTGTTTTTTACTTCAGGGGTGAATAGAAGTGTTAAAACATAGGGCAGTGCAGAACTGTGTTTTTGGCTGCAGTGTTTTTTGAGGGAGAGATGTGACAGTGAAGTATCTTGTGTTGATTGAGTGGATTAGGGACAACTGACAGGAGAAGCAGAAACTGCCTTCTGCTCTAGGGACAAGGAGATTTTGATAGGTATTTGCTCTGGTTAAACCATATCACTGCTGGAACAGTTCAGCAAGAAATGCGTGCTTATAGTCTTCCTTTTTTATTTTGTTTGTTTGTTTTGTTTTGTTTTCCACAAGAGTTTGCATGAAGGTTTTCATAGGTTTCAGTCCTTGAGATGACTGATAAGTTTTTTGAATGTTGGATGTTGACTGAGTATGGGAAAACAACACCAGTTTTGAAACTGCTGCTACAGGTAGCTTTTCAGTGAAGCTTTGTTTCATTGGAACGCACTCTGCATTTTTTTATTGAAGTGATGGTTCTCTGCTCTGAGGAAAGTGCATACAGGGTGGAAAAGTCTTCATTTATTTTGATGTGGTTTCTAGGATCCAATTCTGCTCCTCTTAATTCAGCTGGTGTAGGACTGGGTCCTTAGAGAAAATCTCCGTTCCATACCAGGCAAGTCTCGTGATTTTTTGTTTCATTGTAAATAGAATGTGTAACTTAGCTGATTGTAAACTTAGTGCAAAGCCTGAAGTTGTCAAAAAGCAGGTAAGATCCTGAATGAACTTAGAAAGTTTCATTATTTCAAATACAAAAAGAAATCCAGCCTTTACAGTTTATAAATGCAAAGGTTATGGGCTACCCAAAATTGAAATGTAAAATAAAATGACTTTATTTACCTTTTCAAGAGATCTATTCTTCATTGATTCATTGACATTTTGCTATAGGAGTGTGATTCCTCTTAGGCCTAATAAAATAACTAGTAGAAGATAACCCAGCATCTTTGTTAGTATCACAATACCAGCTAACAAAGCTCTCCTGGTCTAAATCCTCCCTTCTTTGGAATTTACCATAGAATTTCTTCTAAAATAGCTTGAATATTTCAAGATATCCTTGACTGTTTTAAAGAACAAAAGTTCCAACATCTGTCTTTTCTTAAATACAGGAAGCTAAACGTATGTGTACGCGATAAATGAGCCAGCTATTAGGTAAATGAGCAGTAGGAAATCCACAACCACTTCTGGATTAGAATTTCAATCTGTTGCATGTTTTGGTAGAGCCTTTGGCATGCTAGGTGCTTTCCAAATATAGAAGTATCATTTCTGGCCAGAATGAGTTGGAATTTTCTTATTGCTGTTGAAAAATGCCAGTTCATTAGTTTGCAGTAATATGCTGCATCTTCGAAGGATTTCTCAGGTCCACAATTGAATTTCTGCTCAAAATGAAAGAGTTGCATCTCTGCACTTCATTATGGATTGGTGATTATGAAATGCACCTGGGTCACTGGAGAGCTGGAGTCAGATCATTCCTCCCATATCTGATTTGAATCAGCTTCTTCAAATCAAGTTTCTCACATCCCAGGTGAATGCTCTAATAACCACACTTTGGCTCTTCTAAGGTGGGTCTTTTAAGTTCCTGCTTCAGGCTATTCTAATTTTTAAGTAATCATGTAATTGTTCAGAGGGTCAGGAGACAGCTGATTCTTGGCTTGGGTGCTCAAGTGTGGTGTGAGAGATGGGGTCTAGCTTTGTTCTGTTCCAGGTTCTTGTATCCCATGCTGCTGAGTACAACATGGTGAGAGTACCCATATTCTGAATACTGTTTTGCTGTCTCTTTCTTTTGAAAAGTTGCAAAAGATTGTGCTTAATGGAACAGGAGGAAATCCTGAAATTGTTCCCTACTCAGCTCTGTGCCTTTCTCAGAATATTCACAATCCAGTGGTGATGGAAGTTCGTTGGTGAGGGGGCGCATCTTGATAGCGCAAAGAGTTTTCATCTCAAAACAGAGTTCTGTTGCTGTTGTTTCATTTAATGGGTTATGTGTGTGAACAAAAATGGTTTCTACATCCCTGAGCACTAAGTGTCTAGCTGTAGGAGGCACACTGGGTGCAGGGTTAGACCCTTCTACAGCAAGCACTTTGGACCTCTCTACAGACCAAACTTGTGGATGGTGCTTTGTCCTGCTGAGATGTGGAGAGAAATGCCCTGTAAATGCCAACGCGTGCCTTAGAGATGCAGGGGATGCTGCACTGTTAGTGCTCCTTTCCTCATGGAGAAACTCACATGAGAGACCTATGGAACTGGTAGGTTTCTCTGTTAGGATTCCTTAAGAAGGAGAGGGAAAAAATGCCTTCTGGTTAGAAGGGTGACCCACAAAGGGAGGAAACCCTTCTTTCCTTGGAGTCAGAAATAGTCATTTTGATAGCTTCTGTCTCCTCTGTCTTTCATTCTTAACTTCTCTGGCAGCACAACTCTGGCAGATCCCATGCTGTATTGGTTGGTTCCTCTTCTGGCTGCTCTGCAATAGTGGTGGATGGGAGCCAAGGGAATAAATATAGCTCCGAGTTCCAGTAGTAACCCCCTGCCAGACTTCGACACAGAAACCTGGGAGGTCACCAAGGGGAAAGGGAATGGGCGATGCAGACGCAGATCTGGCTTCTGCAGCGGAGAGTATTCCCACAGTCCCAGGCAAAGAGGAGAGGTGCTGCAGGAACCCACCATTGCCTTCCTTTCTGTGCAGAGCTGAAGGGATCTGTAGATGTGTTTCAAAAGCAGTTACCATTGGCTGTGCAGTTTCCATGTGAGTTTATTGAATGCGAATATTTTTATATATAAAAATAACTTCACCATTTTGTTATTTCCTTTTACGTATTTCACTCTGGTTGGAAAAATGAAATCAATCTAGTCAGCTTTTCATCAGTTTCTCTTTGGCTGTCATGCAGTTGCACAATGCTGCAGTGCTTGGCTAGCAAAAATGTTTACAACGAAAAATTGTTTTCAATGGAATTAAAAAAAGAATCATGGAAACATTTTTATTGGTCTTCATTTTCTATGCAACTTTGATTTTTTACAAGACCAAAACTACATCAATGATGTTCTCTAATTTGATTTTAAAATTATATTGCGTTTTTTAATACGTGTGCAATGTATAGACCTAGATACAATCCTCTGTCATGTAGTACAAAAAATGCTAGCCAGACTACTTCTTAGGAGCTGGTTCAAAGTTGATGGAAATCCACAAGCACCTCGTAATTGCCTTTGAAAGATTTGAGGTAGACCCTTCATCAGCTGGGTGTAAATACCTGTTGTACTTGGGTTTAACCACCTGAATCATTTAGAACTGGCCTGAGTTGCTGCCATCTAGTAATGCTGTGCCATCACTTCCTATAGCTGAGATGGACTTGGGGGTATGTCTGCAACCCTTACACACCTTTACTGCCACTGGTGCCCTAAGAAATCTTGTGTGTGAAGTATGCATAAAATCATATCCCTGGTAGATAAACCATAGTGGGATACGTCAAAGTAACATACTGCTTTTCTGCTACGTGGACTCAGGCAGTGTGAGGAAGTATTGCAGCTTTCCAGGGGCCACTGCTGCTGGTAATGGAGTGGTCTGACTGCAGCACCCAGAGCTCCCCTTGGCCCATTCCCAGGCTGCCTGACTTCCTACCTGCCTTCAGTGCCCATTGCTTGCCAGCACAAACCCTTCATAGCGGGTGCCCTTTGAGAAGTGAAAGCCTTCCTGTTAGAGAATCATGGATTTCACAGGCCCAAGCTTGTAAATGTAAACAAACACTTTTTCAGTGCTTTTATGACAATTCACCACCAAGTACACTAAATGAAGACCTTAAGTAGTGTTTTAATGACCAGATCTATACCTGTCTGTGACTGGGTATCCTGCTTTTCAGATATGAGCTGGATCAGTCAAGTTTAGCTTGCTTCTAGCTGAAGTCATCGTCACAGCAGTAAAAAGATACTGTTTTATAAATATGATTTCCAAGCCCCTTTCAGATACCAACTGTTGATGAGCTACTTCACACATCATGGTAGTAACTCACTGATTTTACACTCTTAATCTTTTACTTACCAGATATGCAGCTTTTGCAGTGAATTCCCATTCACCATTAAGTTAAAAGAACTTGCATTTGAGGAGGCAACTTCTGTTGTGATATTGGGAGAGGTATTGCAATTTATGATTTACATTTTTAATAAAACCAGATTTGAAAACTATTTACACATGTATAGTCTGTAATGTAACACAGTTTTCATTCCTCTGTTCTGTACAACATCTAAAATAGATTTGATACCTCTGAAAACAATCTGGCTAGTGCATATTCTTCAACAGCATGACATTTGTTCATGTACCTTTTTCAAAAGATACTGATGTTTTTAATCAGACAGGGACTATTTTTCTGGGTATACTTTGCTTTGACGAGATTTCTGCTGGAAGGTTGGGCTTTTGAAGAAGTGTTTCATATATTTGAGTCAAATAAAATATTACCTATCGCAGTGAAAGACCCTCTTCTTATGTTGCTCCTTTACAAATACAGGTTTGCAAATGCATCCTCAGACAATTTTTATTGTTGCTTGTTGTTATGACATGACATGTATTGGTTGATAATTGTGCTTTTTTTCTTCATTATATTTATTCTGGAGCAAATATCTTTTTTTTTTTTTTTTAATAAACATGGCATAATTCTACAGTTTCTGATTTGTTAATGAAAATACCCTTGAATACCCCAGCTACTTTTTATTTTTTTTTAATTGCCAGTAATCCATCCACCTTTCCCCCTGTTGCTGGTGGTAGAGCTGAATAAATTAGGAAAAAAAAAAGTTAAAAGAGAAGCACTGGCTTTCAGCATGCTTCCAGCTACATGTAGATGTAGCAGAGCTAGAGTTTGACTGCAAAAAATTTTTCTCAGGGTCTCTCTGTGGGTTGCCACAATGCTAGGGAAACATGTTGTCAGGAGAAACAGGGCTGGCAGATAACGTGAGGAGGAGTATTGCACATGCCTTTTCAAGCTGGTTTTGAAGACACTTTTTCCTCCTTTCATAATCTCCTCTTATTTGAAGTAAGAAATCTCATAAAAACTAAAGCAGGGGAGCCTGTTGAACTCCTTCATTCCTCTGGGCTCAATGTATGTTTGTTTGTTTGTTTTACATATTTGTTCAGAAAGCCTTGTCTGTGTAAATGGAGGTTAGCCTCGTTAAACCAAATGCTCTGCTAGGGTTGGGATCCATTTGTACCTTGTTCTGGGTCTTAGGTGTTTCTTGGTTGCTTGCTCACAGTGTAGAATTTAGTCCTGTTTGGTTACTTCCATTTAGGATTTGCCCCCTGTTGATATCATTATTTAGTACTAGGACAGTGTTTTTATGTTGAGTAGGGATCATTTATTTCTATAGAAATAAGAGGACTTAACAGCAGTGCACAATCAATATGCAAAACCCTACTAAGATAATTTGTATTTAAATGTGAGCAACATTAATTCTAAACAATCTTCGGCCCTTATTTAGTCTAATCATTGCTGGACATCTAGGTGAAGAAGGCTCTTCTAACGTATTAGTTTATTATCAGCAGTATTGCCAACACTTAAACCCTTCGATTAGGTAACCCCAGTTACCTATTATTCTATTAGGGCTTGCAGCTCTCTGGTTGAAGTCCATCATGAAACTCCTGTTGCCTGGGCACAGATGCCCCATCCTTCTACAAGCAGGTGTATGCAGAGTTTGGCTAGTGCGTGAAGAGAATGTACATAGGAATTACTGAACAATACTTTAGTATTTTATAGTTTACTTGCATGTATTTCTTAGAATGGAATTTATGAAGGTATCTGTAGAAGGAATAAATGTACTCATCTTTGACAAATCGGTCTGCCAGGACTAAGAAAACTTTAAAACAGTCCTATCTTTTTGTTATGTTCAGTGCTTTTGTTTCTGTGATTTACATGTTTAAATTTCCTAGGGAAGACTCTTTCTTTTTAGCAGAAGTTTCTGCAGCTTGTAGGAGTGAGTTAGTGCTTGTGCAGAGGATCGTATGTTCCTTCAGCTGTGAATGGTTTGTGGTTCTTCATTGTTTGGTTCACGAGTCCCATTTCAGACCTTACAAATGTGCTGTTCACATACATGTAAAGAATGTCATTTAAAGTTGCAGTCCTGTGGCAGTAAGATTTTTCACTGTGCAACTCCACCTGTACTTCTTCAGCTCATCTTACAGTGAGTGTTTTTGTGCTAGCATTTGAATTAGTGTGCAACCAGTGGTCTTGAAACATGTGCTTAGTTTTGCTGAAATTGGATGGCAAGTGTTAAAGCATGTGCTTAGGTCTGTGCTCAGTCATGTTCTGTGAAGTTAGGAAAAGCCAAAGCAGTGGAAAATTCTGAAACTCTGGTCATAATTGTTAATTCAAGAGTTACAACTTATATTGCTGAATCTAGGTGTTTTGAAAACCTGCAAAGAACCATATTACGTCTCTTTTTTTTTTTTTTTTTTTTTTAATCTCTATTGATCACACCAATAATCCATATGATTTCAAGAGTTCTATGTGGTCTTGTAATTGTTTCTTAAATTTGCTGGAGTGGTAGTTCTTATAAAATGTGGTTCAAAGGAATAACAATTTAGAATCACTGTGGTCTTGAATTACATTCCAAAAAAAAAAAAGATACAGTATTCATACAAACATTAATTAAGCTTATGCCAAAGAACCCAGCTTTCTGTGAAAAGCAGGAAAGCTTGTTTGCTTGTTCTTTCCCCCGAGGCTTGCCTGGCACCCTCCCACCACCTCCGTCCCATAGCAAAACTGCCCCAGATACCCAAAGTGACCAAGCTGTTCCCACCATCCACAACCCGTTATGTCTGTGGAGCTGACAAAGAGTGGCTTCTGAAGCCCATCCTGAGAACGTGGCCTGGCTGCAGGATGAGGAAGTGTGGGAGGCAGAAGAATTCCAAGGAGCTTTGTGGCACCACACTGAGGTGATGAAGGTGGCAATGTGCGCAGCGAGTGGCCGGGATGCGGGCAGCAGCTGGAGTGCTGGCGCTTGCTTCTGTGCTGGTGGGGTGGAACAGGGCACAGAGGCTGCTGACCATGGCAGCTCCGAGCTGGGACCTGAGTGGGGAAAGGAGGGTGCAGAAAGGATGGAAGTCTTTTTACTGTATCCCAGGAGAATGCTAGCCTATGTGTGTTCAGAGCAATTCACAGCTATAAAATAGCCCTTACACTCTCACAGGTTGTTCTGAACTAATATTTGCTATTGTAATTTTCTTTGCAGACCTTGATATCCAAGTCACTGCACTTTCCTTCCTTGTTGGAACTCATGGTAAAATAAGAGATGTATACCAAATACTGAAAAATTAGGCTTAACAGAATGAAAAACTAACTTGCTAAATGTCGTAAGTAATGATATAAACAAGGTGCCATGTCATTCTGCCCACCCTTTTTCATCCAAAACCAGATTATGTTCTTCATCTCTCTAATGGCACTATTAGCAAAATCATATTGGAAGCCAGGACCTTGTTTGTGATGCCGCTTCTCCCTTGGGGCTGATATTGTAGCACAGGCACAGTATAAAACTTCAGAAAGAAGGCAAATATCAGCTACTTTTAGCGCAGGATTAGCAGTTAGGACTCTTGAGTGTCATCTGAACATTGATTATTTGTCAGATAATGCAATTACATTTAATGGAGGGCACTGCTCAGGAGTTACACAGTTTAACTAGCACGTTCGTTTTTTATGCACTATACCATGTTCACAGCCACAGTGGAAGCATGAGTGACGTTTGACACTCAGTTGCAGTAATACTTTTCCAAAGCAGTTGCATATCACAGCACTGACAAACCCCACAAAACGCCTTTTCTGCACTCCTTGCTGCTGAGTCTTGTTTACACTCTCACTGAGAGGTGGAGGCTGCAGACAAGTGGTGCTGGAGGATGGTGTCACACGTTGTGTGCCTGTCAGTGAGCTGACACACTTGCTATTGACTGTGACATGTCACTTACATGAAACCATGCAGTGCTACTGCAGCTTGGGGCACAGCATAGGTTATGCAGCAAATTGCAGTCGATTTTCATCTGTGTGACAGACCAGCCAAGTGAAGCTACATTCTGAGCCCCTGAATTTCAGGGTTTCCATTCTCCCGTGAATAGGAAGGAAGATGTGCCTAAGATGGTTTAAAATCAGTCAGAGGAGAATTCTGTGCCTGTCCTTAGGTGAACCCTGACAGTAACAGGGAGGACTAGACTGTCTCCTCATTGAAGTGTGTGAGGAATGATTAATAAAATTCTTGCCTCTCTTTTCCCTCCTGGCTTTATAGTCTAACAAGAAGTCTTGGCTCCAGTCAGACACAGGGAATTTTACCATTGTGTTCATTAGAATTAAGATTTCATCTTCAAAAGGAACTGAGGAGTTGTCAGCTTTGCTCCCCATGTGGACCATGTGCTGATTCATGCTCCTCATGGATACGGCATCAGTCGTTCTGGGCATTTCATGATGAAAATCCCCCTACTCAAAAAGGGAAAGGCTGGGAGCTGACGTGTGTGTTCTCTTCAGTGGCACAGCCTGGATTTTTGTAGGGTCCCTCAGACTGTGTCACTGCAGGCAGAACAGTTCCTGACTGTTCACTGTAGGAGCCAGAGAGACTGTATTCTGAATGCTCTGGTATCACAGTGGTAACCATAACATAAATGCTCTTTCATACAGAAATGCAAACTTGATTAAGTTTCTAAACTGGGTTTATTTGTGACAAAGCAGAGTTTGGCTCGGGTTTATTTTAGATTTGAAGTATCAGAGGCATGGCCTTGGCTTCAGTGGTGCTGCAGGCTTCTAAGCTGCATCTGCACATCTCATCCTGGTTGGGTCTTCTGAGATTGTGACTCTGTTTCCATTACCCAGGCCTAAAGTTTTCCAAGAACAGCTACCTTTAATCTGGAATTTAAGCCTTTTCTCTGAACTTTTCCTTAATTAAAAAAGGCAGAACAACAATAACATTTAAAAAGAAAAAAAAAAAAAAAACAATCCTTAGGAATTCAGTTAAGGCCCAGCTTTCAATACTGTTGTAAGAGATTTTTGGTTGGAAATATTCAGTGAGTTTCAGTTGGAAAATGGGTTTTAGTCTGAGCAAAGGGTAGTATTTACTGGTTCCTTTGACTGTTATTGATTGTGCAACCAGAAGTAACAGACTTGTGTAGAAACCAAAAGGTAGAGATGAAAGTCCTAAACACAGTTCCTTTCCAGCAAGCTTCTCAAATCCTAGGCTTCTTCCTTGTCCTATCTGTAAGAATGGAAGAAGTGCTTCCTTCCAAATGGGAAATAAACCAGCACAAATAAATGTACAAAATATGTTTGGTCATTTATGTGTTTAAGTTGTCAGCTGGAGAATTTTGGTAATTACATGTACAGTGTTGAAATCCTGCAAAAGATGTCCAGCAGGGGCAAAACGTGGTTGAATTCTGCACCGGTGCGTGCAGGTAATTCACATTTTCATAGGACCTGATAGTCAGCATGGGAGTAATCTCAGAGTTGGCTAATGAAAGTGGCTGCATCTGGTTCGGATTCTGCTGGAAGCTTTAATCTGCTAAAGGTGTTTGTGACTGGGTGCTTCGTACTTTGTAAACCTCAGCCCTTTCTTGTGCCTTTAGGGTTAGTTATGGTAAAGAGCTGAGAAACTTGAGATCATTGCGATTGTGGTAAAAGTTAGCTGTGCATAAATGTGAGTGTCTCTGTGAAGGCTGCTCCCAAGTGCAAGCTTATTTGGTTATTGGAAAATGTTTTTGCATCTGGTAGCTGACTCGTTGCCTCATACTTCATATGTTATAGCTGAAGTTCTGTATATGTTTTGTAGATAACAATATGGCTTTACATTTTTATTTTTTTATCTCTGCTTGCATTCACCTGGTAGCTACTGTAATGACAGATAAATTGAATGTTGATTCCATGAAAGAAAGTTGTCCTTTTGTGAAAAGATTCTAAAATCGCATATTTCATCAGTGCAACCTGGTGGAGCACCACGCACGCTGTACAAATGAAAATGTGCTTTCCTCAGCTGTCAGTGCAGTATGCTGAAAAATGAGCATATGAAGGCAATTTGAGTGTTGAACCTTCTTTAATTCAACACATCATTTGGTTTCAAAATAGTTAAGTAAATTGCATTAAATAATTGTAAACATTCCAAACACTCATCCAAAACAAATCATATTTTGCATAATTGTAACTTAGGAACAAAATATTAAAATATAAATCAAGAAAGAGTAAAAAAAATAAAATTTTTAGCAAAATAAATTGCTAAATGGTGACAGAACACTTAAAGTTGCTTAAATACTTATCCTTAGTAGATATTTGACAAAATTTTTGTGGTTATTTAAGATACCATATAAAATTTTAGAACAGCGAAGGTTAAAAATACTTAATATATCTTATAGCAACATCCCTTTGAATGTTTATTTTCTGAAACTTGAAAGCTGTGTGCAGTATGACTTCAGCGGTGCGAAAGGCTTTTCATTCCATGAAGTGCCTAGAAATTTGTTATGTGATCAGTTATATAAATAGGCTTATTGTTTAGAAAGTGTCTGAAGTGAAGTCTGTCCTTTAGCCATTTCTTTCTATTATTAAATTTTTAAAGATGCATATTTCAAAACCGAACAAACCAATTCCAAAGGGGTCTAATTTTCTTGTTTCTCCCAAAATGTACAGTGTGTTCTAACAATTTAGATGCCAGTTAGGCTAGTGGGGAGTCGTTCATTAGAAAGCACATACCAGTAAAGCATGTATCTTTTGTTAAGAAACAGTGAATGATATAATAATTGTAAAGGACATCTACAGTGTAGCGACAGTTGCGTGTTTTTCAAAGGAAAATGCAAACAATAGGTAGAAGAAAGTAAAATCAATACAAGGACATGAATATATCTGGTCCATTAGTTACAGGGAAATCTATTCTGTTCAATCTGAAATCACATTCAGCTTATGGTGTGGATAAATAAAAATGTTAGGTCCCAGTTATGCAGTCCTTTGTCCTTTTGAGCTTAATGGCAACTCTGAGTGGAATGCGACATCAGGATTAAAGCCCAAATTAATTGTTGTGTAGCATGATTTCATCACCCTTACTTCCAGGTAGGTTATTTCCACCAAGTAAAATCATTGATGGCTGCTTTCGTTGTATGCTTAGCTATAGATCCTCATATGGGGGGAAAAAAGAAGTCACAAGTAACGTTTCCTCAGTTGCGAATTGGGAGTACACATGCAACTGTTGACGTTTGTACCTGAAAAGGTGTGCCAGAAGTTCACTTCTTTAACTTCAGTTCTCCTTCCTTCCTCCTGTTAGAAATGCTGTGTAGTTAGGACCAAAAGTTGAGAGAGATTGCACGTCTGTGGTTCCCTCAAACCCCAAATTTGCAAGGGACAACCAATTTCCGCACTAGAATTTCTGATCCCTGTGTGCCAATTGCTGGCTGATTAAGGTCAATGATAGCACTTATTCAGTACTTTTATTGACTTGAATCATGTGACAGAAGTGATTGATTTAAGCGCAGGATTGCTAATTTTCTATTGTAGCGCTTTGTTGTATAGAGCCAGATTTTACATTACCAAGAGTTATTTATACTGCATTTAAAAGCAATTCATTTTTTCTCTTACAGGTAGAGCTGCCATCGCATACATTCCGAATTGCATATTTCTCTTGTTGGAGAGTGTTTTTGCCCATGTCAGATGTACCCTTTGTTTCCAGAGATCTTTGGATAGGCTGAGATTTCGAATAGTAGATAATAACATGCAGTCTGTATTATTGATGTTGTCTTAATTGTCTTATTGACAACTCACTTGCACTTGAAGAGGCATGCTAATATCAGACGTTTTATGAGATTGCATATATTTTCATGACTGGAAGCCATAGCTACAAAATGATTTAGAAAGCATACAACTATTACTCGTTAAAACTTGTAGAATTTTTTAAATGCATTTTTGGGTCTACATTCTACATCATCACTATTTTGTTTTGTTAATCCAGTCTCTCCACCCTTAATTTTTCTTCACTCGTCCCTAATTAAGCTATGCATCAATACTGAGGGTATTGGCTCCAAAGCAAAGTGCCATGCATCACCACTATTACCTTGGAAAAAAAAAAAAAAAGCTTATAGGAAAAGAAAATTATAAGCCTGGAAGGTATCAAGATGCTCATATAAAGGGAAAATACAAGCTATTTCCAGTGGAAGGAGGGGGTGTAGGAGAGAACACACGCTGTATACAGCTTGAAATGGTAAACGAATCATGAATATACTAATTGTGATTCTTGTTTCTGGTGAAGTAGGTTCATCGAGATGTCAGAATAGTTTAGTTACTGTTGGTCTCTTCTAAAGACCTGTGAATTAACTTGTGACATTGTTAAAATTTAAAATCAATAAAAATAAAACTACAGTATGTATCAGCATGAGCTGACAGATGTAGACAAGTATTAAGGAAAATATCTTGCTGAGAATGATTGTAGCCTGAAGTATTCTATATATGAATGATCCAAACATACTTTAGATTTCTCCTTCAGAAAACCTCCAGTTTGGACATGCGGACCTGTTTGCATGTCTGTCGGGGTGAAGGGACGTTACTTCTATCAGCATTGTCCTCTGAGTGCTCTTTTTTCCATTGCTCACAAGGACTCCACCAGGAACTGTTCGTTCCCAGTCCTGTTCAAAGCATGAACTCCTGAGCTTCAGTATCACAGTGAATTGCATAAAGGCAGAATTTTATGTAAACTCTGCATATCATTTCCCTCCCTTCTATTCCTGTTGGTGTTACTGTGGTGGATTTGCGTGTGGATATTCAAAGGAAAGAGATGTTCTTCGGGTTGACGTTCTCCTTCTCCTAGTCTAATAACCTGTTTGATATCCTAGAGAAACATGGATTTCTACCCAGGAGATGAATCACCCAGTTCTGTTCACTGATACCTTGCAATTTTCCTTCTGATTTCTTTCGGAGGTAATGAAGTGATTGTAAAGAACCATAAATTCATTCTGCAAAATACTTTTTTTAAAATTGGCATTATTCCTATCCGTCTTCTAGCTCATTTCAGCCTATTTTGCATTTCTTTTGCAATTAAGCTTTATCATGCATCTTGTTGAGGACAGTGAACTTGTAACTCTCTTTTCTCAATGGACATGTGGACAGGTGTTTTGCTGAGGATCTTAGCGACCTTATCAAATTTCACTACATTTAAACCATCTACATTTCACCTTAATAAATCAGGACAAGATCTGACTCGTAGTATTTCTGTAAGGGGACTAATAGGAATTTTTGTACCATATATACAAAATCGATTTTTATATACCAGAATATCCTTCTAGATAAATGATCAAGATATGGGAGCAAATCCGATCTGGAACAATGTCCCACTGCTCCCAGAACTCTGATGCCATCTGGCTCTAAAGCATCTTAATTCAAAGCTGTCAGCGTTGATCTGAAAGGGTGGTTTTTTTTTTTTTTTTTTTTTTTTTGGTTTTTTTTTTGACAAATAATGTAGAAAGGTGTTGTTGGGGGACAGGGAGGGGCGTGTAAACCCTAGTTGCAGTTCTGGGCCCAGAGCACCCACAGAAGGACTCTCCAGCATGCAGTGGTGTTGAATAGCTCAGAAGTGACCTCTGCATACCATTATCCTGCATTGTGAGTGTGCAGATTGGCCATATCTGAAAATCTTGTGCTTGATTTCTAAAATAGATCAAGTAGTGTATGCCTGGAGCAAAAGGTGTCCATCTGTGAAATGTGAGCTTGAATGACCATAATATCAGGAAAAAAAATGGATGACACCTGAAAATTAAACTTGTTGATAAAGCACTGGGCAGAGCTTCGTTCCTGATTCTTTTACTGACTTTCAAAGTGACCTTGGGAAATGCATCAGAAGGTGATTTTGCTACTAATGAGTCCTGTTGGGTGCACTGGGGGCAATTATCACCTCTGTAGATGAGGCAGTGCTTCAGTCTCTGTCTGCTGAGTAGGTAAAAGGATTTTTACCACCTTTGAGAAACATTATGCTATCTATTGATGAAAGGTATATAAATATGTCTTTATTTTAGTAATTTCATGAGCAAAATTGGAGGGGACATGTTGTGGCTGAAACAGGGCAGGTGGGGGAGTGTCTTGCCATATGCTTGCAGGGCAGTAACTTCGATGGGAGTGGAAGAAGTGCCTTTGCACCAGGCCAGCTGCCCACCTCGCCCTTCTGCTGGCTGCTGCTGCACAAGGGGCTGGTCAGGGAGTCCAAGCGACTCTGGCTGCTTTTAGTGGTTCATTTGCTGCATAATGTCCTTGTACCCACAATCATCACAGAGATGTTGGAGAGTACATGCATTTATGGATCATCCATCTGCAAATTCGTTCAGTCTGCAATTTTTTGGCGTCCACCACCTCCTGTGGCAGCACAGTCCCAAGCTTACTAATGTTTGTGGAAGGAAGTGTTTTCTTTTTCCTGTGGAGCTGCCACCCTGTAGGTGGTTGTAGGTGGTTGTTCACCTTGCTTTCCTCAGATGTTCAACTGTATATGTTCCCATGCTGACACTTACATGCTGCATTTTTGCCCTCGTACTCTAGTTGCACCTAAGCGCTGATTCCACACCCTGTGTTCCCCCTCCGACTGTAGTCTTGTCTTTGGACAGAGTGGCTCAGCTAGGGATCACTTCATGACCAAAGCAGATTTGGGAGATCATGACCCAAAGCTTTGGGAGGTTGTTTCAGTTTCAGCCACATAGCTCGCAGGACCTGCTGCAGCAGTTTCTTCTTTATTACTCTCCCCCAGAGTTCTGCAAAACTGATCCTGCGCTTGACAATTTTGCTCTTGAAAATACTTGATTTAATATCGTGATTGTAAAGAAGCTGGCAGCAGATGGGCCTAGGCCTTTAGAGCAAGCTTCCCTCCTTATATGTATACATTAGCAATGGAAGACAACTTCTGCATTTCTATGGAGATATACTTGAGGTTACCCACATGATGCAGGACTTAACAGCTGAAGCATTTCACAAGGGAAGCAAGAGGTTGATGTTGAACAGCTGTAACAAGTCTTTCTTATACGGTCTTAAAAGCTCTCCATTCAAAGAGGTGCAAAACTTCACGGTATCTCCAAATACCAGGATCAAGTTGAGTGGTCTTCATCTGTCGCTTTGTCTTTTAGGAGAACTCTGGCTCCCCATCAGCCAATATTTGATTCATGAGCAGCTTCAGGTAAAGAGACAGTCATGTTGTCAGCGTGAGACTGAAATCTCTCGGATGGAGACAGGTACAGCGAAAATGAAGTCATGAGCGCAATCAGATAGAAGCCATTAATCATGTTTTTTTCCAGTGGTTGGTTTTGATGGTTCTCTATGTGAGTTGCTGTTTGGTGTAAGAGTGAATGCTGTTCTTTGGAGCCTGTGGCCTATTGGCAAAAAAAACTCACTTTCAGTACTCCCTGTGCTAGGAAATAGTGAGGGGGGAAGAGTCACTAATACCTGCCAGGACCAGTGGAGCACAACATGATGTAGTTACATCACCTTCTATTTGTGAACTGTTACCTTGGTTGACATGGATAAGAGAACAAGCATCCTCCAGCACCGAAACCTTTTGTATCTATACCTTGAGTAAAATACTAAATGCTCGAGCTGTGGCTATTACGTTTGTACCCTGGTAGCCAATTAACAGTGGGCTAAGCTTGTGTACATCTAGCAGAACTTAGGGAGAGACCTAGTTTGTCCCTTTAAAACCATTTTCTTGTTTGTGTTGCAGAAGTAGCTTAAAGAACTGAAGGTATAGGCTTGTTGTTTTAGGTAAATAGAAATGGAATGCTTGTGATATGCTAGGTGAAATTTCTGTGTTATTTGTCAGACCAGTCCACAGGAACCATTCCCTCCTGAAAGTGGACCACCTTGTTCAGTTCCATTCATCACGTTTCCTAAAATGTATTATTTTGCTCTTGTTGATGGTAGCTGAAATTTTGCAGACATTAAAAAATAAGAAAACTGGTAAAAAGAATAGATGAAATTTTCAAAGTTGCTCTGGAAGCAAGAGGTGTTTTAAGTGCTCCCTTTTCATCTTGTTTATCTGTACATACTCTTTCTGAATGTTTTCTTCTCCAATACAGTGTATCTGGGCTTGTAGTTTCTTAACATAGTCAGCTTGTGTTGGTAGAAGACACTCTCCTTACCCAAACTGACCTGAAGTACAAGACTCATGTAGCATCCACAAAATCATCAGCAGGCCATTATGTGACATGTGGCGGTGTAAAGTATATTTAAGAAGAGTGCTGACATAAATGATACTTAATTTTTTTCTGGTGGTATCTTTTATTGCTATCTAAAGGAGAAGTCTGGCAACCAGATTCTTAAATCAGGTGGTCTGACACAGTGGGAAGCAAGGATTTTGGTCCAGGAACTGCGCTTACGTCACTTGATGGTTGAGAGAGCTGGTTGACTGGCTGATTTCAAGATAGCTTATCGCTGCAGCCCCTGCTGCCTTCTGGGTGTCTGGCAGTGCTCCAGAGAGCTGACTTCATCCCCACGTGGGGATCCAGGCTGAAAGCTGAAGAAAGTGGGGAATTTCAGAATTTGCGTATGGAGAAGGAGCAGTAGTGGCACGTAGGAAGATGATGAGTTTCTGTGTAGGGCTGAAGTATTTGGGTGGCACAAAGGGTGTTAGGTTCAGCCTCATTTTGAGCAATTGAAGTTACCCAGTCTGTTGAACATTCACGCTGAAATTAAAGGTGTCAGACTGTGACCTTTAGTATTCTGAGAAAAAGAAAAATTGTTACCTTAAGGAATTTCCCATACTTTGAACCAGAACAGAATTCATGGCTACATTCTGGAATTATCTGGGTCCTTAGAGACAGAGAACCTCCTTAAAATTTACTGCTCTGAGAAACTGCTAGTCTAGCAGCTTTAGTGGTGGTTTCTAAGGTTAGACAAATTGGTGACCTTTTGGAGAGCATCGTGTTATCAAACAGACCAATCAACTCTTTAGCAAATGTATAAGATTCATCTTCACTTAAGCGTCTATGTGTGGAATTAAATTGAATGGCTCTCTAATACGTAGATTTCCTATTGCATTTGCCAAAGAATACATTTATTTGGTGTGTCTGATTCCTGGAAAAATAATCCTCAGAGACATAGGACTTGATTTCCTGAGCACAGCTATTGTTGTGCTTTATAATGAAAAGTAAATACTTGGCCTTTCTGGGAAACAAAATGTGGGTGATTCCAAATCAGCCTTCAAAATTTTGAGCATTTGGTTATGAATGGTAAAAGTATTAAAACTAGGACTACTCAAATTAGAAAGCAGTGGTGCTCAGTGTGAAAACACACACATGCACACGTGTACGTGCACACAAAGTTAGAATAATGGATTAAAATTCTGTTCTGATAAAACTGGAAAATATGCACTGTAGAAGGTAGGCTAGCATGTCTTCAAAGGTTGGTCAGTGCTTAAGGTGATAGAGAAAATTAATGCACATGAATGACAGTTTTCCTGAGAGAGTCATCAGATACAACTGTGAAAAAGTCTTCTTTCTTCAAATCCTACTTAAGAAAGTTGTTATGAATGTTTGATAGAACAAGATGGACAGTTGCCCCAGGTAGGTCTGAGGTTTGACCTCTACCACAAACGGTTGCAAGAAGCCATTTTTCACGGTGCCTTTTGGATTTAATTTCTTTGCCGGATGACACGGGGAGGGCTAAACCTTTGAGTCCTTTGTCTTGCAGCTCTTTTACTCTGTTGGAAGATCTAGGGAGATTAGGAATGCAGGACACAACATCACTATGTACAAAGTTTGTATCAAATAAAAGGATTCAATTTTCTGCCAAGTTGGGGTTTAACCTCTCCCAGATCTTGAGTTGTGCATAATTAATGTATTTTCAATATCTTTCGGCATTTGACTTTCAGAATTCTCTCTCAGAATTAATCTTAAAGATGTTTCAGTATTCTGCCTTGAGGAAGACAACTTGCTTTTAGCTCATGCCATAATTTTTGGTTTCAGTTTTTGGATGTCATGTATCACTCTGATTAAATGCCTTTTTCTTGCAGAAGGCTATTCTCATAGGAAAAAAAAATCAAGCTATTATCTAACAAATGTGTGGCAGTTAGTGCTAGCGTGGGCTAGTATATTTTTAATGGCAGCAATCTCTTCCATTTTGTTGCATGTGAACAAAACCTCCTGCCTGCTTTACATCACCAAAGAGCTTGTCCAGATTTGGCGGTTTTAGGTTGGGTAGCGTTATGATGGACGAGTTGACAGTTCATTAAAGCAAAGATTTTTTCCATCCACAATAGTCTGTCTTCTGTGTATTTACTACTATTAAAGTCTGCACAATAGCATCTGTAAATAAGACATGCCTTCCCTCTCCACTAGCATCGACAACTGATGGTGGATGCCTACTAACAGAAATAAAGCTACAGTCCTGCTGAGCTAACTTTTAATTCAGCAGCTCAGTGTGTATAAGTACAGTCATGCCATTGTGGAAAAAAGAAGGCTTTCTTCCATTAAAGCAATATTACTGTCCCTGGTACTCCTGCCTGCCAAATATGCTAAGATACGAAATGCTGTTTATCTTAGTAGCAATTCATGAACCAACTGGTAGTAAGAAGTAGGTATGACCTATGCAGCTTTACATGCAGTAGCTGGCTTCCTAGCTTGTTGAGCCACTGTGATGTTTGGGATGTACATTCTTTGAAGATTACTTCTTAAGAAAGGCATCCAAATCCTTAATTCGAGATTCTGTCTATTCCTGTGGTGTTTACATTCCAGTATGGCAGAAGATCACTGAAAAAATAAAAGATGAAAATGCACTTAAAAAAAGGTTTCTCAAAACAGGTCTCCTTCAAAGAATCACAGTCCTCCACCTCCTCCCCTCTTGTAAAGACTGGGATTAATGTTTTGTGCAGGAAAAAAATATATACATTAGTAGGCAACTTAGTAGTTTGTCACAGTGCTATCAGTTAGAGCCGTCCACACTGAAGTACTGGGCAGCACGTCAGAGCCTCTTCCACTGCTGGAGCTGTCTTGTTTTATATTAACACAGCTGCGGAGCTGGTTGCTTCTCTGTGTTATCTTGGTGCTATTGTTTTTATCTGCTACTTAAAAACTACCTCCTTATCTTCCAGAGTGTTTGCTGCCTTTTTTTTT
>VXAV01006235.1:94552-114433 GCA_013399715.1 Alectura lathami
TGCCTTTTTTTTTTTTTTTTTTTAATTAGTTTCAACTGTATAATAAAAAGATCAAATATTTAAAATTGTTCTCATGTTACTTTCTTAAATGCATTTGTAGGAGAATGGGAATAGTTACTGTGCAGCTTTCTTGTAGCATTGAATCTTCCAATTGTTTAGTTTTGAATTCACTCTACTTAAAATATGCAGCTTTTTTATTTATTTTGTGTGAATATGGCGTTCATTAAAGGGACTAATAACAAAGGCTAAAGCTTGGCACAGGGTGGATGTTATGCAAGCTTTCCCACACGCAGTTCTGCCAGCACCCCTCAATTCTGACCTGCAATAATACCCTTGCTATTCTAGTCCTGGGCCTTGCCTGAACAGCGGCTGCAAACTGTGTCAAATCATGTGTGTGTGATTTCTGTGATACAGACAAATGAGATCTTTTAAACTCATTTTTGCTTCTGACCTTACAGTAAGTCATAGGTATTTTTATAAACAATTTGAGCACGTAATTTCTTAATAAACCAGGGGCAATGGCTGCAGCAGTAGTAGTGAAAAGAAACTGATGAACTGTTTCGAGACAGACCAAAACCCTCTGTTTGTAAGCTAATGATTTAGAAAAACTGTATCCTGATTCAATTATTGTTAGCTTTAAGAAATTTTAAACATACCTCTGGTTTAATTGGGATTCTCTCTCTGGATGTCCCTAGCAAGTATGTAATGGATACAGAAGGATGATTTTGTTTTTTGCAGATTATAATTTATCGTCATAAAGATGGCATCATACACCCAGCCATCGTTGTGGTATTGCAGCAGGAGTGACCAATTTCTTGGAAGGACTCATGCCCCTAGATTTACTTTTTTTTTTTTTTTTTTTTTCCAAGGGATGTTGATAATTTGAGGTGACTGTGGTAACTATTTAGTGAGTGATCAGCAACATGTGGTATGTAAACTCTCACAGAGAGCATTGCTTTAAAAGCAGACAATGAAAATAAGTATTCCAGCAGGCATACAGATTCACCTACATATATGCAAATACCAAATCCCAGTAAAACATTAATGTTAAGATTAAAAATAGCCTTTCTGCTACCCAAGCACCTATGTAACACTGCTTCTGTCCTTTAAAAAACAGTTTTATGAAGGAGCAGTTGAACCAAAATTGAAAAAAGGGGGCATGTAGCCTTTCAGGCTACGATGATTAGTATTAAGATGAGTTGCACTTTAGCTAGGCTGAAACTTGTTCGTAACAGAATGTTAAATACTTACTGAAAAGAAAGATTATGTCTATCTAGTTACACCATTCCTTGATATATGCACCATGTCAGAGTGCCATTGTCTCCTGGGTAAAGACTGAGAGTTCAAATACCCACTATCTCTCCCCTGGTGCTCCAAATGCTCTGCTTTGAAGTTTTTATAATCCATCTGTCATCTTCTAGCAGGGAGGGCACATGTTCTGTACCACTCAATTATAGAATTCTCTTTTGCCAGCTACAATGAGACAGGAAAGAATGTTATGGGTGGTTGAGAGAAACTGTCAGATATACTAAATTCCTGGGATTCATATGGATGATGTTATTCCAGTGTAGGAACACAGCATGTGTTATTGTTAAAATGTATTAAGGATACATCTTGTATTGTACAGTTTAAGCATTTTGATATTTGCATAGTTGTGTTAATATTTGATTTTTATTTAAGAAATGGAAGCAGACAAACAGTCTGAGGTTTGATCATTTCATTTGTCTCAGGCAGCAAGAAGTGACCAAATATACATATATTTTGGAATATCAAAAATTATCATGGTTTCTGTAACAACAGTGAAATGGAAAAATTGTATTGTTTTTGTGTAAGAGCTGTGGAGCAGTGGAAGTGTTTATAGACTGGTAATATTTGCCATACCAATTGTTTGTATTATGATATGAACTGAAGGCCCGAAAATTATATGTACTACCATCTGGTGAAAACAGAAGTAGCATTTCATTATGTGTGCATATAAACAATAGAAGCAGTGTATTCTAAAAGTATACTTAATACTGTGCTTAAAGAAATCTACCTTACAGGGACCTCACTTGTCTGATAGCACGCAGGTTTTTTGTGCACTTAGTCCCTGGGGTGATTTAATTTGTTGTTTTACGTGAAATGAGTTTGATGATCTCAGCTAAGTCTCTAGTGGATATTAATTCATGGTGTAAGATATCCAACATAGCATTGCAGAGGCTGGCATAATTTTTAAATTGTATGTTTTGTGCAGAGTAGGGTTAGCATGTGTTGGAACTGAATTTATTGGAATACGTAGCTTTCAGGACAGCTTTATGATGTCAGTACCTGGAATGCTGTTTTTCACAAATTGCATTGTCTGGCATGAGTCAGCCACCCATCCTCAAGTTCAGTTCTAAACAGGCAGCTTGATGAGATCCTTTTGCAACCCCTGTGGTGGACTAGAGGCCATAGGAGCCTGCAGATGTTACAGACCCCTGTGTAAGCTGAATCCAGCTCCCCAAATGTGTTCTGAGCAGTCAGCAAGACAACCTCTTGCTCAGCCTGTATCTGCAGCACAAATACATCCTTCTCTTCCAAACAAACAGAAATCCTGCCATGTCTGGAACCTGGCAACTGCTTTCAGATAGAACTTACCATAGTAGCTGTTATTTTGCAGCCTGTCACCGATCTGCCCAGTTCTGGGTTGGGTTCTGGGCATCGTATCCCCAGTTGTTTGTGCTGGGAACAGAAGGGAATACCTGCGTTTAGCTGATCTGGGTTGGTTATGGTAAAAAGGGAATTAGCTCTTAGAAAAGCTCCAGTGGAAAAGTGAAATAAAATGGAGAAAGGCTGGCCAGAGAGGAGTTGGTCTTTCCCCTTTACTGCATGGGACCTGGATGCTAGTTAGAAGGAGCTTTGAAGGCACAGCTTGATTGCTGCACCTCGCTTGGGTCACGTCTATTCCCTTGGAGCTGGCCAGTGGCTGCATGTTGTTCTTTCTGCTGTCCGTTATCATCTGTTTCCTGATGTGGTGGGCACAATGGAGAAGACTTCTAGAATTTGGCTCCCCATGGCTGCTTCAGCCGCTCTCACCCAAGGGGAGGTGGCTGTGAAGCACTCCTGAAAACAGGGGAGTTAAAGCAGCACCCCGGGACAGAGCCGTGCTTTTAGCAGTGCCAGCCCTCCTTGAGGGGTTGCCATGGAGCTGGCTGGTGCCGATCACTTGCTGCATGGGTGCTCCAGCTACGCTCACTTCTTGCCCTGCGCTCATGGGGCTTGTTCTGCCCGCGGATGGCACCTGCCTTGCACCGCAATGGCCGTTTCCAGAGCCTTGTGGCTCTCACATGGCAATAGTAGGGCTGTTATTAATTTTTCTGTCCGATCTTCCTGTCCTTACTCACGCGGTACTCCCATTAGCCTTGAGCTAGCTGAAACTTAACCAAGTCTGTTTACCACGCTCAGACTGGGCACCGTAAGCTCACTTGTAATTTTGTTCCATAGCTGCCAATGCAAGCTTCAAAAACCTTTTCACTTACTGCACACTCATTTTTATGTAAGATTTACCATTAGAATGTTTATCTACCCTATATATAGACCAAAGATTTTAAGTGACAAGGAAATATTCCACTAATCCCATACTGCAATGCTGTTTTCAGACGCAGAATTGTTTTTTAATCCAAGGAGTAGTTTTTATTGTTTTGCTTGCTCTGTTATTTGTCCTTTTCTTCCTTTGCCTAGCTTTTCTTTCTTACTTTATAATTTCTCTTTAGTAGCTTTTTCATATTTCTTTCTTTTTCTCCTTACTTTTTCCTTCTCTCTATCTTACAGGTGTACACTAACAGTAGGAGCCCCACTTGGAAGATTAACAGTGAAGAACAGAGTGTTTAGGTTCTAGCAGAAACATCACAGAGAGAGAGGGGAAAAAGCAAAAAGCAAAACCAAAAAAAGAGTGGAGCTTGTGGTTTGCAGGACCTAGTGAAACCCTGAGAGTATAAAAAGTATTTGCACTTACCCTCTTAATTTCACTGAGTCTCTTAACCTACACTGTGAGGGCTTCCGCTGTATTTTAAGCCTACTGTATCACACTTCTTTGTAAATTGCAATAACTGAAAGTTGCCGTGCAGTTGTTGGTAGTTGGTATGTTATGAAAACAGGAAATCTTGAATTCTAATTTTGATATAAACATTTCATACAAATTTTTATTTACTTAAGCCCAGTTGTGTTTAATAAACAAGATCAAAGCTCACAGCAGTAACAACAACAAAAACACACCAAAACCATTTTCTTGAATATATGCATTAAGGTGTGATTGTAATGATGCTTTTTATATTTGCCTCACTGCTGGTAAAAATATTTATTCACTGGAATTTTCTAGATATAGCTTTCTTAATCAACAGTGCAAAATTCTGTTTGCCCAAGCAATTAATATTACTGATGGGCAAGTAAAATATGTGGTTTTCTTGCAGCTTATACATCCTCCTCATGGTAAATAATGCCAAATAGATTTAGTATCTGGACAGATAAATTTTTCATTATCATTTGGAGGCCTGATTTAAAATATATTACTTTGAGAAATACAACACTGAGATTTTAACCAGCTGTATTGTGCTACAGCTTATTGTTCTGTTGTAGGGATAATGCATTAATGTTTATTGAATTCTTTATAAATTTATGTGTTATATATAGTGATAGTTTCCTTTGTGATCTCCTGCTTTATTAATCTGGAAATCTACAAAGATATGAATTTTAAAACTAGTGGGCATTAGGTACCATGTTGCAATTTGAGAAATATTTTTTGTTTGTTTTTAAGCTTAATTTTTTTTTTTACTGTCCTTTTTGTATTTTCCCATGAGATTAAGGTCGAATTTTTTATGCATGTTGAAAAATATGCACTTATCAGTATGGGTGCAACTGTAAACAAGTGATAAAGTGACAACATTTACAACAGCAAATCTGACAGCATTTGCTTTAATTTTCTGCCATTTTTGTAATTATATCAATCAAGACCAAAACTAAAATGATATTTTAGCGTGCTGTAAGAAATGAGGAATTCAGATCTTAAAAGACCATTACAATTAGCTTTGAAACATTCACCATTTTAACATAATTGTTTCATATAGCTTATACGTCTTCATTTACAGGCAAATATTCTGTTGATCTTTTATAAACAAAGTAGCACCCATCTGCTTCTTGAGACACTCCTGGCGCCTATTCATTGCAAAAATAATACATGTCCTAATGACTTCCACATATTTTGAAATCTCCCTTTTGAAATTGGTCTTGGCAGATTATTTGCAGGTACTTGAGTTGCATCTGTTTGCAATTTTGCAAATGCGGAAGACTTTAATGTTGAGCACTGCAAGAGGGCTATTTTAATCCTCAGATAACATAGGCTGTCATCAAAAGCCACATTTATCTTTTCGAAGGTGGGGCAAATGTTTAATGTTAAAAGACAGTAAAAGGTCAAGGTCAAGGCTGAGGTCTGAATATTTTCCTTTCATAAAATTGTGTCTTTTGTCATTTACTTCTTGCATTTCTTTCATTTAAGTTTCAGCTTAGCTTCCAATTGCCAAGAGGATGTTTTGCTGATAAAATGAAGGATCAGGAAGAGAGTAAATCTGAAATAATTGTGAACTTCGGTCTGCTGTACTTATTATTACCATGTGGTTAGCAGCTGACCAACTTAAGCCGTTTTTATTTACACTACAAAACTGAGCAGCATTGTCCTAGGAAAGCACAACTTTTCTTTATTCGATCACTAGACTATGTTAAAATGGAGTTAAGGGTCTCCCTTCATCTCACAGAAGCAAGGAGGTAGGGTTGAAATGACATCCTTAATGTACCTCATTGGGCCTTGTTATTGCAGCACATATGGTACTCTATGAAGGATTACCAATTGTTAGAGGACCCCTGCAAGAGTCGGGCACGGTGGGGGTGAGTTAAGGATGACGTTTCAGCTTTAATTCCTCTCTTGTTTTCCTATTATCATTTGACTGTTAACATTTCATTCTTGGTTTTTTTTTTTTTTTTTGACTAAATTTTGTCTTTTGAACATTAAAATCTTCCTTTCTGCACAAAAGGGATCAGTATTTTAATACAGAGGGAATCATACACAAAAAGCTTTTAGAAACACTTATTTCTAGGCAGCTACTTTCAGTTCACGTTGTTATGCAGGGAGAATAGCTGGAAACCCAAAAATGTGCCAAGGTTTTAACCACCATGAGGTTTAGTTTGAGAGAGGACTGAACGAATGCTTTGTGCAACACGCAGTATTTTCATGTTTCTTGATTAGCTCAGTGGTTATATGAAGAGCGTGTGTTTACCTAGGAGCTCTCAAGTTTGCTGCACTGACAAACTTTAGGAAAATGACTGTGAGATAGTGGTTTAAGAAGGTTTCCTACTGCACAGCAGCCACCTCTAAGGTAGAACAACAAAGCTATTTTTACACCTCACAGCAGTACAGGACAGGAATAAATACATCAACCAGATAAAATGGCTGTGAGAACTGAGGTGGTGGGATGGGAGTATTTAAGATAGCATTTGACCAGGGGTTACAGCTTCAAAAGTGTCTCAGGGGGCTACATGCCTAGACTTAGATCTTCTGAAGTGTGTGGCCTTTTGGGTTTTAAGGTGCTTGATCTCTGTTTTAGTGGGATTTAGGTGCCTGAATAAGGGTCAAGGGCTTGTATGACTTTGAGGTTCTGGTCCTGTGTTCAGCTTTCAAAAGGGCATTATGCACATCTCTTGTTAAATTTATCATCCTGGGAAACATTTTTATAACTGGAGTGCTATACACTACTCTCAGATATTTACTGTGACCAACCAGAACTCTGCTTTTTGGTATTAAATAAAAATTCAGCCTATATATCAGCCTGCTTTCTCTCTATTATCTTGGCACACTGATTCAGTGCTGTCTTATAGGATGTAGTGCCACCTCCTCTATCAGCATGCTGCCTCCTCATTATCATTTAATTATTTATTGTTTCTATTGCAGAACACTCGGGCCTACTCAGTGAACAGCTGTCTGTGCTGGGGTGGAGCTGAGTATTTGGGGAATGAGTAAGTAGAAGTAGTTGCAGTGATAGTCAGGATGGAGGAGTTGAAGAGTCTTAGCTTCTTAGAAGGAAAAGACTTCACTAAACTGTGGAACAGGAAAAATCGGCAGGTT
Source organism: Alectura lathami (assembly GCA_013399715.1). NCBI lineage: Eukaryota > Metazoa > Chordata > Aves > Galliformes > Megapodiidae > Alectura > Alectura lathami. Next base: position 101,682 of record VXAV01006235.1, read on the forward strand.
TGGGAATTATTGTTAATTTTTGAGGCAGAGAATAAGAAGCCACGCTGACTGTGACAAGGTAATGGTATTGCCAATTAACAGTGACAGAAAAAGTAGGGAATGGCAGGTGACTGAAAGGAAAGACAAGTAGTTCAGTTTTATCCACTGTGGTTTAAATTGGCAGCAACATAATTAGAAGAGGTGGTCCTAAACACAGGCAGATGCGTGAGGCCAGTATAGGAGACAGGTTTAGGAAGTAGATGTAGGTGTTTTCAATGTAAACTTGGAAGAAGAAGGCATGTCAGCAAGAGATCACCTAGACAAAGGGAGGAGTGAAAAACAATGATAAAACATAGTGGGGGGGACTCCATTGAAAACTGGAGATGGTTGAGGTAGTTGTAGTGAGAAAGATACTTCTAGGAACAACTTAGGGATAGGAACTGTAAAGAGAGATTCTGGGAGAAGTGAAGTGATCCTGGTTGTTCTCCTACTGAAGCACTGCTGTGGTTAAATTTGTTAAATCAGTCTGTTAGATCTGATGGGACAGCAGCACAAAGTGGTTATCTAGTCAGGAGCGAATGGCATGTTATTGTTCATATGCTTTGAAAAATGTATTGTGCAGTTACTGCAGCCAATTTTCAAATGATAACTTAGCCATTATCCTCACTTTTTATGGCTCAAAACATGAGTCCACATTATGGATTAGTGTTTTGCAAAAACAGCAACCTACTGCTTAATGCTTCTGTGCCGCTATAGTCCGACGTGTGCTGATAGCCATATTAAGTGCTATTTTTTATATCAAAGTTGTGTTACCCTTATCTTCCTTAGATCTTTTCTCTGATCATTTGCCTCATTTTTCTCAGATGAGAAAGTTCTCTATAATCCTATTTTGGAGGGATTTGGAGGGTAACTGGTCCACCTGTTTCTCCGTACATTGACAGCGGGGTGACGGAGAAGCCCTTAGTCCTGGTTCAGCGCTCTTTAAACAGGTTTGTCCACTTTGGTTGCCTGCTCTCCGCTCACCCGTTCCGTTCCTGCAGACAGGGAAATGCTGCCCATCTCTGTGCTCTGAGACGTGCTTTTCTTGTTGTTGAAAGTCAGAAGAGGGTGATGCTCTCCTGGGGATTTCTGAGGCCATGTGAATGAAGAGGAGATCTAGGGTCATTGTAATGATCTTCAATTTCTTTTGCCATTGCTTGAGCTGAATATACCTAACCATTCTGCTTAAGAAGCAAGTCCTGTCCTCGTTTCCTCATCTTTATTGTCTTTGGAGGCATATTGATGTTCACCTGCCCAGATATCTTTACAGCTACTAATGAAAAATACCTACATTAACAACATAGACACAAGTGCACCTTGGGATGAATGTATTATTTATAAAGACTTACCATCACACCCCTCACAGTTACATTTTATGCTGCTTGTGGGTGTACTCCTGTGTCTTGTTGGCAATGCAATTAGTTGCACTGTGGGAGATTCCCAGGTTCAAAGCCAGGCATGTAAAATCTATTTCACCCCTTTTTAATATGTGGGTCTTTTTGTAAACGAAAAGGGAAAAAAAAAAAAAAATCATGACACCCCTTCACTAACAAAGCAGAATAACACTATTTGGGAAAATCTTACAAAGTCTGATCCAGCCTCTATTGCTGCTGCTTGTGTATTACAGCTCAGCATTGCTGTACTAGACCAGTACAGCTCTGCAGGTGGAAGTGTGAGGGCCATTGAACACTTTGAGTTTTTCCAGTGGATCACAATTACAGAAACATCTGTGCTAAATAACTTTGTGCAGATGCACTGTGAAAATTCAGTGTTCAATAGCCCTCAACATTTCTAATTTCTTACTTGTGGTGGTGTAGTTTAGAAGTTGCACGTTGGGTTGCAGTATAAAGCATATTGGAAACATTTGTGAAGGGCCTTTTTAGAATGCTTATGCTGCAGTGAAAGTACTCCCCAGCGCTTTTGTTTCTTTATTTAGGCTTATTCCATTTAAAAATGGACAAAATGCATGCTAAGGATGCTGTTGATGTAATGCTGCATGAGAGTGTAGAAGTCTCGTATACTGCCTGGAAAGAAACTGAAAACCTAAATTTTGGAGAAAGTAGTAAATTAAGGACAGGAGGGAAGGACTGGGTTTTAAAGCTATTGAACTCTACAGTGAGATCATACAATTTGAAAAAGTTGAATGCATATGCTTCCGCAGGAAACATGCTCCCTACCTTCCATTCTCTTTCATCTACGTTCTCTCTATATTACAACAGCAGGCATGAACTAAAATCTTCAGGAATACAGCAGTAATTCTGTGAATATTTTTGGTAGTTCCAAGCTTAGCTTCTATAAAACAGCTACAAGATGTAAATGCAGGTACTGTTTTGCTGCTGCTTTTTATGGGGCTGATTTAATCTTTAACATGATCCATGAAAATACTTTAAACAGATCTTGACTTCAGTTTCAGTGGTGTCTGCAATGCAGGAATGATTTGCTGGAATCTTGTTCTATGAGACATCCACTCAGGGACTTCTAATACTTTTCTCCTTCATCAGGATATCAGTGAAATTGTCTGGACTGCAGTTAACTATATATTTCAAATTTAAGCCTAGTCTGTTGGGATAGGTGGCAAAGGGACAAGTCATGTGCTCGAAGTAGTGTGATATTTATCCTGTGTTCCTCATAGGCTGAGCTTATCCCATATCGTGGCAGTCAGCCCAGCTCAGCAAAAGCCATTTCCACTTCATTTCTCAATGTCTGATTTTGCTTCCATTGAAGTTAATGGCAACACTCCCACTGTCTTCAAGTGCAGAGGGATCAGATATTCAGAGAGGCTGGCTACACTTTTACTGCTTTCATCTACTTGGAAGTCAAATTTCATACTTAACTTCTTTTAATCTCTTGGAAAACTTAAGATTTACTTATTTTCTCCCAGCTGTTTTCTGTAGCCTGATGTTATACGTTTCTGTGATTTCACCAGTTAGTGGGAACTTGTCATTCGTATTTCATGTTTTAGTGCATATAATAATTTTTAGTTTAATGCGGGAATAGAAATTTGTTTTCTGTGATCAGATTTTGTTGCTGTACTTTAAATCACTGCAACCTTTCCATGGCAATAGGCTCTTGTTAACAAAGGTCTTCATATGACTAGCCATACATAATTATTTGTGTTAATGAAATACTTGGCTGCATTTATGGTTCATTCGGAAACAAGTATGAGTCTGATAGAGACAAATATGTTTTTCAGTGTGGATTTACATACATTTATGGATTAGAATCAGGCATTCCTCCTTTTATAGTCAGTGTAGGTTTAACTAGGTTAAAAGGTTTTCCTGAATATTCATCCAGACATGTCTTTTGAAATAAGCTTCTGGTTTAAGTTTTGCACAAATTAAAAAGTACATAAAAACTGGAGGAGGAGAAAAGAAATGATTTGAAAAGAAATGAAGAACTAAGTATATTTAAGTTTTCTGTCCTACAAAACCCCAAATTTCAGAGCTTTGCAAAATTAAAAGGTTAGCTATGAATAACCACAATCAAATCTTTTCTTTTGTCCATATTTAATTCAAATGAGATTGCTCCATATTGACTTCTAATGCTAAAAGGCCACCCATCATGGAATCCCTGCAGCCAATGAAGCAAGCAAGTGAATGCTTTCTTAAATGATGCTAATCAGTCCAGAGAGGCCTGCCCTCTATCCCCATCAGTATTCTGTAATTCAGATGTGCTGATAACCTGAAATTGAATGTGTCAGTATGCAGACATGTGAAGAAAAAAGGAAACTAAAAGGCAAAAAAGGCAGCTATAGATAGAGACAGTGCCTGTTTGATTTTTTTTTTTCTTCCAAGTGAAGAATAAAAAGAATAGTTGGCAAGTATTCTCAAATGATTACTGAGAGTTGTAGAAGAAAATACGTAAAATTGATAAGTATGCTAAACACTCAGTAGCCAAACTGAGAAGAAGTATTAAAAACAAAAACCCAAAGCAACAAACCTCAGTCCTCAAGAATAAAATTCATACACTCTTAAGAAGAGGGCTCTTTTAACCTTCTGGTAGCTAGCATGAGGAGTCAGTTGCTCTCTCTTACAAATCTTTTTTTTTTTTTTTTTTTCCATCTTGAGATTTCAGCTGTTCTATATCACATCTGGCTTAAATTTTCAACAGACACTTTCATGTCAGATGCAGATTTTCTTCCAAAGAGTGACATACGTTTGCTGTTGGTATGAGACACTGTTGTATCAAAAATAGATTGATTTCTTTTTTTTTTTTTTTTTTTTTTTTTTTTTTNCCTTTAGTATAATAATGATCTAACTTTTTGCAATAATTCTTGCAGAAACTTTGGGTCTAATGCTGGCATGTTGTGTGTGTGGAAGTGGCAGGCATATCTCTGAAGGCAGAATTGGGTCCTTGATTCTTAAAACCTTCTGCTGCTTCTCATACAGTACATTGAAGGGGGTGCTTGAAATGGAATTTGACCTGCTGGTCTTGGACTCCAGATCCTCCTCATATTTTATGTATTCAAAACAAAGCATTGCCTATATATTCCACAATTTATTATGTATATGGTATCTATGTTCAGTTGCTTTTTAAGATGCTAGCAATGGAAGATCTTTTCTCCACTGGCAGTTTCTGTTGCAGATTTATCAGAGAGAAATGATAATAATGGTAATGCTCCGATGAAGTTTGGGACGCTAAGAGATTTGTTTGTTAACCAAATGGTACCAATATGGTTTTCTTACATTATTGTAATCTGTGATGCTATTGAAAGCCATCTAGCTTTTTTCAGCAGCAGATTGCAAAGGAGGCAAGTGTTAGCAAGTGGGAAGTGGGGACATCCAGAACTGGGACAACTTGTCCAGGCTTAGTGGTCTCTTGACTTCATCACACCAGGGTGTGCTGTCAGCCCGAGGTGCTCTACCCAAGAGCTCCTCTGTCCTCATTCGTAGCAGTAACCAGACGTGCGTTGGAGCAGCTGCCTCTGCGCCTACAGGTCTGCGCCACCTGGCTTGGGGTGCATAAATGGGTATGGGTAGGTACAGAGGTATGAATTTAAAAATGAGATTTTAAGTCAAACATTTCTGACTGAAAAAGTAACAAGTTCCTTTTTTGGACACTTTATTTGTGCTTCTGCCTGCTATTACACAAGGCACCTGCAGAACTTGTTACAGGCACAGTTACTCAAGGTTACTATGGAATGCTGATCTTAGCTATTGGAAGAGGTTGCTGTTCTCCACCTCCAGTTAAATTTTAGTGTAGTTTTCAGGCAGGTCTGAAAGGATTTTATGGGCTTTGGTAAGTAGCTTTAGCCTCCAGAGGGTTCTGGTTTGCACTGTGTGTTTGTTAGTGCCCCTTGTGCACTGTCTCAGAGCCTGCCATGTTTGAGCAGAAGAGGAGTGAGGCTTCCCTAGTTTGCAGGCTCAGTTCCTGGCTTGGCCATCCGGCCGCTGTCGAGCAGAGCTGTGAGCCGGGCATCAGATTCCTCGCAGTTGGTGGAGAGGCTTCCATTGACTTGCATGCGCATGGCCTGATGCTCCCACCATTAGCCTGATTTTCAGTGCGCTGAGAACTGCAGCTTCTGTTAATCAGTGGGATCTAAGTGTAATTAGCATTTATGAAGGGACCACTCAGACAAACTGCTGCCACAGCTTTCCAAGTCTGTTGATGGAATGGAAAGTGACCAAGAACCTCACCCTGTTCTCCATCCCCGTCTGCCACCAGGAGATTAGAAGGCTAGCCCGAACAGGATGGAAATGACATCCTGAATTTTAATTATTTATCTGTGCACTTTTTTACATCTTCTCATTGCTTGGATATTTCGTCTTATCTTAAAAATATTTATTTGAAATTGTCAGTGATCAAAGGCTGGGAAACAACAGAGCTGGATATGAATTTTTTTTTTTCTTTTGGAGGAAATTGGAGTGTCAGGATAATTCCTGTGTATGCAAACTTTACAAGATGAAACCAATCCAAACGTTACATCCTGAAGCTTCACTGTAGAAGGTTAAAACTAGCATCCATATATATGATCAGATTTAGCTGCTGTGAGAATTCAAAGATATCTGGTATATCTTGTTTTTAATTCAAATTAATTGATTTTTACTCGATCATTTTATACACACACATGCACATGCACACGCACTCTCTCACGAGCACACGTCTGTGTACTGAATTGATAAAGAAAGAACCCTGGTTAAATAATCCACTTTTGTCTGACAACGGAATCAGTTATAGAGGTGCAAATATGCAGAAAGCTATTTGGAAATGCATCCTCGTAGTTGTCAGGTTTTATTATGCAGGAAGGTGTCATGTTTGTTACGAAGCTGAGTGCAGATGGCAGAGTGGAAGAAATGGATCACTAATTTTAACAATGATTAATGAACAGAGATAGAAAATGAATTACATTGGACTATCGGAGGCAAGAAATATTTTTGAGAAAATTTTGACTCATCTGCTGTGCTGTTCTCTGTAAATTATTTTCTGAAATTCTATATGTTGTCAACAGTTGACTGCATTTTCCATTACTGTCTGTTTCTGTTCTTAAGTACTTTTGTGTTATTAGGGATACATAATTTCAAAATACCAATACATTCCTGATTACTTAGAGAAAATATATGTAACAATATGAATGTTCCAAAGGCTCTGGCCACAAATGCCCTGTTTTATAAAATGCTTTCTCATTCATCACAATTTTATCACTACATTAAAAATATTTAGTTAAATTCTATTTTTTTATTTTAATGAAAGGAGGTTTAGGGCAGAGGAATAATTCTGTGTTTAGAAAATAAGGAAAAACCTAGATGCAAAGTTAACAATAAAATGCAGCCAAGTGGGTTAGTGTGGTTTTAAGCTTACAGTGCTGATTCCACCATTTGTGATTTCACAGTCTAACCGGGAAAAACATACACACAGCTGCTTTTTAAATTGCTGCCACCCACGTGCTCCCCTGCTTCGCTGTGACTCAGTAGGCACGCGTCCTTCCCCGCGCTGCTCCGCGCATCCCCGGCAGCAGGGGGAAATGGGAGCGGCCCCCCTGTTGAAATGTGTTGTTTATCCTTGTTTTACAACCGGCTGCGGTGTGCTGCCTCCCAGCTAACCAGGACGCCTTGCAGTTCTGATGTGGGAGCTGAGGGACTCGCCCATCCTCACAGGAGGATTAGTTCTGCCTGGAGGAGCTACACTTGCACCCACTTCTCTCCAATACTGAAATACGTATTGAAATAGAAAAGAAATGCAGTGACTGAAACAGAATTAAATATTTCTGATGTTGGTTGTTCGGAGGCCCGGAAGTCGGGGTGTGGTAGGGCCGGAGGTACGAGGTGCTCGCAGGCCCAGCAGGAGGAGTGGGGCGCGGCTGGTGAGGGACGTGGGGCCTGGCACCCGCCCTGACACCGCGGCCAGGCCTGCGGGTGGGCTGGGTGTTCAGGCAAACAGCCCCGGCTGTTCAGAACAGTGCCTTCGTGGTTTTGGGAAGCTGCAAAGCACGCTCATGTCCTGGATTCCTGTTGATGGCGTCGTGCTGCATCTCTCTGCTGGTCTGCAGGGGCTTTGCAGGCTCCAGGGCTGGGTGATCACCTGCAGTCGAGCTGTGGCCATTTGAAGGTGGAGGGCTATATTCGTCCTGCATCGCTGAGGTGTGTGTGTTGTTTAGGTGATCATCGTGCTGGTGGGCTTTGGTAATTCATTGGTGGTGGTGGTTAATTGCATTGCTGCTACCTCATACTACATGCAAAGCACAGCTGAGACCTCTTCAACAGGTTTTGTTCCAGACAGGGAAGTGTCTCTGTTCACATTTGATCTGAATTTGGCCTGTCACATCCCATTAACCATGTGTGGTAGGTGACTGTACTTCTTGCCATTGCAGAGACCTCCTCCTGTTTGATGCTTTATGCTAACAGAGTTGTCTGTGCTTTCTGGTGTTTGAGGACCTGATCCTTCTACTTGTGTGAAGAGCTCACTCAAGAAACCTCATTGATTTCAAGGAGACTGTGTGCAAAAGGGGTTTGGTCGTAGGCAAGCAGTTTCATTGCCAGAGAGTATCCACGTCTCTGTATATGGAGTGCTGGTTGTTGTGTAGAAGAAAACAGCAGTAAATCTTGGGATAAGTACAATTTTTAGATGACTTTGCAGAAAATGTACATTTTCCACAGAAATGACTTGACTTCAGGCTATGGTAAGAGACAGACCTTCCGAAGTAGATGAGTTGGGCTTGTGAGCAAATGGCAGTTCCATGTCCATTGCCTCTTAGACAAGCGTCAGGCTCAGTCCTGTTGCTGCAAAGTATGTGGCAGTTGTGATTTTTAACTTGAGAAACTGCAGGGGAGGTACTGCTTGAGAACTTCAGACTCAAGTTTCCAGAAGCTTTAGTCATAAATGCAGGTATGTAAGATGCTCATGAATGATTACGTTGTGCTTATGTTTGCAGAAATACTTGGAAAAATGATCTTCAAAATACATCAGGGAAGATTCTCCTGTAGCATTTTGGGTTTTGGAATACATAAACTAACTCAGAGTAATTTGAACTTTATCATCTGTTTGCATCTGTGACCAAGGTTTACAATTTTTTTCCATGTTCTGTTTCATGACGTGCTGTAATCTTGCTATAAACTGTTAAGAGAAAATTTTAAGTGACTTCATGAATGACTCTAACTCTAGTATTTTGCATGTAATTATGGTCCTGATGGGAACATACTTTAGAAAAACAACTACTCGAACAATACAAGTCCTGCTCAGGTTACATAGCATATGCTAAACACTGAGAAAACATACACTGTGCTTTAGTGAACAAGGTAGGGAAATGCTCCTGGGAACCAATTTAGAATGTGACTTAAGGCAAGTGAGGCTTTTTGTGCCTGTTTCTTTTGACAAACTAGTCAAGCAGTGGTGGTGGCTGGAATTTTAAGCCCCAGAGGTTGCCGTATGTATGCAGAGGCCAGCCTGTGCCCGACACCTCAATGAGGATGGGAAGGTGTTAGCTGTGGAACTTGGCTTTGTTTTGAGATATCAGTGTTCCTTTCGGATGCTTCACTTCTAGCTTGTCCTCATGTGAGCATGGGGAGGTGGAACCTGGGCAGAGGTACATCAGACATAAAGAGGCTTTGGTGAGCCGCTGCTGCTACTACAATAGTACTATTTTCCACCTCAGTAATGAAAAGTTAAAATGCTTTTTTTTTATTTTTTCCTTGGTATAGGATCAATATATATGCAGTGAAGTGGCTGTGTGATCAATGTGCTGATCCAGGTTTTCAAAATTTCCTGTTTGATAGTATAGTTGTATACAAAGACATAGGTTTGTACCTATTGAGACATTATCTAACTGAACGTTGGTAACATCGCAGAAATGAGGGTATGGGTGTGAATAAAAATCCCCTGTGGTCTTTCTTAGACCTCAAGTGGCTCATCTTAATTTTTTATGGCATCTTATTAGTTGAAGCTAATGCAAGTAACCTTAACTAAATTTTGCTTCACTGTTCTATAAAAAGAAGGAAGCACAATAAGAAAGGCCATGTTTTTAAAACATTTGTTCTGTTAGTGTGACGTGCGCACAGCATTGCAAAATGTTTGCAGGACTGACACCTTAGTTTGCACTATTACTGTTAAATACTTGGGCAGAGGAGCTGGGTCTGCATTGGCATTTCTGTTTGAGTGTTTTTTTCTTAAATTACTCTGTATATGTTATGTTGTAAGTTTTAGAACATCTAATGCATTTACGTAGTGTATACATGCAAACAAAGGTGCATACACATATACTTTGGTATATATAATATTAATGCTAATGTGAGCTATACCATGATCTAGAGGATATCCAGGAGGCCTGTCATACTTCTGTTACTTCAGGTAAATAACTGATTGACCTTTGTGGTGTGCTGATACTTCACTAATCAGAACCTGAAATCTGTATAACAACACTTCATTTACTTGATAGACAAAAGAACAATTGCACTTGAAGTAATGTGATTTCTAAATAGACACTGCCTGTCAAAAATAAATGCATTAGAAGTAAAATGTAGCTCAAGGAGACAATTAGCAAACAGAGGTGACACTGTAAACAGGTGCACCCATTATTCCCAAAGCTTGTGGCAATATATTCACATCTTTTAGACTGATGGAAGATCATGTGACAGTTTGGTGAATTATCTATCTGTATCATCTGACTGATGAAGCCTGCTGCAGTTGCAGATCATTTAAAAATGCATCTCACAAATTACATGGTAGCTGGGAAAAAACGCAGGTTTTTCTGAACAATGCTTTTCTAAAGCTATGTGCTGGAATACCTAATTTTTCTTTGAAAGGATGTAGACCATTTCATTATGCTATGTATACAGTCAGTTAAGGTTGTGCAAATTCATTACAATGTTTGTTAATCTATAAAACATTTTCTATTTCGGTTTTAGTGACATTGAATATTTTTTTATGTGCTATTTCTGAAACATTTTTCCCTATGAGCTGAAAGGGAATAACACATTTTTTATATAGACTTCTTAAATCGCTGCTTATCAAGGAAGATTTGAGATGAGAACATTTGACCTACATCTTTTTGTGGGTTATTGGATTTTTTTTCTACATAGAAAATGTAAAACAAACAAGAAAGAATCTATAAACAAACTCCCTCTTTCTTTCTTTACTAGACTGTGATGAGAGCAGTATCACTTATGAAATGTCCTCTTATGTGATGTGGTGAAAACTGCCTCAGATGGTGTTTTGTAATTTGATGCACTAACAAGATAGTTAGAAATGAAAAATGCACTTTCCAAGCTATCATTTCATAAGTATTTTTATATTTTATTCTCTTTAAAACTGTGAATTGATGATCATTTCAGCAGAAGTAGAGCTCAGTTGTGTATCAATGGATTGTTGTTCCTGATGACAACGAGGATCTGACAGGACACCCTTAGTGCTTGACTATATATTTTTTTTATTGCTACCAACTTCAATTATGGTTATAATTTGAGACGCTCCTATGGAACCACATACATCATAAAGCTGCCTTATATTGTTTGGCACATACCTGTTACCAGCTGCTGAGATGCCCTTGGATGAAAATTTGAGGTTTTCTTTTTCCTTATCCGTTCCCATATTAAAGTCTTTCAGGCAACACCCATCATTAAGTGAGCACCAATGAGGAAAAATGTCTATAAATTGTCCAAGCAATTCGTAGACTAAGTACAGTCCAGCAAATCTGTAACTTTTGCTGTTGATTGCACATACAAGTCCTACAAGCTCAGAGGCTTAACTAAATTGAAATAGACCTGCAGATCTTCAGAAGAGCCCAACCCCGAGTCTTTATGTAGACATCAGCACAAAGGTTGCATCTCACCCATTTCACCTTCCGTAGTAAGTTGGATGCCAGTCTTCCTGCAGTAATGTGTTATTGAAGTCATGTGTTACTGCCTGATACTGTCTTCAGGGGAAGGCTGCTTCTGGGAAGAGGCTGCTCCCAGTGTCCCCTCAGACTTGGCTGATGGGGCTCGTCCTCCATGTCAGGGCACGAGTGAGGGGAAGAATGAAGGAGCAGCCTCCTGCACTGCCCCGCTGCATTGCAGCATGCAGATTCAGACTACTTTTGTGTCAACAGTGAAGATTAGGACTGAACTTCTAATCAAACGAGGTGAAGGTGAAGGACGTGGGCTATCTGTGGGGGTGCTTGTTTGGGTGCTTGGCTGGTGGGAGTGCGAGCCTGAAGCCTTTCAGATGTTGCTTTGCATAAAGAGTCGGCTTCCTCTGAACAGTGAACACTGAATAGTGTTTACCCAGATGGAGCAGCCCCACGATGAGGGGCTGTGGGATGGGAGCTGTGAGATGCCGGGGACATTGGATGGCTCCGTTGTGTGCTCAGCTCTCCTGGGGCACTGGTGAGTGAGAAGGGAAAAGGAGAATGAGCCTTTAATTTTCATGGAAGTCCTCAAAACACTGAGAGTCTTCTGAAACGGAAAAAAAGAAAAATCACTAAAACTTCTGCAGGGCTGGAAAATGTTTTCTGCGCAGCTCTTTCCATGCTTACCCACAGAAATTTTTTTCTTTTGCTTATATTTTTCATTAATGAGTCAAGCCCCTAAAATGTTTCATATTCAAAGTGACATTTTAACATATATTTGCCTGACAATATGACACATATATTGGTTTTAATGAGGGCCTCATTATATATATATAAAAAAAAAATGCATCTGCTGAATAAAATACAAAATATTTTCACCTAAACGTTGCGTAAATTATTCAGGAACAGGGTGCCTTTGACAGGGACGTGTGAGGGAGCTAAGGCTGCCGCTGCCTGTAGTGTGCCTGGTCCCCAGGTAGCTGCAGGGCTCCCAGCTCCATTTGCCGGCACCGCGGCTTCTCCGTAGGCTGGCAGAGGAAGTGTCCCCAGCTGCCGTGCCCAGCCTTCACCCAGCAGAAAATGCTTCAGACATTGACGTCTTCACCTGCCAAGCTTTGCCACCTCATCCTGCCCATCCTGTCACCAGCCATGCAGCAGCTGCTGATGTTGGTGGGTGCAGGTTGGGAGCCTTTGTTAGTGGTTGGGGGGTTTTGCCGTAGCATTATCACACATAATGCAGAGTTAAATTTGGGTTTTCTTGGCAAGGGTTAATAATCAATGTAGAGCTTAACAAAGGAGATGCTGCCTTATTATACTGTGAAACTTTTTTTCTTAACTGTCAGTGAAGCAGTACTAATTATTACTCCAGTGTAAATGAGGTCATTTCCTATTAAGAGAACAAAATGCTTAGCCTTGCCTTGCCAATTCATACCATCTATTTTTCACACATACCCAGCTTCTTAGATTTTTTTTTTTT
>VXAV01006236.1:11511-41591 GCA_013399715.1 Alectura lathami
TTTTTCCCCTTGGGATAGCGTTCATTCCACAGTTGAACACAGTTCAAAAGACTGGAATTATTTTTAGTCATTATTCACACCAATCACAGAGGAAAGCTTTTATCTCATGCTCTAGAGAAGGCTAGACAGTGCTTGGATAGTATTTCACTGTCAGTAATCCTACTGGCATGACCAGCAGAACAATAGATGTTGGCATTTGAAATGAAACATTAAAGAGCTGGTGTTCATTGCTCACTCGAATGTTGGATAGTCACATAGTAGTTTCTTATTATTATTTGCAACTATATATCATTTTTGTGACTGAAAACAATTTAGGGTGTGCAATTTTTTTTTTTTTGTTTTGTTTTTTGTTTGGCTCATTAGAATGGTTCTCAAGGAGTTACAACGTAGTTTTTCAATAGAAATTGTCACCAATGTTACTGTGGTATATCTTGCTTTTCTGAGTTACAGATAGCCCTGAAGCCGGGGGAATTTTGGGGACATTTACTTGACAGGCAAAGGGAATGAAATTCAGATGATTTGTAAGGGCTTTCCTTGTAACACCAGATATAAGCAGCAGTCAGACTACCAATCCTGAGAGAAAATCATTCTTGTGGTTAAGAAACGTCTGTCTTACCTGGATACTACCCAGGATAGTATTAGTATCATTGTGTCTAATGCAGTATCTGTACAAAGAATCACATCCACAAATTCTGTGATTTCTAAAAGAAATTTTTTTCTGTAAGGAAACATACGAGGTGTTGAGTAAAAGCATAACTGACCTTCACTGTCATTTTCTCTGTATCACAGTCCCAAACATCACAAATGCCAAATATTTTGTCATTAATATGCTTAATATCTTATCTGCTAAAATTCTTACACCCTCCTACTGACACTGTTGGGAAAACTATCTGGGTACTATCTGTGTATCACCTTATGATAGATAAGGAAAAGATATATTGAAAAAAATAAATCCTAATTTAAAATGTTTTAAAGCTTGTTTTTGGATGCAACAGTAAACCAACAGAGATTAAAAAGTCATTATTAAATACAATATTACATCTTTGATAAAATAGTTTGAGTGATTAAAAACCTGTATGAGTCGTTATAATCTGTTTTGGTTTTATCCACTCGTTTAATTTTGTGTTTTCCATTTCACCACAACTTTCCAAACTCACCTGCTGTGACACAGTTTGTCTATTTATTCATTCACTGGGTTAATAAAAGCTGATTTTTTTTTCTGGCTGAACAAAATCACTTTGTCAAAGAAGAGTGTTCTTTGAAGAGTGTCATGGGTTAATTAATGATTGTCCTGTGACAGGGCCTAGCCCCCTCCCCCCCATTTTTCACAGAGGCCGGGTAGAGGAGTGAGAACAGAGGAGGCATGATTGAGGCAAAAGATAATTAATTTACTAAAAACAGCAAAGGAATGCAATATAATACAATGTGAAAGGAATTGAGAGCAATAAATCCGTCAAATTGGAGAGTACAGGAGTGTCTCCTGACCTATGTGTGTCCACAATGGCAGGGAGGTGAAAGAGGTGGGGAGCAACTCCCAGAAACCACGTGGAAAGGGACAGGAGCATTCTGGAGGCTGTGGTTTTCCCCTAGCAGCCCTCCCACCTGTGTCAGCTTATTACATGATGTCATGATATGGAATGCCTGTGAAAAACCATAACAAACATAAAGGCACCTAACACAGAAAAAAATTTTTTTGCAAGTTTGGGAATACATATATTTAAGACTACATGAATTCCCTGTATGCCATTGCATTACTTTCTACTTTTAAGAAATTTCAAAGCAAATTAATGAATTAATTACAATGAAATAATAACACTGCATTAACTATAATGCAGTTTTGAATCAGTTACTTATTCTTTTATTGGATAGATGATATTTTGAGTGGGGTTAATTAAAAGTACATTCTGTCAGCAATGTTTTTTGAGAACTACAAACTTGCCTTACAGTCAGACTATGTCTATTGTTACTAAATTTATGTTTTATATACATTTTTTTCATTTCCTAGATATGCAGCATATTGAAACAATGAAAGTAATCATTAAAAAATTTGCCTTATTAATTTATAGAAATAAGTGTAATGTATTCTGTTTCTAGTATATTGAGTTAAATATTCCATAATATCTATTTGTTTATTGTAAAGATATTGTTTAATTCAGCAATTTATTTTCTTGTATCCCTCCCTATGAGGAAAGTAAACTAAATAAAATAGAAATAACATAATTATTTCTACTAAATATATACAGGTTGAATTTAATTCTGAGTTAGGAAAACAGTTTTTCCTTTATAAAATTAACAAAAGATGTATTAATCTCTTATTTCTTATTTCCTGATTTAACATCAAACAATGTCAATCTCCAGATGGAAATGCTCTAATAGAAGGAAATTAAACAACAATCACTGAATAAAAATTGAACATTTCTGTTTTGTATCCTCATATACTTATTGAAGGAAATTTTGAATGTTTTGAAAAAGATCCTCTGTCCTCTGCACGGATTCCTTGAATTATGTTTGAATGGGAAGGTGAAATGTAAACAGAACCACATAAACTGAAAGCACTGAAAAAGATCACCAGTTACTGTTTAAAGAAAAGCAATAGATGTAGATATCTTGTTTTAATTTCTGCTTTGTCAATTTTGTTTCCTACTATCTATAGCATTTTTAAAATGCTACTTCATTAGCTAAAAAACAAAAAAAAAAAAAAACAAGCAAAAAATACAAAAAAAAAAACTCCTTAAGGAATTCTAAAACTTGAATTCAGTAACTATTCTATATATGGCAATTCATATGAAAACATTACATTAGTAAAATATTTAAAATAGGTATTAGACTCACTTGAGCAAGACCTAAAGCTCAAATAGCTCCAAAGTTGTTCTCAAGAAATAATTTTGCAATCAGCTTTCAGTGGTTCTTGTAGGCTAAATTTTGCTTCATTAATATTCACTCAGAAACAGAAAAGCAAAAAAGTTTGGTGTTTGACCAAAGATTATAGTTCTATTAAATATATTAGGTATCAAAATGATTCTAAGATACTTGAATTAAAAACTGCATTGCTCAGCACCCTTCTGTTCTTCCTCTATTATCTCTGAAGCTAGACAATTTCCAAACATTCTGTGTATTGCTGGATCTGGTCAGATTTTGACAGGTCATACAGCTCAGCAACCATAGCATGCCTGTGCCCAGTATGCACTGTACTCCATACATAGGCTCAGAAGGACTAAAGCCCGTGATTGTTCTCAGACCATGCCCAACATGCCACACAGAACACAGTGCTGACAAAAGCTTACTTTTTAAAAAAGTTGGACCATGAAGGAAATTATGAGTGTCCTTCCCACTGAGCAACTAATGTTTATATCATTTATTCAAATAAGGGAAAACATGACTTTTTCTCATATGAGTTTCTACATTTTTTCTTTCTGCCAGAAATCCAACACCAATCATTCCTTTTAAGAGAAAGAGTAGTCAGTAAATTCTCTGCCTCTCTTAATAAAGCTGTCCAGCAAGACAAAAACAAACAAACAAAAAGGCACCAAGAAAAGAAACAGATGCAGTATAACAAGGGGAAAGATCTGTCTATGCTTGCATCATTGCTACTTTATTTCATGTCATTTATTTCAAATGACTAAACAAACAAACAAAAAATCACAAACAATTTTATCTGTGAGAAGATAGTGTCATGAATTCCCTTTCTTTTTTTTTCCTTCCAGCCTTGTGAATCCTTCCTCCCTTCTTGACTGCAGCAGCAGTCTTTTCACTGCAGCATCTTTTCACTAGACGGGCAAGCATTGTCTCCTGAAGATTGTCTCCCTTCTGCAAGGTACTTCTTTTCTCAGGATTCTTTCTGGCCAACAGAGAGAGGCTGATACATAACCATATGATTTTTTTAACCCTTTTTTTACATAACCATATGATTTTTTTAATCCCTTTTTTTTTTTTTTTTCCCTGTGTAGGGATCCTGGATACCTGACAGAGGTAAGTGGAGTCCTATATATATACTAAGGTGTCCAGGAGTTATAAGCCATTACAATATTTTCAGTTATATCCTTGAATATCTGGCATCAAGTTTCAAGACAGATTTAAGATACGTCTAGTACATTCATCTCAAGGAACTGCAGTTTACCACTGGCTTATTTACTATTTTCACCCTGATAATCCTAAGTGACATCACTGATCTGTTAGAGCTCTGTAGACATCTATCCATGTGGATAACTACAGACAGTTTTATGGCTAATATATTCCACTTATATTCCTTTAAGCTAAGGAATTTGCTGTAGGAAGAATGAACTTATATTAAGTAATTAGAGAAATGAGCAGTTTATATGTGAAGGAAAGAATTAAGAAAAAAATAATAATCATCAGAAATTAATATCCCCTCATGGTTTTCTGCAGACTGAATGGATCTATACAGAATGATGGAATCATCTGAGTTAGAAGGGACCTTTAAAGGTCACCTAGACCAGCTCCCCTGCAGAGAATAGGGACATCTACAGCTGGATCAGGTTGCTCAGAGCCCTGTCCAGCCTGACCTTGAAGTCTCCAGGGACGATGAGGCATCCACCACCTCTCTGGGCAACCTGTTCCAGTGCTTCACCAACCTTATCATAAAACACTTTTTCCTTGTATCTAGTCTAAATCTCCCCTCTCTCAATTTGAAAACATTTCCCCTAGTCCTATCACAACAGACCCTGCAAAAGAGTCTGTGCCCTTCTTTCTCGTAGGCCCCTGCATAAGATATTGAAAGGCTGCTATCAAGTCTCCCTGGAGCCTTCTCTTCTCCAGACTGAACAGCCCCAACACTCTCAGCCTGTCCTCACAGGGGAGGTGTTCCATCCCTTGGATCATTTTTGTGGCCCTCCTCTGGATGTGCTCCAACAGGTCCATGTCCCTCCTGTACTGAGGAATCCACTTCTGGATGCAGCACTCCAGGTGGGGTCTCAACAATGCAGAGCAGAGGGGCAGGATCACCTCCCTTGCCCTGCTGGCCATGCTTCTTTTGATGCAGCCCAGGGGATGGTCGTCTTTTTGGGCTGTGAGGGCACACTGCTGGCTCATGTCCAGCTTGTCATTCACTAGAACCCCCAAGTCCCTTTCGGCAGGGCTCTGCTCAATCCTTTCATCCCCGAGCATGTATTGATATGGGGGTTGCCATGACCCAAATGCAAGACCTTGCATTTTGCTTTGTTGAACTCATGACATTAGCCTGGGCCCACTGCTCCAGCCTGTCTAGGTCTCTCTGGATGGCATCCTGTCCCTCAGGCATATCAACCACACCACACAGCTTGGTCTCATCTGCAAACTTGCTGAGGGTGCACTCGATATCCCTGTTGATGTAATTGATAAAGATATTGAAAATCTCCTCATCCATCGAAGACTCCACCATCAAATTCGTGTCTTTCCAGTTTAGAGAGAAGGATGTTATGTGGGACCGTGTCAAAGGCCTTCCTGAAGTCCAGATAGATGACATCAGTGGCTTTTCCCTTTACGCCATCGCAGAGGGCCATTAGGTTGGTCAGGCAGGACTTGCCCTTGGTAATTGATTATATGGTGGGGCCTCTTTAGCACACTGTCCTCTCCTCTGGTGGTGTTCCAAAATTTTTACCTTCGGGCCAGTCCAAGATAACTTTCAAAATTCCTGGACAATTGAGGTTTCCCATTCGAGCTTGTTGTGTAATCAACGCAATCCACTTACTCCAAGTAGCATCAGTAGCATGATGTGTGGAAGGGGCCTCTCCTTCGAACATCCAATTCAGCACTGCTAGTCAAGGTGCCAAAACGAGCTGTGCTTCAGTACCAATCACTTCGGAAGCAGCTTGGACCCCCTCATATGCTGCTAATATCTCTTTTTGGAGTTGGAGTGTAGTGGGCTTCAGATCCTCTATATTCTCGACTCCAAAACCCAAGGGGCCTACCTTGAGTCTCTTTAGACGTTCTTTGCCAAGGGCTCCAGGTGGGACCCTTCTCCCCAGCTGCAGTGTAGAGCAAGTTTGTCACACCTTGTCCTGCTCAGACTGGTCCTGGAGCTACTGCACGTGCTATCACCTGTTTAATTTGTTCAAAAGCCTGTTGTTCCTGAGGGCCCCATATGAAATTGCTCCTCTTCTGTGCCACTTGATGGAGAGGGCTTATGATGAAATTGTAATCTGGGATGTGCATCCTCCAGAAACTCACAACACCTAGGAAAGACTGTGTTTCCTTCTTACTGGTTGGTGAGGACATGGCAGTGATTTTGTTGATCACATCCATTGGGATGTGATGACATCCATCTTGCCATTTTATTCCTAGAAATTGAATTTCTTGTGCAGGTCTCTCGATCTTACTCCGCTTAATAGCGAAGCCAGCTCGCAGGAAGATTTGGATTATTTTCTCCCCTTTCTCGAAAACTTCCTCTGCTGTCTTGCCCCACACAATGTTCTCATCGATGTATTGCAGGCACACTGTTCCAGTGCGGTCTGAATTAGTCCATGGCAGATTGTTGGGCTCTGTTTCCACTTCTGGGGCAACCAGTTCCAGGTATACTGAATACCCCTCCAACTGAAGGTGAACTGTGGCCTGCATTCTTCTGCCAATGGGATGAAGAAGAATGCACTGGTAATATCGATTGTAGCATACAACATGGCTGCCTTCGACATCATTTTTGTGGCCCTCCTCTGGATGTGCTCCAAAAGTTCTTTAACTCTCACACATAAACTTCCAACTTGCTCCTGGCCATTCTTCAGGGACAGCTCTTCACACTCTATTCCATTCTTGATATAAAGGTCAACACCTCCTCCCCTCAGCACCTGTCCCTTTCGAACAGCTGGTAGCCATCAATTGCCACACTCCAGTCATGGGAATCAGCCCACCAGGTTTCAGTGACGGCAACCATGTCATGGTGTGCTAGCAGCATGGTGGCTTTCAACTCGTCCTGTTTGTTACCCAACCTGAATGCATTGGAGTAGAGGCACTTCAGCTGGGCAGCTCGCCTTGTCATCTTCTTGGAAGACAACTCCTTGATTCCTTGAAAGTATTTCCCCTGGGTTACCCTGTTGCCTAGTCCTATCAACTCAGTGGTCCCTGGCTCATTCTTGTAGAATTTCAGGTGTGCTCCTGTGTTGCCAGCACATTCCAGGGCAGCATGTCAATGGCCCCTGCTAGCACTCTGCCCCTCTAACCTAGCTATGTCCACCTTATCATGGGCAGGCTTGCTGTTACCCCCCTCCCCCTTCCAACCTAGTTTAAAGCCCTTCCAATGAACCCTGCTAGCTTTTCCCCAAGGACCCTCTTCTGCCTTTGAGAAAGCTGAAACACATCGGGTGGTTGCAAGCCCGGTACCATGCAGGCCATCCTGTTGTTAAAGAACCCAAAACCATGGTGGTGGCACAAGCCTTGAAGACAAATATTTACAGATTGGACCCTTTTGTTCCTTTCATTGTCCTTACCTACTACAGGAAGCAGGGATGAGAAGATTACCTGTGATTCCTTCAGCTGGCAGCCCAAGGCTATGAAGTCCCTTTTGATAGCCCTTAGGCTATGTGTGGCTGCTTCATTGCCTCCCACATGGAAAAGAAGTAGAGGGTAATGGTCTGTCGGCTGTACCAGTGGGTGAAGTTGCTTGGTGACATCTTTCACCCGAGCCCCAGGGAGGCAGCAGACTTCTCTATGAAGAGGGTCTGCTTGGCATATTGGGCCCCCAGTTCCCTGCAAGGAGGAGTCACCTACAACTAGTACCCGACTCTTGTTGTTAGTAGGTACATCCCTAATACCAGGGTTAGGCTTTTCTGTTTTTTTGTTGAAATGGTTCCTCAAGTGTAGATTTGTTGATGTCACCCATGGACAGGCACTCCACATCCAGAGCCCCGTACCTGTTGTACAGAGGCACCGAGGGAGTGGATTGGGCAAGGAGGGGGTTCAGCAGTGACGCTGAGTGTGGGCTTGCTTCCATCCACTCTCTTCCCTTGAGTGGTTCCCCTTGTCCTGGCAGTGAGAGGATACAGGTTGCCCTGGCACTTGTTACTTCTCATGTAGTTGATATTTTCTCAGGGAGAGCAGGGCATGGTTCCTCTGCTCCTTTTTTTTCTTAACACCCTTGATACTTCTCAACCAATCTATTTCATCGTGGAGCTTTGCTAGGAGGCTGAGCAGGTCGTCCACCTGCTCACATCTCACACAGCTGTTTTCACTGCTGCCATACAAGGCCAGTAAAAGGCTCTGGCACTCTCTGCAGCCAGAGGCCTGGACAGCTGCATGTTTGCTAGGGAGCTCAGTCTGGGTCTCTGCATCCTTCTGAGGGGTGCAGACACCCTGGCTCTCTGTCGGGTGGCTACCATCTCTAGGCCTCTATCCTCAGAGCATGATAAACTCGCAATTAGAGGAAGAAGGCCCTGTAATTTGAGGGTGACATTCACCTATTGTACTTATCTCTCTAGCCCTGGGTGACTTGCCCTCCCTGCATGCTCTGCCCTCAGCAACTGCTCGTGCCATGCTCGCTGAGGGCCGCCTTTGCCCGCGGGGCCGTTCGGCTGCCGTTACTCCTGGCCCCACCCACGCTGCGTCAGAGTTGCCCCTCGTCAGGGGCCCCGCACTTCCCGCTGAGGGCAGGCTGGGGTTCGGTGTCTGTACTTCTTTTTCCTCTAGTTCGCGTTTTTGTTGTTGTTGTTGTTGTTTTGGTTTGGTTTGGTTTGTTTTTTTTTCCGTGGTTGTACTTCACTGGGCAAAGTCTTTCAGTGCAAGTCTCCACTCCGGTACTGATCTCCTCTAAGTCTTCGTGTTATTGTTGTTGCTGTCTGTTTGCTAATTTTTGTTTTCCTCCTAAATTTCCCTCTGTCTGTGTGATGTTGACAATGTCACTGTAAAAGATTTACTTAATCTAGGAAGAAGGGTGGCATGAAAGTCCCCATGAATTTTGATCAAATATGGAAAACAGAGTGATTGCTTGCTGGATCTGCTTTGACCTCTGGGCTGATAACAGGTGAATTCCAAGAGCACAGGTGAAGAAACTGACTCATAGTGCTCTAAGTTTTCAGCCACTTCAAAAGAAAATGGAGCTATTCAAAACAGTCTTGCAGTGCAGCAAGTTGTGTCCAGACAGGAAACTTTTCTTCTTTCACTAGAATTCCAACAGTACCATCCACCTTACCATCTTTTCTTCAGCATCCCCATGAGAATATGTATTTCTGCAAAGTTAAACTAAGTTTCATAATGTTTATTTTATAAGATGAGGCCACGATCGGAATACAGAATCTACACAACACCAAGGATGTGACAGAGCATGAGAACACCTGTCTAGAAAGCTTCCAGCAGTGGCTAAGCAACCCTCCAGTTTGAGGAAACACCCACAGTCCTGCAGCTATTGCTCTGTACGGCACCAGTTCTCCCAGTTTCCTCTGTATATCCAATGTGCTAGAAATGTGATGATGTATAACTAAAACATTGCATTTTAGCAAGATCCATGACCATGAACCATCACAAGGGCATCTAATTCCTGAGTGACATGAACTGAGCAGCCAAACCACATCTCTCAGGAAGTGTAGGAAGAAGCCATTTTTTTCCTGCTAGTTTTATAGAATACATACATTTGGACACAAACTTCGGAATAAAACAATGGGTCTTCTCAGAAGTTGCAGACAGTATAACTGAATCTGTGTTTTGGAAGCTATTATACTAT
Source organism: Alectura lathami (assembly GCA_013399715.1). Taxonomy (NCBI): domain Eukaryota; kingdom Metazoa; phylum Chordata; class Aves; order Galliformes; family Megapodiidae; genus Alectura; species Alectura lathami. Next base: position 21,152 of record VXAV01006236.1, read on the forward strand.
GCGTGATTTATTTAACAAGTTAAATAGTATGAAAATTTATTATGAATATTAGCTGTAGCTGCCTACACCAGTCTGCGTCCTGAGCAAATACAAGCATCACTTGTGGCTGCAGATACTCAAATCTTGTCTGGTGAGCCGAGCTACTAAGTATCTGAAATGTTTAATCTGTAAAGAGAAGGAATTTACAGCTATATATTCTTCTGAAATATTTTGGTTCTTAAGAATCTCCAAGTTCAACAAAACCTTATTTGTTTGGACTATTAAGACTGCAAACCTTTCTTCTTTTAATTGTTAGCACAAAGATTCAGGTTCACAGGAAGGCTGGCATTAAAAATTTGTTCCACAAACTTTTAATCCATTTTTGAAAACACACTCCCTCCTAATTGACTGCGGGAATAAAATTAGTAGCTTATACCAAAGTAATTCACCTTATGAATCCTGATGAACAACCAATTTACAAGCAGCGAAATCATTTTTCCTTTTCTTCTGTAGATGTTGCTAGTATTTGTCACTGAAAGTTTGTCAGGAACTGAGCTGTTCTGCTTTTCCTCTGAACTCTTTCATTTTAAGAATCAACTTGATATTAAGAAATTTGATTGCCTCATGACTAGATTGCTTGTTTACTGATTATTCTGCTTCCAGATGAGGTTATTTGTTTACCTTTTTTTTTTTTTTTTGCGATTGATAATGTTGTTTGTTTGTTTGTTTATATGCAAGTTATCTTGGAGGCAATAAGTAAAATAACAGTCTCACATCTTTTCCTTCCTTGTTTCTAATTAGTACTCTTTCTTCCCTCTGATACTTTTTTACTGTTGAATGAGAACTTCCCAAATGATTTCTCAATTAAAACTGGCTCTTCTCTTCTGCCATGATAATGATTGGCCATTTTAATGGCAAAAGTTACAGTAAAGGTGTTTAGCTTCTCTTAAAGTTTTCAGAAGCCTCTGAGGAAACATCTTTGTGATTACTTTACCTAAGAGTACACAGTGCTTTAAGGTAACATCACAAAATATTTATCAATCTAACTAATACCGGATGCTGTGGGCAGTTGATTTTATTTTTTTACCTGTCATTGATTTATTCCTGGCTTCCAGTAGCCATCATTCAGATTACTAGGTAACATATATTACCACTGCTACATTTAAAAGGATGGTGGAACAGTGACTCCAGCATGTTCTTTCTTATAGTGCATTTCTCTGAAGATTCCAGGTGATTTTCAGTCACTTACAATGAGAAAAATTAACATAAAATCATAAACAGTCATGCTTCCCTTTGTGGCTGCATACTACCATTACACTGGCAAATAAGGAAGGCTATGAAATAAAAGTTTGTGAAAATATACTTTCAGAGGTTATCTCAGAAAAGCCACTTGTAAGTACATTGAGATAACTTTATTTTTAAATTAGTCTCAGGTCAGGGCCACCTTGGAAATGACTGTTTTTGAAAAGTGAGAGAAAACTGACAGCACAGAACTCTTCACCACAGATGCTTTGAGCTTTGTAAAGCAGAAAGGTGGGCGTTTAATATATATGTGCATGAGTATGTATGAGAGAAGCAGGGCAGGAGAGAGGGAAGGTCAGTTGTCTCTTTACGAGCTGTTCTTTCCCAGAGACCTTTTGGAGTACTCTTTCTTGTACAAGGAAAGGGACTCATTCTGGGAAGAGGCATGTGATACATATGTACATATAGCAATTATATATTATAATATATATTATATGATAATAACATATACTGTGATTGTATATTATATCATATGAATATATATATTACAATTGCAAAAAGCAGTTGATGTAGCCAGATGATATACTGCTTTTATGAGCTGTGTCACTTGTGTATTGTGACTTCCTAATTTATTTTGTTTATTTGTTTGTTTGTTTTAATCTGTCATATATTTGCTCACTAGTTTTCACTCATAATATTTCCTATATTCCTGATAAGCAGCTTTCTGCTTTCTTTCTCTGTGGCTGTAAACTACCAGCATGACAAGGAAATACTTAAATTCAAACACAGTATGTATTGATTTCTTCCTAATTCCCTAATTAAATTTTCTTAATATGCTTAGTAAGACATTACCTCAGGATCTACATTCTTTTATCAAGACATATACTTTATCTTAAAATAGACTGTTGCTTTCCTTAGCACATCTCTTGTTCAAAATAGAAGTTTCCTTTTTCATTTTCTGCCACTGAATAACCTTATTCCGCTTAGGAAATTTGTCAATGTTTTAGCTTCTTGACCCCCAAGTCCTTCTCCACAGGGCTGCTCTCAAGGAGTTCTTCTCCCAGTCTGTACACAAACCTGGGATTGCCCCGACCCAAGTGCAACACCTTGCACTTGGCCTTGTTGAACCTCATCAGGTTCTCGTGGGCCCACTTTTCCAGCCTGTCCAGGTCCCTCTGGAAGGCATCCCTTCCTTCAGGGGTATCAACTGCACCACTCAGCTTGGTGTCATCAGCAAACTTGCTGAGGGTGCTCTTGATCCCACTGTCTAAGTCGTCAATAAAGATGTTGAAGAGCACCGGTCCTAAAAGAGACCTGTAGGGGACACCGCTTGTGACTGGCTTCCACCTGGACGTAGAGCCATTGACTACAACCCTTTGGCTGCAACCCTCCAGACAGTTCTTTATCCAGCGAACAGTCCACCCATCAAATCCACATCTCTCCGGTTTAAAGATAAGGATATGGTACGGGACCATGTCAAAGGCCTTGCACAAGTCGAGGTAGATGACATCCGTCGCCCATCCTTGGTCCACCGACGCCGACACTCCATCATAGAAGGCCACCAGATTGGTCAGGCACAACCTGTCCTTGGTGAAGCCGTACTGGCTGTCTCAGATAACCTCTTTGTCTTGTATGTGCTTTAACATGGCTCCATCATCTTCCCAGGTACAGACATGAAGCTCACTGGCCCGTAGTTCCCCGGGTCTTCCTTTCTCCCTTTCTTAAAAATGGGAGTGATATTTCCCTTTTTCCAGTCACTGTGGACTTCACCAGACAGCCAAGACTTTTCGAGTATAATGGAGAGTGTTTTTTTTTAATGGAGAACCACGTTGGGTGCCAAAAAGACTGTGGTGTTTTAACACACGATAGCTAAAATACTGTGGTGGTTTAATCCATGATAGCTCCCAACAGTCGCTCACTCACCACCCCCAGGCTGCAAAAGCCTGTGCCTGCAGGCGTACTGCCAGCAGCTAGTATCAGTGAGATGGAGGAGGGAAGTGAGAAGGAAAAAAAAAGGTAGAACTTGAGAGTTAAGATAAAAACTAGTTTACTAAACTAGCTAAAGAACAAAAGATAATAAAAAAATGCAAAAGGGATATAAGGGTAATACTGATAACTGGAATAAAACAGTGACTTAAAAGAAGGCAATTTCTCACCCACACGCAAGCCCAACCCGGAAAACTGGAAGAAGAGCCATGCAAGCTGTGGCTTCTCCCCCTCCCCAGAAAACAGGGGAAGGGGCATGATATGATGTATATGGTATGGAATACCTCATAGGTCAATTTGAGTTAGATGTCCTAACTCCACTTCCACCCACCTCCCCCCAGCTTCCTAACCCCTTCTCATTCAGCATTCGCAGATTCAGCTATGCTAGAAACCATGACACAACCACATCAGCTATCTCTTTCAGAACCCTGGGATGGATGTAATCTGGCCCTATAGACTTACACACATTCAGTCTCATGAGCCGGTCTCAAACAGTGGGAGGGACTCTGCTCCTCTCACCCTTGCCTAGAGGCACAGGGACCTGACAGACATGGGAAGCCTGACCACCAGTGAAGACTGAGGCAAAGCACTTATTGAGTACCTCAGATTTTTCCATGTCTGAGGAAGCCAGTTCTCCTTCCTCATTTATCTTCTGTGTAGTTTTCCATATGTTAATAACATAAGTTAAGAGAAAATGATAAGCTGAATTTCAGAACATTGGAATAATTAGAGTCCGTTACTGTGTTGTATCTTGCAAAATAAAATGAAGTGTGAATGATAGGAAGGTGTGAATTCATTTGGGCTTTATATTTACCTACACCTAAAACAATAAGGCAGGAATTGGATGATGTGTGCTGCCAGATCATTAGTGCTAAATAACACCAATTTAAACATTTCGTTTGGCTTAGTATTATATACCCTTTGACAGAAGAATGACAGAAGATTCACATTTGTGTGACTGCAGTGAACACTGCAGTTTTGAGATTCTGAAGGACTCAAATTCTGAAAGTATAATCTTCCCACACCATGTTCTTTTGGTTTTATAACCTGCTTAAAATGAGAAACTAATAAAGTGCACTATGTGAAGATTATGCCTGCAAATCAGATGTGATTATAATTAATAATTCTGCCATTTTAAAGATCATTTTAAGAACTTTGAACTGCCAGTATTTAAATTAGTTCTGTTGCACTCTGTAAAGCTCCATAAAATTTACAGCTTTCTAAGACTAGCTTTGGAGGGTTGATTACACTGACAGCTCTCCACAGTTTGATAGACAGTCTGAAAATATTAAAAAAAAAAAAAAAAATCTAATGTAATGGAAAGATGTTGTGTTTCCTTAAATGTTTAGGCAAATATGTAAATGTTCTCATTACAAAGAAACAATTTAGTTTAAATTAGGGTAAAAAGCAGAGAAATCATAACATTTCTGAAGTAGTTTATTTAAAGCAAATCATCCAGAAAAGGAGAGGTTATAGTATATTCGATATGTGTAGAAATCACTACTGTGTATGAGAGAGAGGAGAAACTGGTTTTAGAGCAATTGCTGCCAACCTGCAAATGAATCTGTCTTTTTCTCCCCAAGGCTTTGGAAGAAAAGTAAAAGACTTTGTCAGTATTGTCAGGTTCAGAAATTATGACTCTGGTCCCCATATGGCATGGAAGTCCTACTCATTTTTTTTTTTTTTTCTTTTTCATTTAAATTATACAACTGAGGAAATTATTATTTTCCTGTTTGCATTTCAGTTTTCAGGATGTCCTTGACATATTTCACCTCAACTGGGATAGTAAAATTTCATCTTTCTAACATTAGCTAAGGTTCTTACAGAATCTGAAGACTGAATTAGTTGCATACAGAAATATAAAATACTTATAAAAAAAATCAGATGTCAGCACTGCATCTCGTGAATCATTGTTTAATATTTCATAAGTGCATAAGCTCCTTGAAATTGTTAAGGAGCTTTAATAAGAAAAAGGAAAAGTCAATATGATATTTTGTTTGGACTTCACTCTGGATCCTGACATTCAAGTTCTGTACTACACGGAGTACAACATCCTTTACAAATGAAGTCTCCCCATGTTGCCTACCTGAACAGTAGTGGAAAATTATTATTTTTTTTTTCTGTTAACATCAATAAACTTTCTTAATCCCTCTATTGGTTCATATATATTTTTTTTTCTACAATGTCTGGAACCTCTTAACAGATATTAAAATTATTTATTCTAACTGGATTTCTTTTCTGATAAATAAGAGTTAATACACACCAAAATTATTTCAGGGGATTAAAATATTTTCCATTACTATCCAGTGGGTTGCTTTAGATGATATAAAGGTCATGTACTGTCCACAACACCAAAAAAGACATAAATATAAAAAATGCAACCAGCTTGTATCCAACATGGAGTTAAACTCTCAATGAACTCCACACTGGAAAAGAGCTTATGCAAAAGGATATAATAATTGTTTTATAGAACTCTCCACTGTCTTGACTTGGGCAGAGAATACTGGTTTGTTTAAACTAAAGAAAATGGATATTGCAGAATGAAACCATAGTGGCAGGCCTTGGGCCAACTCCCACTGATGAAATCGGAGGTCTCTACAGTGTCTAGAAATAAATTCTGCCATATCCTGCTTCTGGGTTGATATTCATTTGGCAAGATGTGTTAGGTGGATTCAAGTTTCTAGATAAATGTATCATACAACTCTGTCCCAGATGTTTTTCTAAATCCAGAAATGTAGGCAAGATCCACAAAAATTAATTCCAGCAATCATATTCAGCATTTTTTTTTGTAGTTGTTATTCAAAGGAGAGCATTTATTTATCCCAACTCAGTAGTAATCTGAGTTCTACTTTTTAAATAGAGGATTAAAACCAATTTGGATTAAAAACAGTACTATTTGTATATGCAATACCAGTTATATAATCAATTTCCCAAGTATGGAGCAGCAATCCACTGTAAAAGAAAATTCTTTATATATACAAACTAAAAATACTGAAACTTATGCATGAATGAGTCTAATGTATAGAGTTGTATGATAGTGTAGTACGATCCAAAGTTCAACATAGACAAAATCATGGACATTGAGCCAATTCCTCTCGCTCTACTTCTATACTGTTCATCTCCGTAAAGTACAACAATGTTAAAGCTATCACTTGTCATAAATTACTTTTCTAAAATCCTTCTTTATTCCATTGAGAGAAGACTTTAGGTAGAGATTTTCCCATCAAGATATCTGTTCAAGACAAGTGGGTGAATTGCCTTCTGAAGGTGTTTGACCTTTTCCACTGTTGACAAAAGAGCCTAAATGATTAGCATAACCCATATTCTAACTTTTAGCTGGTTAAAATTAGGCAACAATAATCCTGCAGCCAATTCTGGAACCTTTTTTTATCTTCTTTATCTTTAGTCTCCTCAGGAGCTCAGTTCTGTTGCAAGTGTGTGCTGCAGCGGAGCAGGGATCCATGGTGAGCCAGGAGGGATTCTCAAAGGGAAGAGACTGCAGGACAACAACAGCGCTTCCTGGGAACACAGAAGTGCTGGGCACCCCAGGTACCCAGCAATTCTCACAACTGTGCCTGACGTGGCAGGAGCAGGGCCTGGAGTGGTGGTGTAACCCCTCCCCAGACATACAAAGGTGGGCCCTATGGAGCGCTAGTGACCAGGAGCACAGCAAACTGAGCCAGGTGCGGCAGTTCGCACTGGTAGGGAGGCCTGCTTCAGCTCTGCTCATAGTATCGTTCCATTGAGGCTACCAAGGGAAGCATTCGATCTCTCGCATTATGGTTGTAAGCACCCACCTGAAGTCTGTGGCATCCACTCAGCGAGATCTGGAGAAAAAGGAGACCTTGGTTCAGGTGGCTGACTGCACCAAGTGCACTGAACCTTCTCCTAGGGATAAGGTAAGTAACTGCACTAGATGTGCTCAGGTACAGGATCTTTTGCACCAGATGGTTGCATTGCAAGAGGCGGTTGAAAGGCTGTGTAGAAATAGAGGTGCTGAGGCAGATAGAGATAGGGTAGTTGATAATCATGTCTCACTAAGGGATAATACTGTGATAGAGACACCCTGGTCCTTGGTGACCTGGAAAAGCGGGGTCCCACTTCAGCCCTCATCCTGCACCATCACCACTAAAAACAGATTTGAGGCTTTCACATCTATAGAACCCCTGAACATGCAGGACCAGTATCTGCAGAGAGAAGCTGCACCGGCAGCCTGTAGTGGACATCAAAAGAATCAAAACAAAAAGAAACAAAACAAAAATAAATGCCATGTGCTTGTAGTGGGTGACTCCCTGTTAGAAGGTACTGAGGTTCCCCTCTGCCAGCCTGACAGGGAGTCACAAGAGGTCTGCTGCATCCCAGGCGCCAAGATCCGGGATGTTGCCAAGAGAATCACAGCTCATAAAGAAATAAGAAACTACCAGCTTTTGATCTTTCATGTGTGTACCAATGATGCTGCAAAGCACAACATGGTCACTGTCAAAGAATATTATAAAGCACTGGGTAGGTAGACATGTGAAGAACACTGTCTTGCCTGTTGGGGGAAGATGCAAAGCCATAAATAAACACAAAACGCATATCAACTCCTGGCTACTAAGCTGGTGTTGGTGTGAAGGTTTTGTGTTTTATGATAACAGGACTTTCTATACAGACTATAACCCATTAGGGAGGGATGGAATCCACTTATCTAGAAGAGGCAGGGCAATCTTTGGATGCAAGTTGGCTAACCTGGTAGGGCGGGCTTAAAACTGAATAGATGAGAGGGTGTGGTCTGTAGTAGCAAGGTTCAAGCCACTGCAGCTGATTGGGGAGTGGGACAGACCTGCCATAAAAGTAACTGTTCAGTCACCTGGAAGGTGGGTGTAACTACTGGAGACCCGCTTGCATCTCCCTGAGAACACCTGGATGCTTTACCCGTTTCTCCTCTCTTAAGTGCCTGTATACCAATGCATGCAGCATGGGAAATAAACAGGAAGAATTTGAGACTTGTGTGTGGTCACAGGGTTATGACCTTATTGCAAACACAGAGACATGGTGGGACCACCCAGCATTGGAATGTTGTCATGGAGGGTACTGTCCTCTTTAGGAAAGACAGGCCAGTGAGGTGGGATGGGAGAGTAGCCATTTGTGTGCAAAAACAACTGGAATGTATCCAGCTTCACCTAGGAATGGATGATGATCCATCTCCATGGAGAGTCTATGGGTAAGAACTAAGGTGTAGGCTAACACAGGTGATAGTGTAGTGGGTGTTTACTGTAGGCCACCTGATCAGGATGAGGAGGTTGATGAGGCCTTCTATGGGCAGCTGGAAGTAGTAGCCTCAAAATCACAGGCCTTGGTTCTTGTGGGGGACTTCAATCATCCTGATATTTGCTGGAAAAGCAACACAGCCAGGCATGCCCAGTCCAAGAGTTTCCTACAATGTGTAGAGGACAACTTCCTCATGTAGTTGGTGGAAGAGCCAACAAGGAAAGGTGTGGTTCTGGATCTCATTCTTACTAACATGGAAGGCCTGGTTGGGGATGTGAAGGTTGGGGGCAGCCTGGGATACAGAGAACATGAGATGGTGAAGTTTAGGGTCTGAAGTGGAAAGAACAAGGTAATAAGCAGAATTGCAACCCTAGACTTCAGAAGAGCTAACTTTGACCTCTTCAAAGACCTACTTGGAGGTATCCCATGGAACAGAATGCTAGAAGGCAAGGGGGCCCAGGAGAGTTGGCTGACGTTCAGACATTGCTTCTTCCAAGCCCAAGACCAATGCATCCGTAAGAGTAAGAAATCAAGCAAAGGTGGCAGGAGACCTGCTTGGATGAGCAAAGAGCTCACGGACAAATTCGAAGAAGGCCTATGAAATGTGGAAAAAGGGCCTAGACACCTGGGAGGAATATAGGAATTCTGTCAGGACCTGCAAGGATGTGACCAGGAAGGCTACGGCCAGCTTAGAACTTATTCTGGTTAAGGAGATCGAGGACATCAAAAAAGGCTTTTTCAAGTATATCAATTACAAGAGGAATTTTCACATTTTCCAGGGAAAATGTGGACACAATGTTGAATGAGGTGGGTGGGTGTCTTGGTAACAGGGGTTGCTGAGAAGGCAGAGGTACAGTTTTTATGCCTAGAACTGCCCCTTTGGAATCCCAGACGCTGGAGGTAGGAGAGAGATTCTGTAGAGGGGATGACTTTCCCTAGGTTGAGGTGGAAAGGGTCATAGGGAGTCTAGACAAAATCAGTCCTCATAAATCCATGGGGCCCGATGGGATGCACCCACAGGTGCTGAAGGCGCTGGTGGAATTGTTAGCTATGCCACTTGCTATCATCTTTGACAGGTCTTGGAAAATGGAAGAGATGCCTGAAGATTGGAGGATAGCCAATATCAACCCGGTCTTCAAAAAGGGCAAGAAGGAGGATCCAGGCAATTATAGGCCACTCATCCTCACCTCTGTCCCTGGAAAGCTGGTGAAACAACAATCTTGAGAATATCTCCAAGCAGTTGGAAGAAAAGGTTATCAGCAGTAGTCAACATGGGTTCACTAGGGGGAAATCATGCTTAACCAATCTGGTAGCCTTCTATGAAGCCATCGCCAGCTCTGTAGATGAAGGGAGAGCAGTGGATGTTATCTACCTTGTCTTCAGCAAGGTTTTTGACACTGTCTCTCATGACATTACAAAGCTTAGAAGGTATGGGATAGATGAATGCATAGTGAGGTGCATTGAGAACTGCCTGACTGACAGAGCCCCGCGGGTTGTGATCTCTGGAATGGAATCTAGCTGGAGGCCTGTAACTAGCGGAGTTCCTCAGGTCTCGGTGCTGGGTCTGGTCTTGTTCAACATCTTCATAAACGACCTTGATGTAAGGGGTAGAGCCCACCCTCATTAAGTTTGCTGATGATACAAAGCTGGGAGGAGTGGCTGACACCCTGGAAGGCTGTGCTTCCAGTGAGACCTGGACAGGCTGAAGAGCTGGGCAGAGAAGAACCTGAAGAGGTTCCAGAAGGGCAAGTGTAGAGTCCTGCACCTGGGGAGGAACAACTGCCATGGACCAGTACAGGCTAGGGGCTGACTTGCTGGTAAGGAGCTCTGAGGAGAAGGACCTGGATATTCTGGTGGACAACAGGTTGGACATGAGCTGGCAGTGTGCCCTTGTGGCCAAGAAGGCCAACAGGATCCTAGGGTGCATTAAAAAGAGCATGGCCAGCAGGCTGAGGGAGGTGATCCTCCCCTGCTACTCTGCCCTGGTGAGGCCACATCTGGAATACTGTGTTCACTTCTGGGCTCCTCAGTACAAGAAAGACAGGGATCTTCTGGAGAGAGTCCAGCACAGGGCCACAAAGATGATTAGGGGCCTGGAACATCTCTGTTGTGAGAAAAGGCTGAGAGAACTGGGACTCTTCAACCTGGAGAAGAGGAGACTAAGAGGGGATCTAATCAATGTATATAAGTATCTGAAATGCAGGAGCTGAATGGATGAGGTGGGGCTCTTTTCGGTGGTGCCAGCAACAGGACGATGGGCAATGGGCAAAAACTGGAACACAGGAGGTTCCATACAAATCTGAGAAAAAAATCATTTGCTGTGAGGGTATTGGAGCACAGGAATAGGCTGCCCAGAAAGGTGGAGTGTCCTTCTCTGGAGATATTCAAGACCCACCTGGACGCCTTCCTGTGCAACCTGCTATAGGGAACCTGCTTTGGAAGGGGTGTTGGGCTAAGTGATCTCCTGAGGTCCCTTCCAACCCCAACAATTCTGTGATTATGTGATTCTTTATCTTATCTAGCATGCAGAGCTTGTTTTACCATTTAGTATCTCTCACAGTCCCCTATCCAAAGAAAGTCTACTTCTTGATGAATTTTACATTTACCACATAGACCAACTCTCCTTTTTGCGGTGGTGAAGCATGGAAAATATCACGCTAGGATCTAACCTATTTAGGCTATTGGGAAGGTTTGCTCTTTTGGCCTTTCTGACATGAGAAGGATTTGAAGTCCTATTTTGTATTTGCCAAACGGGGCAGACATGTAGGCAACGTAAAAGAGTTTTGTCCCGGTTACCATGGCATTGACCCTAGGATTGAGGGCCATGCGGTTGATATTCCTCTAGTGAGGCAGAGAAGAATGATGTGAAAAGTGCAATGTGCCTGTCTAAGAGCTGCTAGTGAAGCTATGTACATGTACATGATTTATTTTCCATGGAAGCTTCAGTGAATCAAAAATGGAGAATATCTGAATGATCTTACAAGTCCAGGTAAGTGAATAGGGCAATTTTACACATAGGTACTATGCCGTGTAATTTTTTTTTTTTTTTTTTTTTTGAGGAATTTGTACTTATAACAGTATGTTTTTGTGAATTATATTTTTTTTAAAGTGTGTTTGTACTTATAACAGTAGAAATACAGAGGACCAAAAACTGCCTTTCTATTGATTCTGGTTCTATATTCCATTGATTTAGCCTGAGTGCAGGTGGAATTTTTGCCACCTGCACTCAGGCTAAATTTAGCCTGAAGGCAATGTAGGATGCCAGTAAGTCATCTGATGCAGTGAAACACACAGTCTTTTCATTACTTACACTTCAGGGAAAAAAAAAAAACAGCAGATATGGTTTTCAGAAGTGGGCTTCATTGAACTGAGATTTTCTGTTCTGAAAGGAGTCAGTTATATTTCTACTTTATACTTATGACTATACCAGCATGCTCTGAATTAACTTAATCAAAAATAATATTGTATAATATTATACAATGTTATATATAATATATAAAATAGGATGTTTAAAAGGTAGAAAGAAATCTGTATATTTAAATGACTCAGACATACAATGATAAACAAATTGAGAATTGATAAGAATAATTTATTTCCTTAATGATGATACAGCAGTGAGATTTCAGGTGTGAGTCTATTAATCATCTATAATGAACTAAAGTATTTCAAGCAGAAAGGTAGTGTTTTTATAATAGAGGGAACTACAGAGTGAGAATTATGACTACATTATTACAAATACACCTAAATTATTGAAAGTTTAACTTACACATTTCTTAATAATCTCTCAGACTTTGCTGACTGCCATGTACTATGTTTGATTAATCTCTACATTAAGAACAATAATTCAAAGAGCACTCAGAATAACAAAGCAATAGGGAAGGACTTGTTAATTATCCTTATTCCATAACAATGCACATGGAATACATTGAGAGAGACAGAGAGAAAAGAGAACTTTGATTGAAACTACCTGCTAGAAATCTTTGGATATTTCCTGTAAAAACCTGAAACAAAAGAAATGGTTTATTTTCCAGAGAAGAGGAAAAACAATTGAGCTTTTAACTCCTAGGCAGCTAAAGGTTTAACATTCTTTCTGGTCATGTAGAATTGCACATCTAATAGCTAAATTATTTTTTGCCACATGAAATATTATGCAAGAATAAATATAGTTAAACTTTTAAAATCATAAGATGTATTTCTTTTAGCATTTTTAGTAGCTGTAGTCAGATATCCCCATTAAAAATCAAATGGGGACTGGAAAAAACACACAAAGAAAATTGATAATTCTTTATTTTATAACACAAACATAAAATATGAAAAGTATCATTTCATAGTAGCGTTTCAAGAGCAATCTCAAGTCATATAAACTATCATATTCAAGCAAGTAACATTCTTGATAATAATATTCTAGTTTTTCAGCTTGTTTACATTTAAAATTTATTTGATGGATACTATATGTACAAACCAACAGAAATTCTACTCAGAAAAGTTTATATGATAGCTGGTTGCATCATAATATTTCTGGAGCTAAAATTGAAGTTGTTCTGCTTTCATTTTACCTTACAGTGATTTAACTTACTGATTCATTTTGCTAAGCATTTTAATTCACAACTTTTGCTAGATTTTCCTTTCTCTTTTACACAAAATACACTTCAGATTTTAATAATTCCATTAAATTATATAATTTAAATATATATTCTGTTAAAATATTTATTATATATATTATATATAGATATATGTAAAGAAAAGTAAGTGTTTATTGTGCAAGATTTTGCAACAACCAGCACAGAAGAGTTGTGCTGGTCACAGTGTTTGATAGGGCTAAGCATAAAATCCCAACTTCCAAAAGTCTTCCTTGTGGTTCAGAAAGGAAGGAGTTTTCAAATTGCTCTGCCTTGAAATGCAAGTCTCAAAAAGATGTATCATACACAGTGTATTTTAATCATCAGTGTCTATCTGAATTTGCTTATAATTTTTATTATACTTTGTTGATATATATGATACCATAAACAGGAAAAAAAAAAAAAAAAGTAATTCATCTTCTGGAGGCCTTGATATATTCACATCCATATGAAACAGGGAAGTATAAAAAAAGATCTTCTGCTTGACAATATTCAAGTAAAAAGGCAACATTTGCAAATGTTGCAGCTTTTGTTGCAGGTTTTCTTCTAGTTTACAGAATTTTGTCATAGGCAATATATTCAAATGTTTGAATTTTCATCAGATAACTATAATATGTAAAATATAATATATATGTTATTTAACATTTATATAGCCATTCTACCTCTGTTGAGCTCTCCAGGAATGATGGAATAAAAAGACCACTGCAAAAATGTGAAGCATGATTTTCCTTTATTTTGACAGTATTTCATCCTGGAACATTTACTTAGAAGCAAACATACATAAAACGTATGCAAATTATCAGGAAGGATATGAATTCTTTTTTGAGAAAGAGCGAAGTCTGCCCCTTGAAGTAAAACAATGAAATTTTATATAAACTAAGTCGTTAGATTGAAGGAATCATAGAATCATAGAATCATAGAAGGGCTTGGGTTGGAAGGGACCTCAAAGATCATCTAGTTCCAACACCCCTGCTGTGGACAGGGCTGCCAACCACTAGATCACTAGATCAAACTGCCCAGGAACCCATCCAGCCTGGCCTTGGACACAGCCAGGGATGGGGCAGCCACAACTTCTCTGGGCAGCCTGTGCCAGCGCCTCACCACTCTCTCAGGGAAGAATTTCTTCCTGATGTCCAACCTAAACCTCCCCTCTTTCAGTTTTGGCCCATTCCCCCTTGTCCTACCATTATCCACCTGTGTAAAATGTCAGTCCCCCTCCTGCCTGTAAGCTCCTTTCAAGTATTGGAAGGCTGCAATGAGGTCTCCCTGGAGCCTTCTCTTTTCCAAGCTGAACAATCCCAACTCCCTCAACCTTTGTTCACAGGAGAGGTGCTCCAGCCCTCTGATCATTTTGGTGGCCCTCCTCTGGACCCGCTCCAACAGCTCCACATCCCCTCTGTACTGGGGGCCCCAGGCCTGGACACAGTACTCCAGGTGAGGCCTTACAAGGGCAGAGTAGAGGGGGACGATCACCTCCCTCTCCCTGCTGGCCACCCCTCTCTTGATGCAGCCCAGAATGCCATTGGCCTTCCAGGCAGCAAGAGCGCACTGCTGGCTCATTTCCAGCTTTTAATCGATCACAACGCCCAAGTCCTCCTCCGCAGGGCTGCTCTCAAGGAGTTCTTCTCCCAGTCTGTACACACACCTGGGATTGCCCCCACCCAAGTGCAACACCTTGCACTTGGCCTTGTTGAACCTCATCAGGTTCTCATGGGCCCACTTTTCCAGCCTGTCCAGGTCCCTCTGGATGGCATCCCTTCCTTCAGGGGTATCAACTGCACCACTCAGCTTGGTGTCATCAGCAAACTTGCTGAGGGTGCTCTCGATCCCACAGTCTAAGTCGTCAATAAAGATGTTGAAGAGCACCGGTCCTAAAAGAGACCCGTAGGGGACACCGCTTGTGACTGGCCTCCACCTGGACGTAGAGCCATTGACTACAACCCTTTGGCTGTGACCATCCAGCCCGTTCTTTACCCAGCGAACAGTCCACCCATCAAATTCATATCTCTCCAGTTTACAGATAAGGATATAGTGTGGGACCATGTCAAAGGCCTTGCACAAGTAGCCAGAGGAGGAGCCAGAGCCAGACATGAGGATGGAATACAATTGCTTAAGCTGTTCTACCTTGAGACATTTGTAATGTATTCTTTAAAGAAATACAGATATCTCAGGGCTTATCATAGACTGCTATTCTGTATTGAAACAAATTTTTATTTGTGTTAGCTATTTCACTGCACTGAGTATGAGGATACCCATATTCTGCTGACTCAGACATAAATTTATTCAATATGAATCCCATAATTTAAGAAACTAATGCTGTGATACAAGTGTAAATTCACTCATTAACTTACTGCCCATGGCACCATTTAGCTCTCAGTGAAAATGTCCTCGCATTTAACAATGTTTTGAAAAGCTGGAAACAGACAAGAGGAGAAACTGTCTAAGCAACTTGGTAACTTTAAAAAAATATACTGGGTTTAGTTTGAATTTAAAATTGTTCTAATTGTGGGAAATCATCAATTTTAACCTAAGACATAGAAGTTAGAATTTCAACAAATAGAAAACACAATAAAAGTTGAAATTGAAAACCTTTTAAATACAAAAATACTGTTTTCAGTTTATTTTAAAGGGTTTACTGAAAAATTCCTTAACACCTTTAGTTACTTGTATTTTTAACAGAAGCTTTAAAACTACCTTTTTCTGATCTCAGTCAAATTTATCCCTAATAAGCCTTTTCCTAAGTCACTTCCTCAAAACTTTGCAATCTATGTAAAAAACATGAGTAAATCAAGGAACACCTGAACAGAAGTTACCCAAAAACAAAAGATTACTTTATTTCTTTATTGTATCTTTGTTTCATTTCTTTAAAAGGTGTAATTTTCTACTGTGTTATAAATTTTAGAAGAGCTTTAAAAAAAACTTAATTATATTCTTCTAAATTCATGATAGTTTGATCCCTGTTAAATCTTACAGGATGTTTTTACGGCTGGTAAAAGGAATAAGTTCATAAAATATTCTTAGGAGTTATCTGAACAGGAAAGTGAGGTTGCCACTTTTAAAAGCCAAGGAAGAGGTGACTGCAGTTGTCGAAATGAAAGATGATCATTCGGTCCTGTTATTAGAATCATAGAATTGTCCGAATTGGAATGGACCTTTAAAAGTCATCTAGTTCAACTCCCCTGCAGAGAACAGAGACATCTACAGCTAGATCAGGTTGCTCAGAGCCCTGTCCAGCCTGACCTTGAAGTCTCCAGGGACGATGAGGCATCCACCACCTCTCTGGGCAACCTGTTCCAGTGCTTCACCAACCTTAAAAATACTTTTTCCTTATCTCTAGTCTAAATCTCCCCTCTCTCAATTTGAAAACATTTCCCCTACTCCTATCACAACAGGCCCTGCTAAAAGAGTCTGTGCCCTTCTTTCTCGTAGGCCCCTGCATAAGATATTGAAAGGCTGCTATCAAGTCTCCCTGGAGCCTTCTCTTCTCCAGACTGAACAGCCCCAACACTCTCAGCCTGTCCTCACAGGGGAGGTGTTCCATCCCTTGGATCATTTTTGTGGCCCTCCTCTGGATGTGCTCCAACAGGTCCATGTCCCTCCTGTACTGAGGAATCCACTTCTGGATGCAGCACTCCAGGTGGGGTCTCAACAATGCAGAGCAGAGGGGCAGGATCACCTCCCTTGCCCTGCTGGCCATGCTTCTTTTGATGCAGCCCAGGGGATGGTCGTCTTTTTGGGCTGTGAGGGCACACTGCTGGCTCATGTCCAGCTTATTCACTAGAACCCCCAAGTCCCTTTCGGCAGGGCTCTGCTCAATCCTTTCATCCCCGAGCATGTATTGATATGGGGGTTGCCATGACCCAAATGCAAGACCTTGCATTTTGCTTTGTTGAACTCATGACATTAGCCTGGGCCCACTGCTCCAGCCTGTCTAGGTCTCTCTGGATGGCATCCTGTCCCTCAGGCATATCAACCACACCACACAGCTTGGTCTCATCTGCAAACTTGCTGAGGGTGCACTCGATATCCCTGTTGATGTAATTGATAAAGGTATTGAAGAGTATCAGTCCCAGAATTGACCCCTGAGGGACACCACTCATCACTGATCTCCATCCAGACTTTGAGCCATTGACCACCACTCTCTGGATGCAATCTGGCAACCAGTTCCTCATCCATCAAAGACTCCACCATCAAATCCATGTCTTTCCAGTTTAGAGAGAAAGATGTTATGGGGGACCGTGTCAAAGACCTTCCTGAAGTCCAGATAGATGACATCAGTGGCTTTTCCCTTGTCCGCTAATGCAGTTACGCCATCGCAGAGGGCCATTAGGTTGGTCAGGCAGGACTTGCCCTTGGTGAAGCCATGCTGGTTGTCTCGCATCACCTCCCTGTCTTCCATGTGCCTTAGCATAGCTTCCAGAAGGATCTGTTCCATGGTTTTCCCTGGCACAGATGTGAGGCTGGCAGCCTAATTGCTCCCTGGCCCTTTCTTAAACATGGCAGTAACATTGCCCTTCTTTCAGTCACCAGGGACTTCACCAGACTGCCATGACTTTTCAAATATTGTAGAGTGGCTTGGCGACTGAATCAGCTAATTCCTTCATGACTCTGGGATGCATCTGATCGAGACCCATAGACTTATTTTTGTTCAGGTTCCTCACGTGTTCACTAACCTGATCTTCACTTACAGAGGGAGGGACATAACTTCCCCAGTCCCCACCTTTCAACCCATCTGCTCGAGGGATGCATGAAAAGCAGTTGTCAGTCAACACTGAGGAAAAAAATTGTTGAACACCTCAGCCTTTTCCTTGCCTGTTGTTACTAGATTTTGGAGGAGGAACTCCTAATTTCTCTCATAACTTAATAGGCAGTTTAGAAAATGTTCTTATCTGCAGATGTTTTATTCATGAATTAACTGACAAAGGTATCATTAAAATGTAGATATACAAATATAGGATAACAGATACTGAAATGTAATGAATTACTAAAAATAAGGCCTGGAAATAAACACAAAAATATTTATTTATGAAGTAAAGTAACAAATTACATTTTGTGTTCTTAAGTGAGGCAAATCTTTTCTGAAAGGTGAGTGTATATCCCATATTAAAAATAATTTAAAAATTTCTGATAAAAGGTAAAACTGGAAATCTTTTGACATCTAATTTAACTGCTCTCTTCTTTTGCTATGTAATCAACAATGTAGTGTACAGGCAGTGCAGGCAATTTTCCTACATTATATTTACTTAGTTGTGAATTTTTCTATTTCTGTCTGGTCTGGTACATCACAAAAATGGACTTTTTTTGTTGTTGTTTTGTTTAACCACAGGTGAAATTCTTAAAAGCAAATCCATTCTCTTTAACGTTTCCAGCTCAGTGAGCAATGTAGACTTTTTTTCTACAACCATGCAGTAAAATTCGACCCATCAGAATTAGATGATCTTAAAAGAGGAAGTTTAAATAGACTTTCTTGAGCAATCCGTTCTTACAAAAATAAATAAATGAATAAACAAATAATTACGTTTATTTTCTGTGTATTATTTATGTTGGAGGGAGAAATAAGATCTTCTGTTTTCCTTTTCTCCTCTGTTCTCTTGCTTATATACATGAGGACAATAAGGAGAGAAACAGGTATACACAAAGCACTGCTAAAAAGTCCACATTTTCTACCAGATTTCCTTTTATGTCTTTCTGATACCTTTGATGCTGATATTACATCCCTTTATTACTTACACAGCAAAACATCCTGTTTTTTACTCCTCCTAACACTAATATTCATAGCACTTTAGGAATGGCTTTACTCAAAATAAAAACTCAGAATATCTGTAGTGGAGTTTGGAGACTCTAGACATTGAAGATACTGTAGAATCTGTATGCCCATCAATATGATTTTGAATTTCTTGCTAACATGGTTTTTAAGAGATCTTTTATATACTGGAAATAAATTTTAATGGTATGCATCCATATATACTTCTGTTCAGTGAAAATTGATAGAGTAAAAAAAAAAAAAAACACTTTACCTTTTATTTATTTATTTTTCAGAGTCACAGCAACCATAAGAGGATCAAGAGTTTGTCATGTCGGTACAAACTGTTCGAGAGGAGTAATTCTTATCCTAGTAGTTTGCAGCTGAAATTAAAGAAGAGGGATGGCTTCACTTTTGAGTAAGGAATAATCTTTTGTTTTATATTTAAGAGTGTTTGTATAGAAAGTCCAGGATATATTTATGAGTGATTTTGGATGTTGAATAAAAGAACAGATAGCTTGTCTCTACAAGAACAAATGAAACGTTTGGTATCTGACAAACAAAGACACAAAGTGTATTAAATNTCCCTGAACCACTAGGTAAAAAAATTTTTTTTTTTTTTTTTTTTTTTTTTTTTGAGAATGAAGAATATAAATATGGCTTGATTACCAACATCTTTTTATGTTTGTGTAAATTTTGAATTTTATATTAGAAATTAAAAAGAACTCTCTCTTGATATGTCAGCCAATATCCTCATTATGAAGGGCCACATTCTCTTTGCCTAAACTACATTTAAACCCCAATGTAAGTGGATTTCCAGTGCAACCATATTACCCCTAACAAACAGGATTCTCCATTTTATGCCACTGGTTCTCCCAATACTTTGAAAGAACTTCTGAGACTGTCAAAACCCCTGCCTTCAGAAATGTAAACAGTTTTGTGACTGCAAGATGTATAAAAAGATACATATACTCTGTTAAAATTCCTTCAGTGATCTTCTTGTGTCTCAGGTTATTCGTTCACACAGTGTTTACTCATAGTGAAATATTTCTACTGTATGCCTATACTAGTTAGAGCACTCATCCAGGAAATTACAGAGCTGAACTCTGCAACTTTGTTTACAGAGGATAGCTCACAATTAGTATTGTGTAGCTCCTGGCTTTGTGGGACCAGGTAGGGAAAGGATATTTAGGAATTCAGATACAACCAACAGATGGAAATTCTACAGAATTTGAAAGAATGTTGTTTTCTTTGGATAATATTAGTTATGAAAACAAACAAAAAATGTAGCATACTGATTTAAGTATGAATGTGTTGCTAGATATATAAGATAAGGTGATATATGATATGTCATGGTACCCATTCTCATCTAAAGGTTACATGAGTACCATCATTTGTATTACATCTTTACTAGGAAGAACACAGGATACTCACTGGTTTCTGTGAACAGAGAAGTCAGAGTGCGTGACCAGATGCAGAGAAAAAAAATAAAACAAATGATGGAAAATGAAAGTCTTTAAAGATGGAAAATAAGTTAAATTGGAAAAATAGAGTGAAGCAAAGTATTCAGAAGTATCATCCTCAGCCAGCCATCCGCAGTTCAGGAGGTTTCTCCAGTGCA
>VXAV01006238.1:4437-15911 GCA_013399715.1 Alectura lathami
GGGCCAGCCGAGGGTGCTGGGTGCGGGGCAGGCGGCAGGTGTCAGCGGCAGGGGCTGCAGCGCTCCGGGGGGGACCCCTCAGGCGGCTCTGGAAGGGAGCAGAGGGGTCAGAGTGGGCACCATCCTGCACCCCCAGCACCGCTGCTGGAGCGTTCCCAGGGCCGTGCAGCCTGCAGCCCCCCACAGCAGCTCACCTGGGGGGGCTGCATCCAGGCTCTCCTCGGCCGCGGTGAACTGCAGCTCGGCGCCATCGGGCAGCAGCGAGCCACGGGAGCGTGGGCACCGGTCCCCGGAGCGTGTCCTCCGCAGCACCGACTGGGGAGGGAGAGGCTCAGCGGCTGTGGTGGGGGGGTGGGGCAGGGGTGCTGGGCAGGGGTCTCCGGCCCTCACCTTCCTGGCCAGGGGGCTGCTGGGGGCCGAGGCGCTGCTGTAGAGGCTGAGGCTGGAGTTGGAGCGGCTGGGGGACAGCACTTTGGAGGAGGGGGCCGACTGGTTCCCCACGCACCTGGCGGCCCCGAAGGCATCTGGGGACAGGTACTTCTCGTTGATCTTCAGGTTGGTCCTTCCCTTCACTGGGGACGAGAGGCGGTGAGGGCCGGCAGTCCCCGCACGGAGCCGCGCACCGCAGAGGCCGTGCCCACCTCGGCAGGGGTCATTCTTCACCAGGAACTCGTCCAGCGCGATCCAGCCCCCTCCCACCCGCACCATCAGGGTGCTGCGCAGGATCCGCACCATCCGCAGCTGCTGGGACTCCCCGAACTGCAGGGAGAGCGGCGTCAGGGAGCAGTCGTGCCGGGCCCGGCTGGGCCAGGAGCCGGGCATGAGGGCAGGACGCCGGCAGTGCCCATCACCAGGCCGTCAGGCCCCTGCCATGCCACAGCCCCAGCGTGGGGCTGCCCGCGGCCAGCATAGTGCCTGCTTCCCCCAGCAGACGGGCAGGAAAGGAGCTCCGCAGTGGGGTGCAGAGCGGGGCGCTTTTGCCCCAGGGACCCTGCAACACAGGGGGACGTGTCCCCTCCACGCCGCCGCAAGGGCTGCAGGGCAGGGTGGCACTCACCCGGTACCTGTTGGCGCTGATCTGCTCCACCTGGAAGCGCTTGGCGCAGTTGCACTGGGCCACCTGCCTGTTCACCTGGGGGACGGCCCGGGGGTCAGACCCACGGCACAGCGCTGCCCCCCGCCACTGCTGCCCCCCGGCCGTACCTCGTCCTGGATGCGGTCGGCGTCGGCGGTGCGGCGCAGCGGGTCCCGGTTGGGGTGCAGGGCGCTGACGAACTCATAGTAGTCGATGAAGCCGTCGCCGTTCATGTCGAAGATGCTCGCCACGGCGTTCATCTCCAGGACATTGGTGGGGAACTCTGGGCAGGGATGGGGACCCTCAGACCTGCCATGCCCCGTGCACCCCTGCGCCAAGCCCAGGCCTTCCTGCGGGGGGGCTGCCAGCCCTGACCCCCGCCTGTGCTCCCGCAGCACCACCTCCCAGCTCTCCACCGGAGAAGCCCCCTGGGCCGCTGCCCCCACGAGCCAGGCCCAGCCCAGCATGGGCTGTGGGTCCCGGGCGCGCTCACTGGAGGAGAGGACGCTCTCAATGAACTCCCGCTGGCTGATGCGCCCGTCCTGGTCCCTGTCGATGCCTCGGAACACGTCCAGGACGCGGGACTTCATCTGGCTGATCCACTGCATGTACCGCTTCCTCCAGACCCCGAAATCAAAGTGAGCAAACTCCTCCAGCTCCGAGAGACACAGATGGGAATTAACGTGGCAGCAGGAGAGCCCTGAGCCCCTCCCAGGGCCTGCGGTGCTGCTGCAGCCAGCCTGCTCCCAGCCCTGGCGCGGGCAAAAGGGTCCCTGCCCAGGACCCCTGGCTGCACCGTGGAGCCGCGGGCTCAGTGTCACCTGCTCCTGCCCGCAGGGTTACACCCGGGTGCAGGGACGAGGTTGGGAAGGCTCCCGGGCGCTGCCTGCGCCACCTCACTGACCCCACCTGCGCCCAACCCGGGCCCCTGCGGCCCCCTACCTCCCGCAGGCGCTGTATGGCTGTCTCCAGCCGGTACTGCCGGTCCAGGGCCAGAAGCCAGAGCTGCTGCCAGCGGTGCAGGAGCTGGGCTGTGAGGGGCGTCGGGGGCTCCGGCCCCCCAGGGGGTACCGCCGTCACGCCCTGCGCCTTCCCCGTGCTGCGACGCCCTGTGGCCAGCAAAGATGGGGTGAGGGCACGGCCGAGGCCGGGGCGCAGCGTGGGGGCAAGGGGGCCCTTACGTGTGGCCAGCCTGCGGGCAGCCGGCTCGGCACCCAGCTTCTGCTTGCAGCTTTTGGTGACCTTCTCCACATCGGGCTGCTTGCGGTTCAGCTCCTCCATGAACACCTGCCACAGAGCGCCAGCACTGAGTGCCTGCACTGGGGGTCCCTAATGGGTGCCCCCGACCCTGCTCTAGGGACTGGAGCCAGGGTGTGGCGACCCGGCAGCCAGCCAGCCCCGGGACGCTCCCACTGCAGCAGCCCATGCAGCAGAGCCCGCAGCTGATGCGCACTGAAGGTGCTGCAGCATCGCCGCGCGTGCCAGCTGCGTCCGCATCCCGGCACTCACCGCGTGCTGGGCGCTGAGCTCCTCCAGCTGCTCCGCCTCCTCCGGCAGCGGCTCCTGGTCCCGCAGGCCCAGCGCCTCCTCGGCAGCCGTGATCCAGTCGATGAGCTGGGCCAGCTCCTCACGCTCAGCCGCCAGGCTGGCCCGCTGCGCCCGCAGCCGCTCGCCCTGCTGCTGCGCCCAGCTCAGCACCTGCGGCACGGAGCGCAAACTGGGCAGTGCCATGGCACCCTGACCGCGCGCCACGGGGCCGCTGCTGCGGGGCAGCTGCCCCAGAAACCACACTGCAGGAGCACAGTGAGGGACCTGGCTGCTCCAGGACCTGTCCCTGCCCATGGGGCAGGGCTCAAGGGCCCGCTGGCCAGCACCCAGCTCTGCCCCAATGTGCCAGGGGCTCCGGCAGCTGCGGCTCCATCCATCCCTGCGGGCTGCAGCCGTAGGTGCTCATGCCCATGTCTGCGCCGTTGCGGACGCTCACGGCGTCCTTGCTATCGGGGCGAGGGGGGCCAAGCAGTGGAGCAGCCCGCAGGTGGGGGACGGGACGTGCTGCTCCGTAACCCGGAGCAGATCCAGATCAGGCCTGCAGATCCCTGCTCACCGAGGGCTTTGTGCGGGTGAGGGATCGGCCAAACCCGTCAGACTTGTTCAGGACAGGCTGGGAGCGCTCCATCTGCAAACCCACGGAGCAGGGAGCCCAGGGAGCCTCTGTGGGAGCGGGGTTCGGGGTGGAGGCCTGAGGCTCCACTCCCCAGGACTGGGATGCACAGCAACCCCCTTGTCACGCATGTGCCGAGAGCCACCAGCAGCCAGGTGGGATTGGGGCGCTCTGGGTGCCCCCTGCACAGCTCCAGGATGGGGTGGGAGCAGGGCAGGAGAGCCAGATGTAGGCTTGGGGGTCTGAGCCAGGGGCATCCAGCCCCCGGCAGGACTGAGGTCATTTGCAGCAGGCAGGGAAGGGCCGAGTGTCCCTGGCCCTGCGGACAGCAGGGCTGCACTGGGGAGGCCCGGGGGTGGGAGAGGCATGGGGCTGCGTGAGGCTGCTCCTCCAGCAGGGGTGCAGACAGGGCTGCTCCTCACACAGGGGGTGCAGATAGGGCACCCAGCTCACCTCCTGGAAGCGGCTCTTGGTGACGGTCACCCAGGACTTGATGGTGATGACGGAGTCTGGGTGGCAGGTGGAGAGGATCTCTTCTCCCAGCGAGGTGATGCATTCCAGCTCCAGCTGCTGGCACTGCAGGGACTGCATCAGCTCCTGGGGGAGCACTCAGAGCTTGGTACGGCCGGGTGCAGCTCCTGCACTCCATGGCCAGCCCCACAGCCACCCGGTCTGGCTCCCACCCAGCCACCCAGCACGTCTGACATCGTGTGGGGTGCTTGGAGCCCCAGATCTCCATGCCTCAGGGTGCCTGGGGCCCCAAACCCCACATCTGGCTGTGATGGGAGCCAACATCCCACGTCATGGTGTGGTGTGGCCCCACACCCTGCCAGGATCCAGCAATGGGACCAGCAATGGGACATCCTGGGGCAAGAACAGAGATGTGATGGAGGCGGGGTCTGGCACTGACCTGCAGCTGGCTCTGGCACTCCTGCACAGCCAGCTCCTCCTCAGGGAAGACGCCATACTTGAGGGCTTTCTCCGACTCAGAGAGGCGCCCCAGGAAGGAGTGCACCAGGGTGTGGAACTCCTCTGCCTGCCGCCAAGTGGGGACCCACTGAGTGCCCGCCCCGTGGCCCCCAAGCCCCAGAGACACTTTGGGATGCAACTTCCCCCATGCCCCATCAGCGTGACCCCATGGGGGAGGGCCTCCCACGCAGCACCCTCTGCTCCTCCTACACAGCTGCCTGCAGCACCCAGCCTGGCACCTCACCGCAGCGCCTTGCGACACGGCCACCCACAGCCCTGCTCCCTACGGAGCACCCTGCAATGCAGCCACCCACAGCCCCGGGCACCCCACGAAGAGCCACACCGTGCATGGACACGTGCAGCCCTCCCATAGGGGTGCACCGGCTGCAGCCCCCAGCCCCACAGCCCCCGGCTCGCTCTGCTGGCACCTGCCGGAGCGCAGCCTCCAGCCGCGCCTGCTTGGAGACGGAGAGCTTGCAGACCAGCTCCCACCGCGTGCTCAGCTCCTCCATCTGCTTCTGCAGCCACTGGGAGTCCACGCTGCTGCTGCCGCGCGTCAGGTCCCGCACCGAGCGCTTCAGCATCTTGATGCAGCTGGCTCGCTTGCCCAGCTCCTTCTGGAAGACCTGGGGGGGACAGGGCGAGAGAGGGTGGGAGGTGCTGGGGGTATCAGCGCCCAGCCTCGTGCCCAGCAGTTGTGCAGGCGGTCTGCATGCCCCGAGTGTAGGGTACATGGGGCACGGGGGTACATGGGGCACATGGGGTACATGGGGCACCCCAGCACTGCCCAGCAGGCTCAGGGGAAGCGGGGGCTGCCCAGTGCAGGGGGCCCACCTTGTGTTTGTCCATCAGGTCACTGACCAGGTCGCGGTCCCCTCCCACGGGCACATCCTCGCTGAGCTGCGGCTCGGCCCGGTACAGCCAGTCCATGAGAGCCTGCAGCGCATCCGTGAACTTGCCAGAGAAGAGCAGGTTCTCCTCCAGCTTGTGCTGCCTGCAAGGGGACGGCCACAGCTGTGAGGGCCTGGGAGTGACTGTGGCTGGGGACAGATCCCGGCCACATCCCTGGGGGCCAGAGCCCAGCGGTGAGGGGGAATGGGATGCCCAGGCAGGAAGAGCTCTGCTGTGTGCGCTGCCCAGGACCTGCACAGCAATCACAGCACGGGCACCCCCATCCCATCCCACCCCATCCACATCGCAGCCACTCCCCATCTTGTACTGCCCCATCCCACCCCATCTGTCCCATTCCCCGTCATCTCATCCTGCCCCATACTGTCCTATCCCATCCCGTCCACAGCCCCCTCCACCTCATCCCCTCCCCAGCTCATCCATCCCCTCCCATCCATCCTGCCCCATCCCACCTCACCCCATCCCACCTCACTGCATTCCATCCCACCCCACCTTGTNTGCCTCATTTCACTCCGTTGCACCCATCTCCTCTCCTCCAACCTGTCCCTTCCACCCCACCCCATCCCTATCTCATCCCATCCCGTCCATCCCACCCCGCCCCAGCCGTGCCCCCACCTCTCCACGGCCCGGCTGCACAGCGTGTCCCAGCGCTCCTTCAGCTCCCCCAGCAGCTCCTCCAGCGGCTGCAGGTCCTCGGGGAGCCGGGCCCTCTCCCGCAGCGCGCGCCCGCTGCGCAGGGTGGCCTCGTACACCGGTCGCTTCGAGCGCAGCACCCGCTGGAATGCCTGTGGCGAGGCCCGGGGCAGGCTCAGGGGTAGCTGGGGGTGCCGATGCCCCTCACTGGGGGCTCCCTGCACCCCAGGGCTCACAGCATCCCAGAACCCCAGAGCCCCAGGGGCTGGCAGGGACCCCTGGAGCCCCCCAGTGCCACCCCAGAGCAGGTCCCCAGAGCAGGGGGCACAGGCTCTGCCCACTCCTAGCGCAGCAGCTCCTGCTCCTGCCCAGGCGCAGCTCCCTGGGGGCCAGCTGGTGCCCGCTGCCCCCTGTCCTGGCGCTGGGCAGCACCCAGCAGAGCCTGGCCCCAGCCCCTGGCCCCCCTCAGCCGTTGCTCAGCGCTGAGCAGACCCCTCCCAGCCTTCTCCTCCCCAGGTGGAGCAGCCCTAGGGCTCACAGCCTGTCCGCAGCAGGAGCAGCCCCAGGCCCCCCCCAGCTCTGCCCCCCACCCTGGGCTCTCCCCAGCAGCTCCCTGCCTGCCCTGCCCTGGGGAGCCCAGCGCTGGGCCCAGTGCCCCAGGGGGGCTCCCCAGGGCAGAGCAGAGGGGGGAGCCTCTCTCTCGCCTGCTGGCCCCACTCTTTGCCATGCCCCCCTCGGCCCCCAGTGCACGCTGCTGGCTCAGGCTCAGCCTGGTGGCCCCCAGCACACCCAGGGCCCTCTCCCAGCCCCTTCCATCAGCTCAGCCCCAGCCTGCACTGATGGGTGGGTGTTCCTCCCCAGGTGCCAAACCCCACACCTGCCCTTGTTGCCCCCCATCAGGTCCCCTCCCCCAGCTCTCAGCCTGCCCAGGTCTCGCTGAACATCAGCACAGCCCTTGCTGTCCCTGCTCCCCCCAGCTCTGTGCCACCAGCAGCCTTCTGGGGCTGCACCCTGCATCCCTCCACCCCAGTCGTGCAGATGCAGGACGGTGACCCCCAGCCCCTACCCTCGGCCGGGCAGCCGGGATCCCCCATGGCAGCGTGCCCCTCACCTTGTGCTCAGCCAGCTGGCACTTGATCTCCTCCTGGCTCGTGGCAGAGTCCTGCGGCTCCTCCAGGGCCTGCTCGGCCTCCTCCATCCAGTCCAGGAGCAGCCGCCGGGACTCGCTGAACTGAAGGGACAGGGGAGACTCGCACGGCGCGGACGAGGAGCGACAGAGCCGCGCCCGAGGCCCCACACACCTGCTTGGAGCGCTTCCGAGCCTCCTCCAGCGCCGCGCCGCGCTCCGAGGTGCGCTGCAGCACCTTGCCCAGCCGCTCCTTGGCCGTCAGCACGAGGTTCTGGATCACAGCGCTGTCCTGCCTCCGGCTGAAGTCCTTCAGGCGCAAGGCCACGGCCTCCAGGCTGCTCAGCTTCTCCCCATGCGCGTTCACCTCCTTCACCAGGGCCTGGGGGCAGCCAGAGGCGGCTGGGGCGCGCGGACAGACCCAGGGCGGGAGCGCAGGCCCCATGGAGGGGACGGGCCGCAGGGTGGGGACAGGGCCCATGGAGGGGACAGGCTGCTGGGCGGCCCTGAGCCATACTACGGCAGGGCAGATCACCCTGGCGGTGCTGGTGCCATGTGGGACCTCTCCGTCAGACCCCAGCCCCGCAGACCCCAGCCCTGATGCAGGCTGCATTTGGGACACTTGCCTTGTGCTCCTGGATCTGTGCAGTAACGGTGTCCAGGACAAAGCTGGGGGGTGCGGGGGAGCCAAGCTGCTCCTCAGCGCGCTCCACCCAGTGCAGCAGCTCCTGCACAGTGCCGTGGAACTCGGTGGTGACCGTCAGCCCCTCGGCCAGGCGCTCCTGTGGCACAGCAGGGACACTGAGCAGGGCCGGGGCCGGGCAGGGTTGGTGGCCCCGCGGGGCCCGCTCCCCCTGCGCACCTTCCTCTCCTGCGCCTCAGCCTGCACGCTCTCCCACTTCTGCTCCAGGATGCGCAGGCTGTGCTCGGTGCTGCAGGGCCGCGCCGCACGGCCGGAGCCCAGCAGCCGCTGCAGCCGGTCCCGCACGCCGCTGTACGCCTCCTGCTTGGCCTCCAGCTCCTTGCACAGCTCCTGCGAGAGGAGCCCAGTGTCACCGCCCCATGGGGATGGGGACGGGAATGGGGACGGGGACAGGGAGGGTCCCGCTGTGACCCGATGGAGCTGAGCAGGCAGGGAAGGGTGCACTGGGCTTTGCCTGGCTGGGGAGGGGGAAGGCAGAGAAAGGTCCCAGCACAGAGAGGGGAGGGCTTGGGGGGCACTCTGCAGCCTGGGGGGCGCAGGAAGGCAGCGCAGCTCCCTCTGCGCTCACCAGGTGAGCGTTGAGCGTCTCTTTGGTGGTGTCCGGGTGTCCCCAGGCCGGCTTGGAGAAGAAGAGCTGCAGCTCCACGTGCTCCAGCCACTGCAGCAGCTCGGTGATCTCCAGCGTGACGTCCTGCACCTGGCTGAGGTTGTTCTCCAGCTCCAGCTGGCGGCTCTCGGTCTCGCTCTGCACCAGGTCCCAGCGCTGGTTGAGCTGCTGCAGGCTGCGCTGCAGCCCCTCCACGCTCTCCCCCAGGCTGGAGAGCAGCAAGCCCTGCCCCGCCTCGTTGACGGACTGCACGGTGCGGGCGTGGGACATGACGTCGTTCCGCAGCACCTGGGGACAGCAGGACACTGTCACGCATGTCCCGACCGTGCAAAGCCCCCGGGCCACCTCCTGCCCGCCCCAACACTGCCATCGCGGCTCAGGGAGCGTTGTGACAAGGGGCAGCAGCCGCGGTGCTGGGGACGCTCAGAGCCCCTGTGACCTCAGAGCGGCATGGGGCAGGTGCAAGGCACCACATGTGCTGCTTTGCGCCACGGGGGCTGCCAGAATGGGGCACAGGGGAGGCTGGGGCCACCCTACCATGCACGGCTCCCCCTGCCAAGGAGCCAGCATGCCCGTCCCAGCACCTTGCCGATGGCAGGCATGGCGCGAGCGTGCCCAGGCAGGGGAAGCAGACAGCTCACTCCTTCCATGCTGTCACCGTGGGAGGGGACGCGTTCCTACGCCGCCTACCCCCAGCCACAGACCTGCCCAGCCCCGCTCCGCCGCCGCAGGGCTCAGCACTGGCGATGGGATGGGCAGCGCTGGGGGGGCAGCCAGGACCCGGCCCCACGGCAGGAGGGGCACAAGCAGGACTGGATGCGCAGTGGGACCCCACAGCAGGACAGTGCCCAGCCCCCCTGGGGACATGCATGAGGCTGTGGGAGCTCGCAGCTGATGGCTGGGGACAGCACAGGACAGGGCGAGCAGGGAGCCCTGTCCCATGGCCGCCCTCACCTTGTGCTTGGCCAGCTCGATCTCGCAGCTCTGCAGGTCGAGGCACAGCAGCGTGGGGCCCTGCAGCTGCTCCGAGGTGCGGGACAGCCACTGCAGCAGCTCCTCCAGCTGGTGCTGGAACTGCCCCAGGCCCAGCAGCGCCGCCTCCAGCTGGTGCTGCCGGAGTCAAGGGCAGGGAGGTGCCCGTTTGGTGGGGAGCAAGGGTGGCCCTGCCACGCACCCAGCACCCATGCAGCCCTTGACACCCCCAGCACCATGCATGGGTGCCTGCATGGCCCTGTGTACCCACACTTCCCTGTGCACCCCCCAGCACCCCCACACCCCACGCACCCAATGGCCCCACACACCCATGCTGCTGTGGCTCTCGCCTCGTGCCCGTGGCAGAGCTGCTCACGGTCACCTGAGGAGCCCCCAGCCCTGCCCCACGCCCAGCCCAGCCCGAGCCCCCCGCCGACCTGGCGGCTGACGATCTCCTCCTCCAGGCGGTCCCAGCGCTGGCGGAAGTCGCTGAGCAGGGCTGGGGGGTCCCCCTGCCCCGTGCCCCCCAGGCCAGCCTGGTGCCGCAGGCTCTCCACGTCCACCTTGCACTGGTAGAGCTCCCGCTTGAACTCCTGCGGGGCGGGTCACAGCGGCTCAGAGCCATTGGGGTTGGAAAAGAGCCTTAAGATCACCCAGATGTGAGCGGGTGGCACGCAGCCCCCGGCCCCTTGCACACAGCTGTGGGTCTGCTGTACCACCACGCATGGCGCAGCATGGCATGGCACAGCATGGCATGGCATTGCACAGCACAGCATGGCACGGCTTTGGCGACACAGCACGGCATGGCACCACTGAGTATGGCACA
The DNA here is from genome assembly GCA_013399715.1 of Alectura lathami. Taxonomy (NCBI): domain Eukaryota; kingdom Metazoa; phylum Chordata; class Aves; order Galliformes; family Megapodiidae; genus Alectura; species Alectura lathami. Next base: position 14,419 of record VXAV01006238.1, read on the forward strand.
CTTCAGTACAGCAGGGCATGGCACAGCATGGCACAGCTTGGCATGGCACAGCAGTGCGTGGCACGGCAGCGCATGGCATGGGCGTCTGGGCCCGGAGCTCCTCCCCGTGGACAGCAGGCAGGGCTGCTGGCTCCAGGCACCCGGGTTGGGCTGGATGGGGGTGCCTGGGCTGGAGCTGGCACAGCCCAGCTCCCCCCCCCACATCTGGAATCACCCCGAGCACCTGCTCCCACCCCTGCTGCCGCCCCCAGGAGCGGGTCCCGCAGCACTGCCCACCTTCAGCTCTGCCAGCTGCTGCTGCACCATGTCCAGGTCTCCGCCGACGAGGAACTCCTCCGCGATGCGCAGCTCAGCCGCATCCAGCCACTCCCACAGCCGCTGGGGACAGGGGGACCGAGGGGCTGGGGAGGGCAGCGGGCCCAGGAGCCTGACCCGTCCCCGTCCCCATCCCTGTCCCCACGTGCCCCCCAGTGCCAGCCCGAGCGGCTCCCGGCCCCCACCTGCATGGCCTCCTGGTAGCTGACGGAGGCCTGGAGCTGCTCCTCAAGGCGGCCGTACCGCTCCGTCCACGCCTTGTTCAGGCTGTGCCAGGAGGAGTAGAGCTGCGGCAGGGCGCGAGGGTCAGCGGGTCCGCGGGGTCCAGGCGTGAGGGTCGGCGGCACCGCGGGGGGCACAGGGACAGGTGGGCACCGGCGCAGAGGGGTAAGGTAGCCGGCAGCACCATGGGGCTTGGGGGATGGCACTGAGTAGGGACAGCGGCCAGGGACAGCCGCCCGCTACGGGACACCCACGGGGTTGGGGACATGCATGCCTCTGCTCCAGGGTCTGGCTGTGGCTCAGCTCCAGGGATGTCCCCATCCCTTTGAACAGCATCCCCATGCCCCTGTCCCTGTCCCTGTGAGCATCATCTCCATGCCCCCATCCCCACCTCCGTCAGCAGCATCCCTGGACCCCCATCCCCGGCTGGACCCTGGCCCCAGGCACGGCACTCACATCATCCAGGCTCTTGGTGACGTCAGGCTTGTCGGGGTCCCCGCAGGAGGACATCAGCTCCACGCCCAGGCTGCCCAGCGTGTCCAGCTCCCCCTGCAGCGCATCGATCTCCTCCCGCAGCACCTGCAGGACCGGACGGGATGGGGCTCGGTGCTGCCCAGGGCAGCAGGTGCCCAGCCATGGACACCCCCGCCCAGTACCTGCATGGTGCGCAGCCGCGTGCGGATGGCCTCGGGCTCTCCACCCGCCTCCTCCAGGCCCAGCACCAGCTGCTGGGTCTCGCTCAGCGTCAGGGCCAGCTCCGAGAGGCCGTGCCAGAAGCGCTCAGCCAGCACCAGCAGCTCCCGCAGCCGGCGCTCCTGCTCCTGGCAGTGGCCCCGCAGGTGGCCCCACTGGGACAGCAGCTGCGCCGTGCGCTCCTGGATCCCTGCGGGGCGCGAGGGACGGGGCTTGGCCCGGGGCACGGCACGGGACCCGGCACTGGATGCGGCCCCAGGAGG
>VXAV01006239.1:5208-17478 GCA_013399715.1 Alectura lathami
CCCCCTGCTGCTCAGCCACCTCCGTGGCTCCCCGGCGCGGGCTGGCTCCGGGGGGCTCCTCGGTCCCTGCCCCGCGGAGCGGGGGCCGGGGGGCAGCGGGGAGAGAGGAGCCCCGCAGGCAGTACTGACATCGAGCCGCTTCGCTGCGGCCGTGGGATGGGAAATTTCGCCTCTTGCATTTGAGTGTTTTTAGCAGAATCAGGGATGGGTGCAAAATTTCAGTCCAAAAAAAAAAAAAAAAAACAGACTTGTTCTCCAAGAACTGGCGACGTCAGTGTTTGCCCTAAAATAAGATACAGCTGCTGCCTTGAAAAGCAGAAATATTCATTCGTTCACATGGGACACAGATTCCATATAGAGCATGGATTCATATAGATTTTAGTAGGACTACTTACGTAACCAAATTAATTTTCAGCTCGTTGATATCTGTGCAGCCGGAGTGCATTGTGAAAATCATGCAGTGCTCTGTTACTCGCTGTTATTACAGCCAGTGCAAGCCAGTTGACACTGCTGGAAGTGCTGTCTTAAATATTTTGCCGTATAAATATTGGGAGCCAAAGTGGTGGGGTTTGTATCGTACTGAATGTTCGTCTTCACTTTAGTAGCGTCTCTTGAGTAGATCACTGGAGAACAGTAGTTGTTTGCCGTATCTAAGTATGAGCAACTTTGGAGCTCCAGCCCATTTTGTACGCAACCGGTTTTACAGTAGGGCTCTCGTGGTAGACGCTAACCTACATTTTTCACCCAATAGGTGGTGCTGCTTCTGAAACCATGGAGCTCTATAGGCAAAGATCGGGGTTAGGTGACAGTGACAGCAGCTCTACCGACAGCAGCTCTGTGCTTGTTAGCAGAAATTACTTTTGAAAACTCTTTTCACCTCCTATGTGAAAGTCCAGTGAAAAAATTCAAGTGTAAATACGATGAATGTAGCTGACCTTTAATTAAAATGTATGATCCTTACATTAGTAACATTTAATGTCACTTTTAAACTTACCTATTTCTAAAATTAGTGTATTTAATCTTAACTGCTTCTCTCATACTGGTTTGGCAAAGAATGACTTATGTTAAAACTTTTGAGAAGTTTTCATACCATCTGTCTTACCTTGTCAGCCTACTTCCTAAAGTCAGATATACTCTCAGAACTCTTAAAAGGACGGAGTTACCAGGTGTTTGTATACATGTGTAGAGCTATTTGAAAGTGTGTGAGTATGGAGCGGCATGCCATGGTTTGATCCTAGTGTAATACAAGATTCCCTTTTGGATGACCCGACCACGTTGTAAGTAATCTGTACACAAATGTACCTTTTCTGATGAAACTTCTGTTTTGTTAATTTCATCTCATGCCTTTATAGAGATAAGTTGTTTTATGCAGTGCAGTATGCAAATATTTGGGGGGTGTGTGTGGATGTTACAGTCATGAATTTAAAAGATTTTTCAGTATGGGAAAACACAATTTCTTTCTCACACCTGAGACATACAAACTGCAGCTACTTTTTTTTTTTTTTTTTTTCCCCTCTGTAGACTGTTAGACTATCGTTTTCAAACCTGATCTGAAGGGGACACCCTTTCTAGAATGTGAAGGATGCTTTGATCTCAATGGTTGTTCATTCAGAAGACTCACCAGCCAGGCTCCTCAGTCTGAATACCCTGTGCAGGTTCTTAGACTTTTAGTCACATTTCATTTGAACAGGTTCCTCCTTGAGTATCTCTCCTTAACTAAATATGCTGTCATCTGATAGTATTAATTCATAGGATTAAACATTTTAGTAGAATATTGACATAACTTCCTTTTGTTTTCGTATTTAAAAATAAAATAAATGGTTGCACGTTGCTGATGTGTGACTCCTAGGGCTTGGTGAGAGAGGAGAACTGACTCAGACAGTCTGGCTCTCACCATCAGGTATCTCTGGTATGAAAGACACCGTGTCACACCAGAACCAGGGCTCTATGAATGGGACATTGTTGAAGAGTGTGGCAATCTGCCTGTGCTTTCTGGAGACTGTGCCTACCACCTGGAGGTGAGGCAGCACGTACATGTAGCTCCCAACCTCATTTGCTCTCAGTTTCAAAAGCTGCTGTTCAGTTTTCAGCCAGTCACGCAGAGAGCAGCACAGGAGGTTCTCTCTGGTGAATCCGTTTGGGAGTTTTGCAGTTGCCTCCGGGAGGTTCAGCAGGAAAATCTCAGTCTTACGTGAGTTTAGAAAAGACAAGGCCAAGTCAACCTCACCCCTTTTAGAGTAGGCTGAGGCAAAACGCTCCTTTGGGAATGACAAGACAGTGACAGTTCATTCTCTGTTATTGAAGAAATGCTTAGGGGCTCGATTCTGCTAACCCCCGGAGATATGAATAGCACCTTCCTCCGCAGTGCTACTGGAGCCAAGTACTGATGTAATTATTTATGGGGCAGGGTATTATCCAGCTATTCTCAGTAAGTGCTATTCAGCAAAGTTCAATGGAACTACTTGTGGAGTAAGATGCTATTCAGCCACAAGAAGGGCACATGAGAAGTCTGTGTGATTATTTGTGGACTGTTCTGTGTGCTTAGAAAAGCGATTTCCTATGAAGTTCTTTCTGTTCCTAAAATTAAAGAAAAAAATCTCTGTGGACAATTCACTTATTTTTTTACATTTTTATTTAAAATGAGAAATACACAAATGTGTAATTACATCTATTCAGCATATTTTTCGGGCTGAATATAGTCTTTAAAATTCTGTCCTGGCTTACTGATATGTTCCCTGTAACCTACTTAAAGTCAATGGGGTATGCCCTTTTAGCAGCTTTTGTCTAACTGTGCTTAAGGAAAGATATCTGGTGTCTTTTCAGTAAGTAGGTTATTTATGAATTTGTGTAGGCAAGAAAATGGTAATAGAAAAAGGAACATGTTTTAATAAATTACATTATAATTGGGGCTAAACTTGAATCAGAGATGTAAATATTTAGGCAAGACCTAAAAAAATATTCCCTGCCCTCACTAGGAACATATATGGGTGATTTTACCAAATAATGTAAAATCTCTTTCCAAAATAAGCTCATTTACACTTTATTACTATCACTGTCTGACCTCAGCCATCATTTTGCCTTTCAAAAGGCAAATTAAACTCTGTGAATTGTTTAATTAGTTGTGTATCACTTTAATTTTTCAGTCTATAGAGAAAATCTCAGTTTTGGTTTGTTTTTGGCATTCCAGTACCATGGCTTTATTCACATAAAAGTGGTAATGTTCCCCTAAATATTCTATTTTTTATTATAAAACTGACATCAGGACTATATTTCCAAGCTAGCGGACAGCATACATCTCACTACCAACAAGAAAAGCAAATTGTCTGCACTTTATTGGACAGCCTCAGCTTATAACAATGAGAATCTGAAGGAGAGCATTGGCTTAGATTCCTAAATCTGATCATACTTTCTATTCATTCTCATGAGCGCACATTTAGGCTCAATAATCCTGTAGACTGTTAAAGGAGTATGGGATCAGAACCTTCTTATTAGCTCTTTTCTGGGGAAGGGGCGGGGACAGTATTTTTGTAGGACAGGTGTTTGGCATAGTTCAGTTATAGCAGAGTACTATTACTGAACATTGTTTTTAATGCTTTAGCATATTTTACACTTGGGTTGATACATTCCTGTGGATGGTGATACATACTTCTTATGGTGAAGTTAAGTGGTACCATATGTCAAATATAAGGGCTATAACAAAATAAGAATCTTGAGACTGTTTAAACATCAGTGTTAACCATCTGTATGTTCTGTATTTTGTACCATTGAGACTGATGTATGTTAAAATCTAAATATACAGTATGGATTTGTTTAAGGCTCAAATACTGACAGGTATGAAAAGTTGTGCAGAAATTAATTATATCTAAAAAATTAACGTCACCAACTCTATGGAGCGTACCTAAAATAAAGCTGTTATTCTCAGTGTTTAGTCTATACAATGTATAAGGAAAATGTTCTAAATCGCGTTTGTCATTCCTTCACCGCTAAATATACTCCTTTATCTGAATTTCTGGAGAGAACCTAAATAGCATAGATCCAAGTACCATGCCAATTTGAAACCATCCTGGTTATAATCTGGATTATAAATCAGGATGATAATTTATGAATGTAGGCACTTACTTTTTCTTAAGGAAAGCAATTTCCTTCATTTTCTGTGCTCATCATTTAAGTGGTCACTTCCCACTACGAGTTCTCTAATTAGGAGTTTAAGGGTGAACAGATTCTGTTCTTTTGCTGACAATTTCAATTCCTCTTCAAACGTGCTGAGCTTCTCAGTATTCCCTTAGGGCCAGGAAGTCTGCGGCAGTTCCGGAGCCCCCGTCTCCCATTTAACCGTGCGATTCTTACAGCTTCATGCACCATTTATGTGGCTTTCCTGTATGAGACATCCTTTGGCTATTCAATAAGACTCTTTTCCCAGAAGGACAAAAGTTACCTTTCTGAATACATGTCAAGGCTTCTGCATTAGAAAGATAAATCAACAGGAAGAAAAGAACTTACAGTATTAAATAAACAAAATGTGTTAAAGGAAAGAGAAGAATTTTCTCAGAGAGGTTGGGACTGTAAATGAAACCTGAGTAACTACTGGCGCAGTGGAGTACTTTTGTACGAAGGTATGATCCAGGTTGCTTGCTGAATGCAGATTACTGATGTCAGTCAATTCAGTCTTGAGGCTCAGGTGGAAATAGTGAGTCAGTGCAGATTTTAGAAGTGAAATAAGGATGCTTTTATGTGTATATGACTGTCTTGCCAAAGTGAGACTTGAAAGCAGCACAGATTACTCTAACTGAGCCATGGTTCTCAGAAGCTCCTATTGCCTTCTTCTTCTGAATTGTTCATGGACTTAGGCATTCTTGTTCCCAGAGAAGAACAGATCTCAGGTATGCTTCCAGCTACTCAGCTGTCCTGGGCAGCTGAGTGCCCTTTGGGCAAGCCAGTTGCTCATTATTGCAGTCAGCTGCCCAGCTCGCCTAAAGGCAGTGTAGGAGCCTGAACGTGAAGCCTACATCACATGTCTAACGGTGGAGTGATTCACCTAATGCCATATTGCAGCTGGGCTTTTGCCTAAGTCAGGTTTCCAGAATCTAGAGCTTATGCTGTACCTTCAGGTTCAGCAGCTAAAAAGATGGCCTAGATATGGCTTGACTACCTGGTGTCTAGCAAGCAATATTTACTTCTTTGGATTTTTAGAGCATCCAGTCAGATACAAAAGGTAATGATTTTTTTTTTTTTCCTACAGCCTTTTATGTCTCTCACATGTTCAAGCAACTTGCTATTTTGGGCAAATGATGAAGTTTTAGATATTTCTCTGAACTTACAAACTTTAGTTACCTGGAAAATTCTCTGATAGCATTCTGCAGTTTAATCTTCTGTAATGTTAGGAAATAAGTTTTTACCCCTTCAGAGATATTAGGCACATATTAGCATCACTCCTCCTTCAAATCAATTAATACAGTTTTGCATACACAAGCATGCTGCTGTAAGTATTTACCAATTGTTTTAATTCCAAAGCCATTCAGTTTATTACCATAGAATCATCAAACGACTTGGGTTGGACACAACCTTAAAGATCATCCAGTTCCAACTCCCCTGCTATGGGCTGGTTGCCACCCACTAGATCAGGCCACCCAGGGTTCTGTCCAGCCTGGCCATGAACAGGGATGAGGCATCTACAGCTTCTCTGGGCAACCTGTTCTAGTGCCTCACCACCCTCTGAGTGAAAAACTTCCTCTTCACATCCACATTAAGTGGAAATATTTAGTGATTTCATTGAGATTTAGACTGGTTTGTATCATAATTCTTCAAAAAATAGCTTTCTGAAACATACTGATATTTTTTAAAGCTGTCAAAGCCTTGGAAAATAAAAATGTATAGTGCTCTGCAGGGGCAGCTTCCATAGAAAATACTGAAAGCCTTTTGAAAGCTAGAGGCAGTATTTGGAGGGAAAATGAAGCCTTGAAAATTGATGTTTAAAAAAAAAAAAATGTTTGATTCTTTTCTGGCTTTGCATGTTAAACTCTGTAATTTCAACAGAAGTTCTCAAAAAGAAAAACAGCTGCTTTCTTTGACTAAATAGCTAATGATCAGAGTAACAGCTGGCTTTATAAAATGACCTGATACTACTCCAGGCAATTTGTCTTCTTGCTCCATCCCTAGACTGACCAACTTTGTTTTATCTGTTTTGAGCCATTTGGAAAAACATATTTTGTTCCAAGTGCATGTTGCTTGTTTCTATAATTTCCTTTTGTAGTTCTTATTCTGATAGGTGCGTGTAGGTGTGATAATTAACAAATTTGGCAGGCGGTGGTTTCCTGCAGGCTGCAGAATTCTCCCCGCAGCCCACTGAAGCGTGCTGTTCAGTGTGTGGGACATTTCATGATACATGGTGTGGCCAGCATGCTACCCATCATCTGCACTGAGATTGGGATGGGTCCTGTATGGTCAGTGCCTACCTCTCTCTTTGTACCTCCCTTTGATTTTTAGACTGCAGCTTTACGTTTCATTTGTCTTGCGATGATAGCTTGTTGCTGAAAAATCCCAAGAAATCACGTTCTCTTTTTTCCACGCACCATAGGTTTGCATCACAGTAGGTATACAGATTACAGCAGAATTACTTCTGGCTCATCGCAGTGGAACTGTGTGAATAAATCCTGGATGAGCTTCAGAGAGAAAGAGGGACAGAATAACTATTTAAGTAATAGGATATTGCTGCCACAAAAACAAATGGATACAAACTGGCACTGTGCAAATTAAAAATGAAAATTGGAGAGTGACTCCTACCCATTAAAGCAATGAGATTCTGGAAACTCTTTCCAATGCAAATGAGGGACCAAAACTCAAATTTTTATTTTTTAGAGCTCCATGTATTTCTGCAAGATCCTGCAGCTTCTGCAATAGAAAAGACCCACATCAGTGACCTCAGAGTCACCTTCAGTGTGTACTGTCTAATGGTTTCAGCAGTGCTAGAGAGTGAGCAGAGTGCCCCTGTCTGTGCCAGGCATCTCCCCACTGCTGAAACAGCAGCAAACAGCCTCCATCACTCTGGGCAGACACATTTGTAAGCCGTGGTGCTGGCATTTTGCATCCCCAGTACCACTCAGCATTGTAACTTGCATGGGGAATTAAAACACCATCAGTCTATCCAGAAAATAATAATGTCTCATTTAAAATCAAGAGACTTAAATTTGTACAACCACAGAGTAAGAAAGCTATTTGCAATCTCTTGTCATATGACTTCAGGAGGTAGGGGTTTAATTAAAATACCCACTATTAGGATGTCTCTAAGAACCGGCAGCATTGTCACTTCCTCATACTATCAGGCCATAGGGAGCTGTGGAGAAAGCAGATTCCTGCGTTGGCTGTGTCCGCCTGTTTGTAGTGCCATCCCATGAAGCCCAGGCTGGTTCAAATGTCTAGAGACAATTAAAAGGAGATGGTGGTGCTGAAATGGGATTTTACCATGAACATCCATAGTGTGCTGGTGCAAGTTAAAAGCATTGGCTTTTTTTTGGTTTTACTTTTCTTTTTCTAATTCAGGGCAGTTGCAGTCTGCCTCAGAAATGGGCTGTTTTTTCCAAATCAGTGTAATGCAAGCAGTGTGAATGGAAGGCTCCAAAGAAGTGGAAGCTGTCATTGTAGACTGGAAGGATATGGGCTTCCATGGGGAGGTTCAGCATGAGAATCATTTGCTGAAAAGCTTTATTGAAATGCATAAGAAGATTGCATAAAAGGATACAGTGGAAAATTCTGGTATTTTGTAAATTTTGGGGGATAATTGGGTAGTGGTACATATAAAATCTTAAAATAATTAAAATAGTCTCTCTATTTTCATGGTTTTCTTCCTGTGTTTCCAGCAACAAACTTGTTCACAATTTCAGATTGTTTTATTTCCTTGTCACACTTGACATTGGATGAATACTGAGGGTATTCTCAGGCTCATTTGTCAATTTCTCTTTAATTTTCTCTCTTAAGAAAATCTATGGCCTCCCTGACAGTCTGGTGGACTGTTTCCTCACCACATGCACATTTTTCCAAATACAAAGGTGGCCTGGCTGTTTTTTCTACCCCCTTCTCATGTGTATTTCCTGCTTATTTGACACAGTTCCGCCTCTTTTTTTTGTTATGTATTTTGTATTACCTTCTATTTTCTACCTTTCATTATTTGGGATGAAGAAAGAGGGTTTTTTTTGCTTACTGATTTAGTTAGCATTACAGTTTAAAAAAAAAAAAAAAAGTGAATCAATATAAATCTTTAAAACTGACAATATAGGTTAAAAATGTAAATTTCTTATTTTTAATTTTTTCTGTGAGTTTTATTTTCTACACTGTTGTCTAATTGCTTAGTCAGAGGTTTACAAGTTTTTGGTATCTCTTGAGAAAGAGTGAAACAGATTTCTGTGCATTTTACATGTGCGCACACACACGTTTGAGCAGAGGTCATGTCAGTATTACATTCAATGGAATTCATTCAGGAATACTTAAAAATATCCCAGACCAGAAACTGTTCTTTTAATCCATAGGTGAAAAACACACACAAACAGATTTTGGGAAGCTGTTCAGTAGGTGTGAGTGTTTTTGAATCTTTCCTGATTTGTGCCATCAGCTATGGGATCTGTATTGCAGAGGGATGCTTCCACGTAGCAGTAGTCTCCACTGTCTGTATGGGAAATTCCAGCCTTTTTGTGTGAGGTGCTAAGACTGTGACACACAATCTGCCAAAGATTTGTCTGAGTGGCTGTGCTCATGGAGGGAGAGATGACAGCAGGAATGAATGTGTACAGTTCATTAGGAATACGTGCACATCATAAATGTTCTAACCTGATTAGCTTTTGCAACTATTTATGTTTGCAATGAGAAAAGAGATTCATCGTATGAAAACAGATTACGAGTGCAATTTAAAGCAGATTAAAAATACTCTTATTGCCTTGCTGATTGGAAGAAGACAGATTCAGCTAAATCAGGTGAAGACAACGAGGCAGCGATGCACATAGTTTCAGCCTACATATAGTTGAGTGAAATAGGAGATGTATACAGGACAACCAGAAAACCTAGCCTTGTTATAGGTAAATAAGGTGATATGAATTAATCAGCTTTTTTTAGTATGATCCATACATTCTATCCCAGTTGCAAACAGTGCACTTGAATATGATTGTAATTTGGATTTTCATGGAGAAGCTATGATTATTGAGGTTCTTTGTTCATTAGTTAAAGGATTACCTGGATATGCAGGAGTATTTCTAAACATACAGAACCTTAGTCCCCTGGAATCTGTTTTTCTCCTGAAAGCAACAGGAAACCTGACCCACTCAGAGTAGCTTTAGGGTTAGATCAGAGAAGAGATTTAGTCACTGTGCAGTGGGACTCAAAATGCTGGGTCACACATCCTGCTCGTCATGCCCAGGGCTGGCAGAAGAGTTGTAGGCACCTGGTTTGGGACAAGAAGTAGCCAGTGTGTCCGGTGCTGTGGCACGTGGGCCTGGCTGGTAGAGTAATGATCAGTGTAAATAATAAAGCATAAAAAATTAATAAACTGGGAAGTACCTCTTAGGACTGCATATTGAGAATACCAAGGCTGGAACATCTGCTTTGTGGAATCATAGAACAGCCCAGGTTGGACTGGACCTCAGAAGGTCATACAGTCTGAGCTTTACAAGGCTAGACCTGACAAAAAGTATATTGGAATTAAGAATTGATCTTCCTACTTTTGAAATAGCCATAAGATATTGATACTTTTCATAATCATCTAATAGTACAACATTTGCCACAGAAACAGGAGAGAGCAATCTTGAGCCTTTCCTGTGTAAGGGGTTTGAAACACAACTGCAGAAAGCAGGGTTGTCTGCAGGGTAGCAGAGCACAGCCCCTGTGGATGGGCATGGTGCTGATCTCCACTCGGGCTGAAGATGGAAACAATAAATCTGAAAGAGAAAACCTGATGATCCAGCCTAATGGGTAAGGTAAGGTGCTCCTGACAACATTTCCAGGCACCAGACTAGATTTTCACCCTCCTTTCTTCACTGTGCCACCGCAGCCCTCCCCAAGCAGCTACTGCTGCATGTGCAGTGGTACATCCCTGGTCTCCTACTTCTGCTGTGGCTGTTCCTCTTCTTCCCCACATCCTCCCCACATTGTTGCCTGTGGCTGTATCTATGTGCTGGGTTGGATGCAGATGGAGGCATTTGACTGTGGGGCAGTCTGTGTGCTGGAAGAGCTGCTCTATCTGACACGGGGGAGAGGAGACAGGCCAGAAAATGTGTTTTGTAGGTTGGATTAAAGTCTTAGGTCAGCAGTTGGACATGGGTTGCTGGGTTATGTCTCACAGTGAAATGAGTGAGACATGGGGTTCCAGTCCCTGTCAGTTTGATTATTTCTGTCTTTTATCTAGCTACTATCCTATGTTTAAAAAAAAAAAAAAAAAAAAAAAAGCATTGCTGTTGTCTCCTGGAGTTTTGAAACGTGCTGAAGAATGCTGTTACATCTCCTGGGTGGGTTGGTCTGATGTTTAGCGAGGCCTTCTGGGCATCTCTGAATAGCCACCTATTTACCCCTGATCCGTGAAGTCTGTGCATCTTTCATCCTGGACCAGTTGCTATTTTTTGTTGTTGTGGAAACTGCGCCAGTTAGACTCAAAAACGCTGTGTACCACTCCCAGAAGGGAAAACTGTGTGGCTGTACCCATAGTCTGTGTAGGAAATGCATGCATTTACACTACCCCTGTTGAAATACCTGGAGATTTTCTGCCTCAGGCAGGTATGGCAACTGAGTGAGCAACAGCTGCAGTGTCCTGGAAGAAAATACAGCATGTGCTCCTTTCTGTAGCAAATCAGCTGCTGTAGATGGCACGGAGACAACAGGCTCATTTCCCCAGTGAGTCACTAAGCTTTCCAAAAGCCCTGTATCTCCCAGGCTTTCAGCTGAGGTGGGGCCTCTTACACCACTCGCTGTGCAGCCAAAACCTTAAAGGCTTCGTCAAGCCCATAATTAACTGACGTTTGTGTAACACTTAGAAGATATAACTCACTAGATGAGCACTAAGGCTGTTGCTAATGATTTTAAATCTACAAAGCAACTTCCTAAAAACCTTTGAAATTGGCAATTAGAGTATTCCGTTTTAGATGAAAAAGCTCTGATACTTCAGAGTGGGAAATAAATGCATGACTTAAACTGGAGAGAGAAAGTGATCGAAAAACAGCAAACTGCTAGGTCCTGTGACATGGCACAGGGCCAGAGAAGGATTTGCTATTGCTCCTTCCAAAACTTGACTTGATGCCATTTCAGTATCTCTGTGTTGCATAAATGACTATGGAAATCCTACAAGGTCTGCAGTTATATGTACTTATGGTTTGAAGCTAAGGTGTAACTGGAGAATTTCACCTTCATGTCATCTTCACATATTTTATTAGTATTTTTATTTCTGTGCAATTACAAGACTAAATTCTGATAGTGTTAGGCATGAGCTCATAGAAAATATTCTGGTCTGTCCTATGTTTCAACAGATGCTTTAGTAAGATTTTTTTTTTTTTAAATGATAACATTAAAAAAGACAACTGATCATACTGTCTCTAAAGCTGCAGTCTGGAAGCTTGATTTTCCTATAGTGTCTTCTAAAGGCAAAATACATGAAGCTGTTTTGTTTGTTTGATTAGTGCTGGTTGTGGGTTCAGCAATAGCATCTACCAAACTGTTTAATTAATTTACTCAATTTTTCATGAGGTGATTAGAATTTAATAGGTTATTTGGTGTAAAGTAGTATAGTTTTTACTTGTAGACTTGATACATTTCCTCAAATAACTTCAAGTTATTCATGGATGGAATGGAGCAAATAAGAAACTTTTAAGGAAATAAAAAAGGTGTTATATAAAGATTCTGTTTTTAAGGATGTATAGGTATTTTTAAGCTACTGTAGTCCTGTCAATGCAAATAATATGTTCCTGTTGAAGGCAACTTCAGAAACAGTTTATTTACCTTGATTAATTGCTTAATAATTTCTCCCTAATATCTGTTTGAATAAGTGAAAAATATTTTTCAAATTGCTCCTTTAGGAAACAAACATTATGTTTTTATATTATACTAATTTTAACATTCAGCTTTCCTATGGACATTTCTACTGTCTGAAGTGACAGTCTATGAGTACTTAATTGTTTTTGAAATTTCATTTACAAAATATAGCTATGTCCAAGTAAAAAATCTACCATGTCAAAGCAAAAAAAAAAAAAAAAAAAGCAAGAAAAAAAAAAACCCAGATGTTCTGGGGGATTAAGTGTTTGTACT
>VXAV01006239.1:36142-49479 GCA_013399715.1 Alectura lathami
TTTTTTTCTTTTTTTTTTTTTCCTCCCGAGTTAAATGCAAGCTGTATTAGTAAGTACACACGTTTAGTAAATACACACAATTGTCAATTTTAAGAGGAGTTCTGTTTTGGCTTTGTGTTTAGTACACAGAAAGTCTCACTCTTTCAATCTGTATTGAAATGAGCAGCCTACACTTCAGCATAATGAAGGGAAATGACTCTCTTTATAGATACCCTAAAATGTATTGATGCCTAAAATAAGCCTACACAGAAGTAACTGTGGGTAAAAAATGATTTTTGAATTTCTCTATGGCTGTCAGAATTCTCAGGCCCATCTTGGCAAAAGGTTTAGACACTATCAGGGAGCAGAAATATCTGAAATGATATGGGTTATAAAATCATTTTGGTGTTTTTAAGGATTTTTAGAGATGACATCAGCAAATTGAACAAATCCATTAAAAGAGATCTTATTCAGACAAATGTCTTGAATTGTCTCGAAGGGATTGATAGGTACCTCCTGTCAATTAGAACATCATGACTGTTAGCAGACTGTGCTATGAATCTTTTCATTCCTCTGTCAGTATAAATCAAGAATTATTGCAGTTGAGAAAATGAAGCTACACCATCATAAGATGGACGAAAGGTACAGAAATGGGTCCTGAGACCTTCTGTCAACAGGAGCTAAAATAAGGAAATGATTATTGAAGAAGCACTCTATTTATCAACAGGGGTGATTTTACATAGTTTTAGTTGCTATGTTCAAGGTTCTGTTTATTTTCTGAAGTAAAGAATGTGTCATAAAAGACTTTCTGACCTATTTAATTATATTTTTTTTTAATATATGAAAAGCATTAAGCATCTTTTTTTGCTAATCACTTGTGGCTTTAAACAAAACAAAACAAAAAAGTATTATAATGCCAGCTGTGCATTTTGTCCTCCTCTCTGATTTGTTTGCAGGAAATTTGTCCAGTGTCCCATTTCTTGGCCACTAGCCACATGCATGCCCCCAAGCTATCCAGTTCTTTCAGCTATCCTGTGTAACTATTGCTCTTATCATACCATTTCAATTTGTTCTCCGTGTTTAAGCCTAATTCTTCTCCAATGTCTTAGTCTAAAAATATGAATTTCAAAATGTCTTACATTCTATAAAAATGCTGTTGAAGAGTAGAAATAGTAGATCAAGTAGAGCATATGATCAGAGCAGCAATACTTGAATTGTGTTTGAATGAGTAGCATCCAAGACATTCACATTTAGGCATAAATTTGTTTATCCTGAGAGCCTTCAGTGGGTTTAGGTAAGTCTGTGCAGAGGAAAATCTGAACCTGGATGTACAGTCCTTTGTTGTTCTAAACAGTTTGCTGAGTGTCCGGGCAAGCTCCCAGACACTGGTATATATTTGAATAAAGTACAAATATGTATTTGAATAAAAATTTGTAGACTGCTTTGTTAGGTCAAGCCACTTGTCTAATAACTGTCTCTTATGATAACCAATAGCAAATGCCTAGACAAGTGCATTAAAATATGGCAAATATGTAATGATAATTTCCCAGCATAATCTTTCCAATTTTATAAGTGAGCCAAAAGCGATAGCATTCTGTTGTGGATTTCTCATTCACAGATTTTTCTGATCTTTTCTGAACGTGTATAAGCTTCTGGTATTGACAGCACCCAGTCTGTGCAGTGTCAGTAAGACAAGTGCACACAGGAGAGATCTCTTGAGATACAGCTTTGTTTAAAATGAGAACTTCTGTACTTCATATTTCTCAAAGAGAAAATTAGCATATTTTCAGTGTTTGCTTAAATCCTTACTGGAATCCAGAACGTTCTTATGCTCTTCCTTGAAATGAGAACCACAAGTCCAATCATATCCATGTAAATTGAAATCCTCATTGATTTTAATGCCAACGCATGGCTGTAGTGCATGAATTTAGAATCTGTCCTCCTTGTTCCTCAGTTAGATTTGGGGACAGAGGAAAATACTGAGTGACATGTGACTTCCTAGGACCAAGCAATGTTGGCAACTTTGAGTGAAGAGTTGAGTGTCTACCTCTACTTTACACACAGAACATCAATGCTTTATTTGTGTATAATCTTGCATCTAAATGTGTCCCAGCTTCCTATAAACAAGACAGAATCTCATTAATGCAGGCTTTCCTGACAGTGCAGCTCAGAAGTTCAGGCTGTAGTTTAGGGTTAGCAAAGGCTAAAACACAGGAGGTTGTCCTTTTATCCTTTTGAGTCCAGCAGCTGATATCTTGACACCACCTTGGCGAAAACGACAGGCGTGAAGACCTGGTAAAATTACAGCAGCCTGCTATAAATTACAGTCCCAGATCACAGCTCACCTTGTATCCTGCACAGCAAAGCAGCATGTTGAGTATGGCATGCCCAAACACACTTTGTGTCCCAGGAACTGTCTTCTCGATACCCTTTTAACCCAGGCTTAGAAGAGGGGTCTCTGAAGGGCACTTGTGGCTTGTTGCCTCAGCATCTGTCAGAAGATTTTCCCTGACAAAAATCAGACTCAAAGTCCCATTTCCACTTCTTTTACTTGTTATCCCAGCACAAAGCATCAAATCAAGGTTTCATTCACAGATGTTTCTTTTAATCTTTAAAGCTATTCATTTTTTACCTTTACATATGAATAAATACACACAGGATCTGAATGCTTCTTTCACAGTAGTAAATCAAAAGCAACTTGACCAAGGCCAATAAGTCCAAAAGATACATCAAACTCCTGTCAGCAGGAAGAAAACCTGGTTATTTATACATTCTAAATGGGAAAAAAAAAAAAAAATCTACAAGATCTTATTACTGCCAGCACTATGCTTTAACCAGAAACCCATCTTCTTTTTTTTCTCCCTGTGACTGAACACGAGACAAGGTCAACAACAAATCAGTCGATCCAGCTGCCCCTGGCGAACACTGGAGCACTGGCCACCATTATTCCTAACTTTATGGGCCTCTGGGAGTGCATTGTGGGCTTGTTAGACAGAATGTAAAAGGAAATAAGTCTCACAGCCTCATGCAGAAAACTTGGCTTTAAAGGAGGGTAGAAGAAGAGAACAAAAAGCATTTAATGACACAATGATATCTTGTATTTCTCCCTGAGGTACATAGAAAGATAACCATAGAAGTGGTTGAAACATGATCCCACAACTGAGCTGTCTTGCTCTATGAATAAATCAACGATCTTTGGAAACATGTTCAACAGCTTCCTGAAAGCAGATGAGAGCATTAAGAATTTTATGCTTCATAAAGCAGCACCTGAAGCAGTAGAATTCAGACTATTTCGTGCACTAGCTGAAGAGAATCAGTCAGTGTCACAAGAGCCATGCTGACTCTAAAGCTGATAGTTTTAAAAGTTCAGGTATCAGTATTGTAGATTTGCTTATAAAACCACAACACTTTTGTGAAGGCTTTCTCAATAATAACATACTAATTTAAATCACTTTTAAGGAATTTAAATACACTGTTTTAACAGAGGTACCTGCTGTCATATTCCAAAAACAAAATGGCTGTCAATTTGTTAGTTCTAAAATAAAACAGTTTCCTTCCAGCTGGTCTCTGTACTGTTAGCTGGTCACTGGTTACACGGTGAGGCTTTACACGATGGATAGCTGTGTTTTGCCAGGGAAACTAGCAGAGCTCAAGGGAGGAATCGCTGTATGTGCTTGTCCCCCCCAGAAACACACACTTTTATCTGACACCTCTGCTAGCTTTGGTTCCTCAGTTACTCCCTTCCCCAAGTGAAATTTGCTTTCCTACCCCCAGTTTGTCACATTTGTAACAGAAAGAGGCAATGCCAAGACCACTGACAATCACTGCCCCTGAGTGTGCTGTGCGAGGGCTGTGGGAGCACAATACGTGAATAGCAGAGGAGAGAAGGTGTATGAACTCCTAAAGTCTCCTGGCATTTGTAAAGACTTTCCATAAGATTTGCTGGGTCTATAAGTGTGTAATGCACCAAAAAAGTGAACCTTGCCCCTTTTTTTCTTGTTCATTGAAGCTATAACTCCTTGTCCATCAGACCTCCATGTGAAGTTTAAAGAGTGGTGGGAGCTCTCACGCCCAAACCCTGCTTACTTAGCATATGAATGCTCAAGGGATTGTTTGAAGTAACAATTAGGAGAACAATGGATAAAGGAGGAAACTGGAGACAGCAGCTAGCACCTGTGAATCAGAACTTAAACAGCTTTCTTTTACATAATTAATTAAAGAAGCAGGCGCAATGCACATTCACTTGAAAATATAGTCCAAAGACAATGTCAGTGTATATAAGGCCCTCTGCCACTGCTTGCAGTTCCACTCCTTACATGGAAGGCTTGTTCTTAGTCATGGCTGAATGTTGCTAAATGTTGTAGGAGTATTTATTGATGGAGAGGGAAAAAGGGAAGAGAAAAACATTTAAGGGGAATTGCAGTTTCATGGAGGAGGCAGATATCGTGACGAATTTATTAAAATGCGTGGACTTCGGAGAGGTAGCAGAAAATCATTCTATAGCACAGAACATTGCTAAGCTTGCAAAAAGAAATTATGATTTAATGTTCCATAACCCATGCTACAAACTTGTCCCCATTAAAGAAAAGGAAATGGAAGCTATACAACTGTTTCAAGAAATTGTATTTATTGCAGAATGTGAGGAGAATTCTGTGGCATTTTCTCAAGTAGGCAATTCATATATGTGCTCCATGTGTTTGTATGCAATTATGTCTTAAGTAGGTTAAATTGTGCTTCTCTGGAATAGCATTTAATGAAGCTAATAAAGATTATTACTCTAGAAATGACAAAAAAATATATCTCCAATTTATGTTTATTAATATTAAGGGCATAGTCTTCTATGTGCATGCACCGATAGTGTTGCTAGAGTTATTGCAGCAAAAAGTGTAATGGTGAAGGTTATTCAGTAGTCAGAAGAAAATCAATGAGCATTTACGCAGTTCATCTCTCTGGAGAAAAATAATGTCATTAAAATGTATCTAATATCTAGCTTTTCTCCATTAAGTTTATGGAGATACAAGTAATTTTACATACATCAACTACACTGTTACTAATACTAGTCCACACTGAAATGACATTTCTAAATATTTCTTCACTATCTTTAAATGGCATCAGTAATACAAAGTTAGAGAACGTCTATAAAGTCTGACCACACTGAAGTCAAATTTTAGCTTTCATTGACTTCCAAGTAATCCAGACCAGTTCTTTCTAAAGGACACCACAGGTGAAGTTGTATTCCAGTCAACCAGTACTTACCATTCATAGTCAAAAATAAGGACTAGGTAAATCATACATCAATAATTACCATTGAGATTATCGTCTTGGGGGTGAGAGGATCATCTACATGTCTTGTCCCTGTTAGGCCTCCAGTTTTCATGTTGTAAATTCATTGTTATTTTGCAGATTTGGTGCACGGATACTATAGACAGCAAAGAAAACTGATTGAAGAGATCGATTGGTCATATACAGGTAAGCAAAGCTGTCTTACTGAAGAGCTTACTGTATTTTCATACTTTCATGTTCATTCTTAAAACTTCAAGAACCTATTTTGTGTGTATACCACCTACCATATGCCTAAACAATTGTTAAATTAAAAATGTAGGAAATGGATTCTGAAAAATTGCAGGAACTTCACAACAGGAGAGACTATTTATTACCTATCTCTGTTACTTTTGGAAAAAGCAAGTCCTTGTCCTTAAAGCCTTAACCTTGAGACTTTGATGAAGGCTGGGCCTTCATTGTTAAGTGCTCTTTTGTCATCTGAATACTACTATTCTGGTAAGTCTGAAAAGCATACAGAAAGGCTGAAACAAGGTGCAGCACATTGTGTGGGTAAAAACATCCGCATATACTGCATATGAACTTCTGTAATTTGCTTCTGACTACCTGAGCACCCCAGCATCCTTTCAGGTACCACGCTACTTATCCTAAAGAGTCGGTCATTGGGCAGTAAGCTCTCTCATTTACATAAGTAAGAAAAATATACCCTTGAATTCTGCATGAGTGTTGCCTAATCACAGAAGGGCTATGGAAAGTTCACAATTTGCCTCCTAGTTTTTCTGTATAAGTCAAGCCACTTCCAGTAATATTAGAATGGTGATTTTTTTCCTTAATAATATGTATATTCTACCCAGAACTTAAAAAGTGGCTTCCTGTGAATATGTTTAGGCTCTTACATTTTTAATGTTTTCAGTTATTGTTTCAAAAAAAAGGAAGGGAAGGAAAATGGGAAGGAAAATGGGAAGGAAAATGGGAAGGAAAATGGGAAGGAAGGAAGGAAGGAAGGAAGGAAGGAAGGAAGGGAGGAAGGCAGGAAGGGAGAAATGATGTAATGTATAAAGNAAAGGAAAGGAAAGGAAAGGAAAGGAAAGGAAAGGAAAGGAAAGGAAAGGAAAGGAAAGGAAAGGAAAGGAAAGGAAAGGAAAGGAAAGGAGGAAAAAATGTATGAAAAGAAGTGAGGACTGCCAAATTTCAGTGTTTCATATATTTGGTTCAAAATATGTTCCTGTACTTCAAGAAAGTTACATCATTCTTTTCCTTTCTTTCACTGTCTTTCTCATTTTCAAGACAGTTTTTATCTTCCAGGGTAAAACATATCTAACAAGTTTGGAGCCTAGAGAGAATTGAAACAGCCTAGTCATAAACCCTTCAAAATGAGATTTATAATGAAAACTCCCACTTACACATATTGTACTGCAAAACCCAAGCATAAGATCAATCAATACAATATTTCGTGTTCAAAATCTATCTTTTTTTTTAATATTGCAGTTAGAGAAATGCAGGGATAAGCCTCCAGGATTACGGGTGACCAGAGGGCAATTTATGAGTTTACTTTAAAAATAGTGAATGGCTTTTCAACAGGACATCAGAGAAGGCTAGAGCTCTTCCCCAGCCCACACAGAGCATGCACCCGCTGTGCAGCCGCTGCAACAGCCACAGGTTATTTTTGCTGGGTATTTTGTATTGCTGGATGGCAAAACATCACAGACTCTGCATCTGGAGGATTCAGACCTGTTGGTTCACTCCCTTAATGTGTGAGATGCCTTCCTGTAGTCATCTCATTTCGTGCGCCTTGCCCTCATAACTCTACAGCTGGCAAAGCCTTTCTCCCCAGCCAGGCATGTATACTCAGGTGCATATGGTGCATGGGGACACCAAATGTGAGAGCCCCACTGCTGCTGCTCTGTGGACCCCTAGCACTTGTAACCCAGCCAGCTCCAGTCATGGAAGGACAAGGATTTTCAAAGCCTTTTTGTGGGGCTGTGTGTAAATCAGGTACTCAGTGTCTAGGTATTGTGAGCCCTGTTATTTGTTGTATTTTCCTGAAATACCATGGAATTGGTTCGTGGCATGAAGAGAACACACAAATTCAACTTTCACTTAAAAAAGACACAGTCTTCCTGAATGTGAAGCTAAATTACAAATTTTAACATGACTGTGCATTGGAGGCACAGAAATCTAGAGGCTGAGACATTTATTTTGATCTCATTCATTTACAGTTAATTTTAATCTCATTCCTTATGCTTTGCTCATAGCACAAGTGCAAGTGGTGTCAGATACCTTTATGTATAACTACTGCACCTAGCTCAGATTTACGGTTTTGAGACATAAATCAACATGCACACTTCTGAATAGATGGCCTCTACTTTGTCAGTTAATCCTTTCCCTGGACTCCAGTTATGTTCCTCTATCTTATAACCCACTCACTCATAAACCTGAAAAATTAGCCTCTGTGTGCCGATGAAGTTTTATGAGTGGGCCTTGGGATCCTACAACCATGGAATTCAATCAGCCATGAGTAAGAAACATCTACCTGGACTGGTAAATTTATCTGAGTTTCAGCAGACTTTATTCTCCGTATCAAATAAGAAATTTCAAATACATTAGGCACAGTGGGTCAATAAACTCCTTGTGCTGTGAAGCAAAAGTAAAACAGAACCAGAAAAGTACTTTGAATTTTACCTTCTGAAATCATGTAATTTTTGAAGGTGAAGTTTCCTAATAGAGCAATTTCACATAAGATAAGTTATATGATTCATCACCAGATTTTGATTCTTCAGTGAATGTCTAGTGAAAGCATAAATGTTACTGGAAACATTTTGCAGTACTTCTGAGAACTAATTTTTAATCCACAGACAAAGCCTGCACTTACAAGCATAAGTTATTATTTTCTGTGTGTGTGTATTTCCTGACTTTGCATATATTTGCAAGAACAAATAGACTGTTAAAGATGTGGTCAGGGCAAGGGAATATTATTGTTGCATCCATTCTTTCTTCAAGCATAAGTGATTTTAAATTAACTTATTATTAGGCATAATTTGAACAAACTTTAATTCTATTTTTTCATTAAAACAGTGATAGAAATTATTTTTGGTGATGTAATGATTTTTTTTTTAATTATTTCATATACTAAAAGCAAATTCAACCACTTCTGTTGTAGAAAAAAAAAAAAAAAAGTGTACTGAGGAAGTGTATTTCCTCAAATCAGTAGTTGATGACCAAAGATCATTTAGACATTATTTAGCTGCACCACGCAGGTTAGGCAAAAGATACCACAAAGATGAGGGTTTTTTATGGTGAAATTTCTTTCTGTTGAGATTATTACTCCTGGTATTTGGGTTCATGTTAATTTTGCAAAAAACAAGTTACATGGTTTAGGGTAAAACTAAGACCTGAATTCTATTAAAAGCATGAAATTCTGAACAGCTTTCCAGGGATTACAAGAGCTGAAGAATTTTTAAAATGGAATTTATTATGCAAATGAGTTGCACAGGCAGCTCAGTGTTCTTTGTCTCATCAAGGTTATTAAGTTTAGTTTGTGCTACCATTAGTTATGTGATACGATGATCCACAATCGCCTACTAGACAACTAGCAACTCTGATCTTGGGCAAAGGGTGATTTTAGTCTGAACTGCTGAATCTCTGAGTATTCAAAGGGCAGTTTGGTAGTTTGATGTTTGTTTGTTTGTTTTCCCCAAGCAGAATGAGTATCATATTTCCTTTTACTCTGGAAGGTATTCTGAATCTTAGAATAATTTGTGTTTGAGGAGATCCTTGGGGATCATCAGGTCCAACCTCCTGCTCAAAGATAAAGCAGGTTGTTCAGATCATGTCCAACTGAGTTTTGAAAATCTGCAAGGAGAGAAATGCTGCAGCCTCAGCAATGTGCTTCACCTTCATGTTGAAGAATTTTTTTCATTTTCCCAGCAGCAATTTCTCTACAGCAACTTGTGACCATTGCCTCTTGCCCTTTTCCTGTGCTTTGCTTGAAGATTGTCTTTACATAGCACTAGAATTTGTCTAGGTTCCCCCTTCCCCTGTTCTGCTCTGTGCTGGTGTGGCCTCACCTCGAGTACTGTTTGCAGTTTTGGGCACCACAATATTAGAAGGATATAAAGCTATTAGTGAGCATCCAAAGGAGGGCTGCAAAGATGGTGCAGGGTCTGGAGGGCAAGGTGTGCGAGGAGTGGCTGAGGTCCCTTCGTTTGTTCACCCCAGAGCAGAGGAGGCTGAGGGGAGGCCTCACGGGGGTCCTGCAGCTTCCTCCCAGGGGAGCAGAGGGGCAGGCGCTGAGCTCTGCTCTCTGGGGACAGCGACAGGGCCCAAGGGAAAGGCATGGAGGGTGGGATCAGGCTGGGGGTTAGGAAAAGGTTCTGCACCAGAGGGTGGTGGACATGGAACAGGCTTCCCGGGGCAGTGGGCACAGCCTCGAGCTGCTGAAGTTCAAGCAACGTTTGGACACTGCTCTCAGACACAGAGTCTGGATTTTGGGTGGTCCTGTGTGGAGCCAGGAGTTAGACTCAGTGATCCTTGTGGGTCCCTTCCAACTATGATAGTCTATGATTCTATGATTCTATTCTATGTTCTCCAGCCTCAACAAACCCAGCTGCCTCAGCCTCCCCTTGTATGGGATGTGCTCCAACCACTTGACCATCTCAGTGGCCCTGAGTTTGTCAACATCTATCTCATATTGGGTTGGGGAGAAAGTCAAAATTGGGCGTAATATTCTAGATGTCACCTCACTAATGTAGAGTAGAGGAAAATAATCACTTCCCTTGTCCTGCTGGCCATGCTATTGCTAACGTAGCCTGGTATGTGTTGATCTTTGTTACTGCAGGAGGTCACTGCTGGCTCACACACAACGCAGTGTTCATCAGGGTAATTAATTATTATCTTTTCAGGTAATTTTGAATAACTGGTATATCTCAGTAATAAAACTTGACAGTGTGTTGATGCTCTTCTGACCCTTGCACCAATGCTATTCATGGTAACAATGTCTAAAAATAATGTCTTGCTGTTTTTGCTTCAATGTTAAAACTATGTTAGAATTGTTATCATTATATGTCTGATTCAACATCCCTGTGGAGATCTCCGCATAGTTTATCATTCCCCATTATTATCACTACTAAGACAAAACTTTAGTTGTCATTTGAAAGACTATTTTTGCCACCTTGGGTTCTGGAAATTCATGCTGGTGACTTCAGATGTAGATGCCTGTAGTTTGAGATGAAAATGGCCTCATTTTCAGTGGTACTGAGAAAATGTAATTCTCTTTACTGTCCAAACAAGATTTAGTGTTTTAATTTCAAATTTTGTCCTATCATCTGATAATACTGTGGCAATTCTAGTACACATTCACTGCTCGTAAAGTTTATGGGAAAGTTGTAGCTCATATTCATAAACATTTATAGGTTTGCTTTGCTCTTCACTCAGCCTAAAAAGTAAGCATGCATTTGCACTGTCTGAACTGTGGCTCAAGAAAGCAATTTTGACATTGGTCACTGATAGTACTTGTTCAGTTAGATGTCACCTGCTTCCATTACCCAAAAATTTGATACAGGTAAACTGGAAAGTTTCAGACTCTCATCTCATCCTCACTCTGTCTCTCTGTTCAATAGCCACCTGTTGGCATAGATGGGTAAGGACAGGGATAAATGTTGCCTTCTGCCTTACAGTTGCAATAGAGAAGAAGCTGTGGTGAAGTGCATTCGTATGGGTGTGAGTATGCATGCATGTTCCTGCCTCCCTGGTCTTATTTCTTCTATGTGGAGAAGCTGTTAACCTTAAATATGATACCTATTATTTTTCAAAACAATGTTGATGTGAAAAAATGAACGTGAAAATTAGTCAAATGTTAGCGTGCTGATATAGAAGCATGTTAGATTCAAGCACAGCCAGCTACCAGGGGCTGTTTCCACGAGAATATGAGACAATTCTGGGAGCAGAGGAAAGGCAATTAGAGGGTAGAGGTGGAACGTCTGGATCGCATCCATTATAGGACAGTGAAGTGTATGATAGAGGAGCCTTTTTGTGAGCCAAATCCCAACAGTCGACTATGTGCTAGAATGGGAGGCACCAGCAGGAGCCTGCTACAAGTGGAATCCAATACTGCTGGACTGATTTTAATAGACAGTTCTACCAGACCAAACTGAAATGTCTCCAAGAGAGCCCTGGCCGAAAACTGGTGAAACATCCTGCTGTCACTGGCCGGGTAAAACCTTGCTCTGGAGAGATCATGCATATAAAATGAAGTTCATATTTTTTTCTTGCTACCTAGCTCTCATGGCAGTATCAACAGAAGTTTCGGAGATTTGGTCTTTTTATCACCTCCTATGAAATAAATTGCTTTCTGGTTTATATTCACAAAGTATAATCATGAGTGATGTACAGCGTCAGCTGTAACCAATACAGAAAAGTCTATACTCTTGGGCCCTGAGTATTCCTTCTATAAAGGATGCAGCATAATAAATCAAAATAGGATACATTCTTTTACTGACTCATATAGCTCTGCAGAGGGTCTTTTCTTTTTTAATAGATCTTATGCTTCAGAGGCTGTCATACCTTTTCTTGCATGATAGCTCATTATATGTATTTACATCCCCCCAATCACACAGCCACTCATGGCTCCAAGCAATTGAAATCACAGACTTACTAATTAAAAAGCCTATTTTATTGTTGTGGGTTTGGGAAGGCTGATGATTCAGCAGGAGAAATTACAGTGTTATGCATCTGTTCACATCAAAGAGATAGTGTCCTAAATCAGGGGGCTACATGCTGACATTGATGACCATAGAGAAGTCCACTTTTAAGATATCTCAGTTTACTGAATCAACAACACAAAGCATGCTGTTCAACACAATAAGAAATCTATTAAATGCACTTATGATCAGTCCTTTGAATTCATACGAAGTGCTATGATTCAAACAAAAGCTGCCTCCATACTCTTAGATCAGGAGAGCTGATCTTTG
Organism: Alectura lathami; assembly: GCA_013399715.1. Classification (NCBI taxonomy): domain Eukaryota; kingdom Metazoa; phylum Chordata; class Aves; order Galliformes; family Megapodiidae; genus Alectura; species Alectura lathami. The sequence continues at coordinate 48,370 of VXAV01006239.1, forward strand.
AGTAGTATCGCAGAATCACAGAATTGTAGGGGTTGGAAGGGATCTCTGGAGATCATCTAGTCCAACACCACCTGCTAAAGCAGGTTCTTTAGAGCTGGTTAGAGAGGAAAGTATCCAGGTGGGTTTTGAATATCTCCAGAGAAGGAGACTCCATAACCTCTCTGGGCAGTCTGTTCCAGTGCTCTGTCACCCTCAAAGTAAAGAAGTTTTTCCTCATGTTTAGATGGAACTTCCTGTGTTCCAGTTTGTGCCTCTTTGCTCCCGTCACTGGCCACCACTGAAAAGAGCCTAGCCCCGACCTCTTGACACCTGCCCTTTAGATATTTATAAGCTTTCATAAGATCCCCTCTTGGTCTTCTCCAGGTTGAACAGTCCCAGCTCTCTCAGCCTTTCCTCGCCTGGAGATGCTCCAGGCCCCTAATATCTTTATAGCCCTCTGCTGGATTCTCTCCATTAGTTCCCTGTCTTTCCTGAACTGGAGAGCCCAGAACTGGACACAGTACTTCATATGTGGCCTCACCAGTAGAAGGTTGCTAGAAGCAAAGTGCGATTTCTTTAGCTTTGATGCAGTCCGTATTTGTAGGATAAACTGAATGGAAAATTTGCAAAGGGCTTTGTGAGGGGGAAAGGTAGGAGAAATTAACCCCATATTAATGGACCTTTCAAAGCTGGATGCTTGTAGGACAAGTATGAAGAACAGCTCGTTGGTATTCGTATTTGGCACCTCACTGGTAAAAAGATTTTTCTGTCAACAAAGTTTTAAGTCATCTGTTTGCCTGTTTCCTGATAANCTGTTTCCTGATAAGGAACTCTGATAAGGCCTGTTCCTTCCCCCATTTCGTTCTTTAAATGCTATAAACAAAGGACCCAGCTGTGTCATTTTCAGAAACTACACATCACCTCATTCTGAGCACCAGCTAGATTACTCAAATGCAGGAGACTCTATTTCTGAAGTGTGGAAATCAAAGCATGTGGTATTTGCATAGTGTGGCACTGCCATTTTGACAAGGTGTGGCCAAGGGTCACAGAGATATAGACTACCCATTAAGTAAATGTGATTTGAAATTGAAAGCTTTTTTTAGGAGTGCTGTCTTTGGGAATACACAAAAC
>VXAV01006239.1:74023-88130 GCA_013399715.1 Alectura lathami
AAAAAAAAAAAAAAAAAGCACAAAGAAACAAGCAAACAAAACCACCTTGGAATCACTTAACACTTCAGAGTTATGTTGTGTTATGTATGTTAGTGACATAAGGCAGACTCATGCTACCCACATAGAAGGGTATAATTCATTTTCCATAAATGTCCAATATATATTTTAAAAAGTAATGAAAGTAATGATATCATTGTTAAAGCAAAAGATGAAAAATGGAAAGGAAGAAATTACGTAGAGGTAAAAAATCTGTCTCACTTTTCTGCTGCCTTTCATCTATCACATAAACAACAGATGGTATTAAATCTTGAAATAATTTATGAGGTAGGAACAATGAAAAACCTTAATCACACCCATTATTTTATTCTGCTCTACCTGTTACTTTGCTCAGGCTGTATTGCCAGTTCCAGAGTTGGTGTTTATGCCCTGTAACTGGTAAGAGATGAGTTTTGATCTAAACCTGAAGTCTTATATCCCTATTTCTACCTAACAGTACTTACCTATCAGTAATGTTGTTAACCTTTCTGCTTTTCAGAGCTTATGCTTATGAAGTAAGAGTGGTGTCTTCACCTCAGTATATATTTAAAGCATTTCTTTTTCTGTAACTGTCACTGAAGCTGGAGCTTCTCACAGTCCCCGATGGCAGCATGCTAGGAGTATGTCCATTTACAAGAAACATGATCCGAATAAGAGCTAAGAATGCACATGCCATGATATTAAAACAGCAGTTCCTAAAAAAAAAAAAAAGTGCTGGCAAATAGAATTTTCCAAGTAAAACGTATCTCCTCACTAATACAATTTTCTGACATCATTATTATTCCCATAAAGCCAAAGCTTTATTTTTAACACCTCATTTCTTCAGAAGCCATATCCATACTCAGTATGAAGAGGAAATGCAGAGTGTTTTTTTCTTGTGTTCAGAATCCCATTCATTTGGTTTGAGGTTTACATTTTAATTTCTCTCTGTGTAAGGTTATTTTCCATTGATTTTAAAAGTCCATTTTGCATGAATTCTGTATTACATGCAGGCAGTACTGATACACGGTAGTAAACAGCAGTACTCATCATGGAGGCTTACAGCCCAACAAACAGGCACATAGTAGCATGTCAGCGTACTGAGAAACCTCTCTACTGGCAAGCTACTGGGAGAACGCAGCCCACTCGGTTTCACAGCTCACTCTTTCTGCTTGCATAGCATGCTGACTCATAGAGGATTCTTTGACAGATGCTTTCTTTCAAGTGTAGTTACAGAAGGCACAAGTGCAGTCGCACCTTGTGGGCCTGTTCTTCCAAGGGCTACAGGAGACAGAAGAGGAACACAAAATGGGAATCGCATGCTTGTAGGGATGGGCTCATGAAGCTAAGGATGAGGAGCCAGGCTGAATATGAACATTTTCTAGAAAGAGAGAGTAGGCAGATTTTCTCTGGCCATTCTGTCTTGGGCAAGAGTGGTAACGGTTATGGTATAGGCAGTCTTCTATTAACTTGTCATCTGCTGTGTTCAGTCTCATTTTCATTCATAGTGAATTGTCAGTTACTTCTTTAGAGCTGACAGCTTTGACAAACATTGCTTCCTGTGTGCAGTCTTCACATTACATCATGCATATTTTTATTCTCCTCAGATTTCCTTCTGAGCAAAGAACTGTTTGCGGAAATTCATTTTCAAAGCTCAGTTTCAACAATATTTTCAAGATGGCTGGCACTGCTTTAATTTATGGTTTCCATCATAACACCTACAGTAAAACAATCTGCTCTTGTTTAAAAACATTTGTTTCTTTTGCTTTTACTTTAGCGTTCTGCAAGTGATGTAAACCACAGCAGTTTCACCACCTGCTGCCTACATTGGGTGCACTTCCATCAGCATTTTAGATCAGATTGGGACTGGACTTCTGAAGGAAATCTCCTGGCTGCTCCTCACTTGCCAAGCTGAGGTTCTCAAGGCAGAGTTGTCTCAGAGTGCATGACATGGATTCATCCCAACTGCTATTACACAGGCGATGCAGTGCAATCACGTACCTAATGCACTTCATCTGCCAGTGGGTGTTCTGTCCATGGGGACAGACAGAGCTAGGCTGAAATAAAAACCTTCTGAAAGACGTGTGCTATGGACATCTAATCCCCGACTCCCAACTGTTTCACTTTGTAAATCCATTCGTATTGGTCTGCAGTACTTACTAATATAGACAACCATGATCCGCTCCAGCACTGACAGCACATACGCACAGACACATATTTTGCTGTTCAAACATAATTTGAACCATCGCAACTGCACACCAGCTCCTTCTGAAATTCCCCATCTTCCTGCTTCAGACTGGAGCCTGTCATTGATTTCCTTTACATTTAATTCCATAGCTTTTGATCAATGCTACAACTTCTCAGTAACTACAAGTGTGATTTTGCACTTGACAGACAATGTGCACAGATCTTATTCCTCATTACCAAGTTCAATTTTTTTTTTCCTATGAAAGCTCTACCATATTGCCTGTGTTTCTCAGTAGTGAGGTCACCCGTATTTCTGCAACTGTAAACAGTAATAAACAAAACAACTGCTGGACCAAAAAAAAAGAAAACTGATTATAAGTTGTCAAGTACCTATTCAGATTTGTCAGCAGGAGCACTGATTTGGGGCATTCAGTTCATCTGTCTTAGCTGGAAGACTATTTCTTATCTTCTGCAACCATGAAATACTTTCATTTATCCTTGGATGATTTCAGCTAGCATTCATACAACCAGCATAGGGTTGGGTTTTTTTGTTTGTTTGTTTTTATCAACCAGAGAGTAGCAGGAACAATATTTTCTTTTTTCCATACATAAGATACATAAATCAACTTCTTACCATGTGTATTGGTGAGTGTACGGCAACACATAATTACATGAAAATCACTGCTCTAAAATTTTCTGGGAGACATAAGGATTCAGAGATGCCCTCAGATTTCAGTAAGGGGTAAACAATGAAAGGAAAGTCTTTGTGTCATAATCACTTGACTTAATTGTTTCTACACATTAAAAAAAAAAAAAATAACGTTATCAAATCTTTTTAGCAAGCCCATCTCACAGGTTTGAGGCCTTGCTGGGATACAGGAAATGATGTTCTTCACCTCACCATGCCTTCTAGCTTCCCTCATTTCTTTTTGGCAATATTTACAAAAAGTTTCACATCCAGAAATGAAAGAAGAAACTTCATGGTTTGAACCACAGCATCACTGTACTGCCTACAGCCGGCATCCTGCCTAACTCATGCGCCCCAGCTCAGGATGCCGTGATGGATTAGATTGTTGATACAACACTCTCTTCTGGGATGAAGATTACTAATGATTGATTAACTTCATGCTGGGAATTTCTTACATGCTGATGCTCAGATAATGACTACCAAGGCAAAGAATTTATGTTATGCATAGCAAAGCAGGAACATGAAATATGGAACCAGGAAACTTGGAAGGAAATGGTAGTTTTTCTAATTTGGAAGCATTTGTTTGAGTTGAACTTGATAGTGGATAGCAAGGAATTTAAAGGGAAGATGCATATCTGTAATATTTACATTCATCAGAAGAAATGTGGAAGAATGTACCCAAGAGATGAGAGAAAGGAGGATTTTCTATCAGTTCTAGTGTTCCTGGAGGAGCAGAATAAGGGAAATGCCTGCTGAATAGAGGTGCATGATAACATCCTGAAGGAGAGACTGCATGTGAGTCAGGGGAGCGGGTATGTCAGTGGAAAGAGAAAGGAGATCTCTGCCAGTTGCCCTGGGGCAACAACAGCAGCCTCAGGAAGCCACGGGCAAGGAAGGAGCGAAGGAGGCAGAGAGCAGAGCGGGGAGCGCAGCCGAGCTCCGAGGGAAAGCAGTGGGCAGCCATCCAGACCCGAGCTGGCAGAGCCATTCAGAGAGCCAGGGAGGCTCCATAGCGTTTGCTATGGCTTGAAAGATCACCGGGTTGGCTGAAAGCAGACCTGGAAACAAGGACCTGTCCGCAAGGATGTGCAGGGCAAGCCAGGAATTGTTATTTCTGTCCTGTCTGACCCTATCTGGAGATTTTGCTGTTCAAAAAGTGCATTATTTTAGCTTATATTGAAATAAAATTGGCTTTCTTGTGTTTAAAGTCCACTTAGATCTTAGAGGTCTTTTCCAGCCTTAATAGATCTATGATTCTATGATTCTATGTTTCAATATTTGTTAGAAAATTCACTATAGATTACCTGAGCATGTTCAACTCCAAGTTTGGGTTGACTTGGACTCAGAATTTGTTAAGGGAAGCTTTAAAGATAGTGAAATAATACTCACTCTTTTCATATAAAAAGCACATTAGAAGTCAGGATACTGCATTATTTGTCGAGATTGTAAAATATAAGTCACAGCTGATGTCCAGGAGCAGCATTACTTGAGGAAGAGCCAGAAGCCACCAGTGTGCCCTTCCCAAGGGACCTCTGCTCATGTGTACAAGGCTCTTAATCCCCATCTGCAGGAAATTCAGCTTCATGACACGGTGACTGAAACTTTTTGGTTTGCTTGGTCGTTGTGCCAAGCAGTTCCTTCTGTTCCTGTTTGAAAGAAGTAAATAGGTTTATATGCCATCTGACCTGCATATCTGATGTGGCAAGGTAATATTGGTAACTGGCCTGACTTGATACTTGCTGAATAATTTAGCTCAGGGTTGTTTCTAGGTAGCTGGCTATCCAGATGAGCATCTTGTATTACTGCCTATTGTCATGGTTACAGGTCTGGCTGCGTCTCTTCTGCCCTCACTGAGTTTTCTGAGTGCAATATGAGGGCTGTCCTTGCCTTGGGTGCAATACAGCCAATCTTCTGCTGACAGACTTGGAGGTACCACAGCAGCCTGTAAATGAGCACTGGCTCATTTCAACATGTCAGACAGAATTTAAATATGTGCATTGGATGCACTAATATTTGCTTGTAACTACTAGGAAGTGGGAAGCTAATGGAAGCAGCTATATTTTCTTACATCTGTACAGTCAAAATGTGGTTTTAATTAGTTCCTTCAAGTGTTATCAGAATTCCCTGTCTAGAGAAAATATTTGTATGTATGTAAAGGCATACACTGCCAAAATATTGCATAATTTATGTTTCTGTGTTATATAATCAAAAGATTCTCAGGGCAGCTGCTAACCTTTCATACTGGTCTGTAGCCTATTTGATCATTTCTTACTGAAAATAATCAAGTCTTAGGTGAAATTCAAAGATGTGCCTGTGTCCATGTTGTCCACATCTAAACCATCCACAGTGAAATGCCATACCAGCCCCTGTGCTCTGGAGAAAGTGTCCTGCTGTTGTACATGACATCCTGGCAGCTGCAGAAGGAGGTCCTGGAGTATCCCTGCATTGTCCTTCATGGACAAAGCCAAGCCCTACAGCCAGGCTCTCCAGGCAGAGCATCACTAACTTTTCACTTTTGCTGAGTGAAATCACTTTTCATTTTTCTCTCTGTGTAAAATACTGTTTTATTTATTTAAAATCTTTTGGGGTGATTGAGTTCATCAGGCAGAAGGAATGTTGGTGACATTTGGGTGATGAAGGAGTTATTTAGAAAGGAGGGTTTTGCAGTATCTTCAAATTCTTTTGAGAATTTATTTCATCTGGAAGCTTATTTCTTTCTTGTTTTATTTATTATTTCTGCATGTTATGTTTGAAGTATTTTTGTTGTTTTCTGCTTTCCCTGGAGATTCAGAATCATTTGCATATAATGTCTAAAATCATCAAAAAGTGACCTAATTCTTGAAGGTAGAATGTAACAGTAATTTTGCAGAGTATTGCAGCAGATGAGACCTAAGAAGGAAAGGTGTTCTGATCATAGATTGCGAACTGTGTTTTAAATTACCCACATTAAAAATATATATGGTTACCAGTTTAGGTTTAAGTATATTTACCCCAATGTTTTGATTTCTAGGAACTTTGAACCAAAAGAACTGGGGCAAGAAATATTCAACCTGCAATGGTGCCAAACAATCTCCTATTAATATAGATGAAGATCTTACCCAAGTAAATGTGAATCTGAAGAAACTTAAATTCCATGGATGGGAAAAGGAAACTTGGGAAGATACTTTCATTCGCAACACTGGCAAAACAGGTAAAAGTCAGATTTCGTGTTTGGAGTTTGATAAGTTTGGAGTATTTAAAAGCGATAGAGGACAACAAGACAAGGACTTTTAGTGAAACTTTTTTCATTTCCCTTTACTTTAGCCTTTGCATTCTGAATTTATCCATTTAATGATTATAACAAAAAGAAATACAAAACAAGTGATGACTATAAGCAAGCATAATAGAGAAATCACTAAAACACAAATGGAAATGATGTGCCAGATACGGCCAAAGAAATCACAGCATTACTGTCATCACATCATGAGCACTTAACTGAAGCTAAACAGTAATTTAGTGTTATCTACAAAATGATAGCGATTGCTACATATCTACAATCTTTAATGAGTATACAGAAATTTATTTTTTTAAGTATGAATGAATTACCTATTCATCTGGAAACACTTCGTGGACCAGTTGTAGCTTCAAAGAACTCAGGGTGGGATTCATCACACTTCCACATAGACACCTATAATGCAGACACTTGCATCAGAATTACTCACTTCAAATCCCTTCTTCCAGTCAAAAAAGAGGAATAGGTGCTTTTATGGTCCAATTTGTCTTCCCTGTCTTAAAAATGTATTTTAGGAAGAGATGATTTACGCCTACAAGGGCCTATTTCTCCCAGCTATAAATGAAGCTTATGGTGGCATATAGGTTGTCAGACAAAAATTTTTCAACCACTTTGCTCTATAAATCTAGGATAGTAGCAACCAAAGGTTGCTTCTTGGAAGCACTGTTTCTTGTTGCAGGCATAGACATGAAGGAAGGCATCTCTTAATAACAGTCTCTGAGCTTCTACCAGTACCTGTGAAATTCCTGGATAAGTCATTTCATTTCCGAATCACCTCCTCGTATTGCACGTGCCTTAACACTGCTTCCAGGAGGATCTGTTCCATGGTCTTCCCAGGCACAGCTGTGAGGGTCACCGGCCTGTAGTTCCCTGGGTCAACCACATCAGCCAGTTCCTTCAGGACCCTAGGATGCATGTCATTGGGCCCCATAGGCTAGTACACGTTCAGTCTCATGAGGTGGTCTTGAACTTGATCTTTGCTTACAGTGGGAGAGATTTTGCTCCCCCAAACTCTGCCCAGTGGTTGAGGGTCTTGACTGACGTGTAAAGCCTGACTGCCAGTGAAGACTGAGGCAAAGAACTTGCTGAGTACCTCATACTTCTCTATGCCTGTTGTCTCTGCTTCCACTGCCTGTGCATTTAATTCTTATCCCTCAGTTTGACCAGCTGACCATCTGCAGATTGCATACAGCTTTGTCCAGATAAAGACCCATCATCACTTCCTCCTGGGGGAGGCTGACCCACAGCCAAGGGGCCTTACAGGCAGGACAGCTCTCCCAGTAACTGGCTAAAATTTTCTTTTCCTGTGTTCCCTTAGGACTGATATTTAGAATTTTGAGAATAATTAGTGATTTTTTTTTCTTTTTGTTAAAAATGCAGATGCTTACAGAAAGCTATGGATTTTAGGAATTTATTTTCTTGAAAGTTCAGTTTGGTGACCAAGCCATTGTTTCTGGGCTTTTTAGAATAGTTGTGTGGCTTGTTTTCAAAGCAGAAAAATCATGCACTTTTTATAAATTACAACATGAAAGGAAATGTTTTTCTAAGTTAATAATGAATTAACACACTTCTCACTTTAAATAACCAACTTCCTGACAAAATTGCTTATGAAATATAGGAAAAGAAGCATATCTTATTTACCTTTTAGCACCTATACTAAAATGTAAGGGTCATAGATGTCTTGACTGGCTTTTATAGTGATACTGTTGTGGAGTTTTTTACCTCTCTCTCTCTTTGTTTAGTGGAAATTAACCTGACAAATGATTATTATGTAAGTGGAGGTGGCTTAGACACTGTGTTCAAAGCAAGCAAGATCTCTTTTCACTGGGGAAAATGCAACGCATCATCAGATGGATCAGAACATAGCTTGGAAGGACAAAAATTTCCTCTTGAGGTAAAGTACAGAATAGACTTTGAGGATTTGTGATTCTGCAAAAAGCAACATTGTTTACTAAGCAGCTTTGTTTATTGCTTAAGGTTTACTTTTGAATTTAATCATCACTTTAATCCAAATGAGTAATATTTAAATGGTGTATTTGAGAGAAGCAGTGCAAGACCTTAGTCTACTGAGGATGTCTAAACTGCATTTTCACACATCTTTTAAGATGCTAATCTGGCAAAGTTCAAACCCCTACAAGTTTGGCCCGCTCCACAGTCATGGGTTACTTAAGGTGGAAATGGATTTTTCAAAGCTGCGGCTTAGCTGAGAGCCAGGAGCTGGTCACACAGAGAAGTGTGGCTGTCCCACCAGGTTGGAAGGGGAGCTGAGGCGATGTGCCAGCAGCCACCACGTGGGAGCTGGTCCTGGCTGTGGCCGCATCCAGCGGGCAGGCAAGGATGGTGTGGCTGGGGCTGTCTTGGCAGAAGGTCTTGCAACAGCATGCGGACAGGGAGGAGGCAAGGAGCAGCTCTGTGGACCCCAGAAACACTCTGCAGACCAGCTTTCAACCCTCGGTGTGGTGATGTGATCATTTTCCAGCTAGAAAGGCATAGTTGTGGCAGGCAGCCATGCTGCTTCACATTTCAGACACTTTGGATTTCTGTGTCAGAGCAAAGCACTAGGGCCAAAGTTGTTCCGTGGAGAGACATGAGCCAGGATCTTTTCCTGGGAGGTGTTGTTTTCTTTACCTCACAGCTATTTAAAAGTTTCCACTCATACACTGTACCTGTCCCACCATGACATTTAAGACAAGATTTACCTCAATCATCGTGACATGAAAAGTCAGTCTTAGCAGGAGACTGTCCCCATCATGTCAGTCACTGGAGATTTCCCAACTGTATCCAAAGTAAGAGAGGAAGGGATGCAACAAGTCCAATGCCCATGACAGCAAATGTGGGCACCGAACACTTGGAAATCTTTTATTACCAGAGTTTTTCTACACTTACTGCAAGGCAGATGCAGTAGGGACACCCTGCCTTATTATTCGTGTTTTACAACTGATTTCAAGATTAATCTCACCTGAGTACTCTCTGTTAGATATGCAGTATCAGCTAGCTGTCTAGGCTTGCTATATTGTCTGTGGAGAATGATGTGCTCCTTGAAAGGATAACTCCTCCAGACGTAGTGGTTTTCCAGTGCAGATCTTTTTAGATAAGTAACAGTTGATTAATTCTGTTCTGCATATTCGGATAATTCATGTGCAATTTAAAACATATCCATGCATTTGTATGACGTTTGTTGGTTAAACATTTTTTTTCTCAAACTAAGAATATAAATAACTGCATTTTTTTTAATATATTTTTAATATGTGTAACATATTCAAATATCATTTATTTGCAGATGCAAATCTACTGCTATGATGCAGATCAATTTACAAATTTCGAAGAGGCAATTAAAGGAAATGGAAAGTTAAGAGCTTTATCAATTTTGTTTGAGGTAAAAAAAAATCTATCTTTGTGTCATTATCAAGCTTTGAAACAGCAGATGTTCAAACTGAATTTAAAGGGTTCCAATGTGTGATCACTGTGTTAAAAATTTGCATATATATTCTTCTAATTTATTTTCACTAGAAAGCAAATTGGCACTGCTTTAGGTCATGTATATTTTTGGTGGTAAACTGCAACCTTCAATTTTTTGTCATGAAGTCTGTGCTGTAAAAAATGCAATTTCTTTTTAACAGATCGGACTAGAAGATAATCCGGATTATATTCCAATCATTAATGGAGTAGATAGTGTTAGTCGTTTTGGTAAGTCTGCCACCGTGTTTTATTGATTAATGGTTAGAGTAAATTCCATTTCAGCATAATTATGAAACCCTAAAGGCATTGAGGAGCACAGTTCTCAGGAGCTCAGACACACATATTTTGTTAGAAACAAAATTTAATTTACTCCAAGGCTGATATTTGTAACACCTGCAGTAAGTGTAGATGAGTAAATATAATTATCACAAAGAATTTGCAGCATTTAAAATGCTAAGTCAGGTGAAATACCTGATTTATTCCAGAAATATTCTTAGGCGTAGATTTCTACCGTATTACATGTGTCTGGAAGACAACCGACACTGTTGTACCTGTCGAAGATGTGTCTTACAAACATTGAACTTTATTATTAGTATTCAGTAGACTCAGTGGAGACAAATGCTTTTTTCAGTAGCTCCTATGTGAATCTGAAATAATTAAATTATATTAAATTTGTACTAGCACTATTTATACCGTCTGTTGACACTGCTTTAGTATTCATCATGGCTTTACACCAGAGCACATAGACTTCAGGGCAGTGGATGAAGAGATCTGAACTCTGTTTTTACCTCTGTTTCATTGCGGCTTCACAGAAAAGTAAACACAAATGACTGCTGTTCTGAATAGGGATATTTTCTTGCTCCATGAATGGCCAAGACCCTAAAAAAATGGCTAGGATTGCCTCAGTTTTCCTACGTGTAATGATGTTTGAGCTTTGTGAAGCCATTAGTATTGATGGGTTGAATGTGTTAAAGGCTATTAAAGCGGCTATTTTAAGAGCTTTCGAAAGCATGATACCACACTTGAGATTGTTTTTCTCCAGAAAGCAAACACTGTTCAATGAATATAAGAGTGAACAACTTCTGTAAATTACAAAGACAGAGGAAGGAGACATATAAAGCTGTTAGGATTCACTATCTTTATATGCCATCTTCTGTGAAACACAAAGGCGAACTAGAAACATACATCCAACGAATGCTGTCCTACAGCCTTGGATAGGAGCTGTAAATTATCGGCAGCGACATTCAAAGACACAGTCACTACATGGCATTTCAGCAATGAGCAGAATATGGTTTTCTTGAACAAACCACGAATGATCTCTGAAAATTCAGGTCACAAGTAAATCAAGTTGTTCATCCTGAAGAAAAGCAAATAGCACATGATCTTTCCTTGCCTTGATCTGTCCTTGTCACTCACACCTGTATTGTACGTATTTGAACCCCAGCCGCTGAGTTCTCAAGTTGTGCAGAGAGCTGTTCCTTCCAGACAAACTCTTGTAATTCTTTGTAGGTACTTGATTTTAAAATCTAGATTGTCAATCATATTCAGGCATTTTAAAATCCAAAGCTGTAAGATCTATAGCAGCATTTGTACTACAAGTGAGAAGCTTCATGTCCCCAAGCCTCTACCTAGCATGAACTGACCATTCATTCTTACTGAAGGAAAAATATGTCAGTTAAACACGTACCAGACAGCAATATTGGGTAGCTACTGTCTGAAGGTGGCTGACATCTTGACGGGAGGAATAGAAGGATGTACTTCGCTTGGCATTGCTAAATGTTTCCCTTTCATTATCCGGCTAGCTTTTAAACATTAACTCTGAGGAATAGTCACTGTGCAGAACAAAAAGCATCAGTGTAATTCATGGTGAAGACAAGGATGGGTCAGAAATCCACCTAGGGCTCTAGAAGTAATAGACTACAAATTAACGCACAGTCTGAATGTTCATTAAATATTCATAAATGAATATTTATCAGAAAGAAACAACTTTGAATTGAAGTATTTAAGGATCTGCAGTACTCCAAGGTGTGAAAAACAAGTATTATTTTGGACACACCAGTCAATAAGAAAGATCATTGATAGTTGTCACAATCTGAAAAATTCTGTCTTGAGGAAGTTTATACCATTTCTGCCAATTTCTGGTGCTGGACTCTACTGTCATACGAGCATGAACTTAGCTTTCTGTGCATGGACTCAGAAATTCATCATGTGCGCTCCCAGCAGACAAGGTACCGCATAAACTGCTGACCTGAAAGAAGTGATATTATTTTCACAGAACAATAAACAGAAAGGTCACACTCTCCTGGAAGAGGTCTTTGCATCCTTCTCTGCTTCGTGTAAAGCTGTTATTGTCACCATTTTCTAACCCCCTGAGCCAGTGAATTTCTGCTTTTGCAGACATGAGTAATGCAGCTCCCAGATCTGTCACAGAGACAGTTCCACCAGCAGAGATTTTCTGCAGAAGTTTAGATCCTGTGATAAACTCAACAACTTGACCAAATTCAGGGAGAGTCTGAAGTCGTGTTGTGAGACCAACTATAAAGATTTAATATATTTTTTTCTTTGAAGTTCATGAGTTAGACAAAAATTCGGTATCTCAGGCATTTACTTGTATAATTGGTTGAACAGATTTTTGTGAACAGATGTAATGGTTGCTTCATTTATTACTGGAGTAACCCATTAGACTTCCCCAAATGAACAACATTGTTATTGACAATATTTATTCAAGCTAAATAGAAAAGACCCAGCAATTTGTTTGTATGCTACTCTCTCTGGAGATCAAATTTTGAATAGCCTAAAAATTAGTGTGTTTCTATAATCATAACTGTTTAGGGGAGTGTAATTTCTATTTATTCATTGCTTCTGCAGTGTTTTAAATGACTCTAGAAAGTATGTATTTTGTTTTCAGGAAAACAGGCTGCCTTAGAACCATTTATTTTGCTGAACCTTTTGCCGAATGCAACGGACAAATACTACACTTATAATGGGTCTTTATCAACTCCTCCCTGCTCTGAAACAGTTGAATGGATTGTGTTCAAAGATACCATTAGTATTTCTGAGGATCAGGTAATTAGCATAATGTATTAAAATGAGACAATTGTACATAATACCAGAGAAAATTGCCATGTGTATGGTAAAAGCTTGTGTTTTTTTTTACCAGCCCAATAACCTGGCATTTTTTTTTCTCTGGTTTTAAGTTTTTCATACTGCCATCAAATGTAAAAATTACTTGTCTGTGTTATCTTTTCCTTTTTTAGTTCAGGATTTATATCGTAGTCGTTATTTGCCTTACAAGGGAGTAAAAAGACATTTTTTTATTTCTGCAGACTGTCTGGACTTCTGGTCCAAAGAGGAAACAAATACTCCTTTGGTATTCCTCTGGCCAAATGGTGGGCAGAGCATAGATCCACCAGCAGAATGGTTGAGAAGTGCAGGTGGAGCAAACCAGTAGATACAGACCAGCAAATTTCAGTGCCACCTGAGAGAACTCAACTGGGAGAATTTGCCCAGAGTCTGATGAGTTTGTTATGACTTCTGATGTACTTTTTTGTCACCTCTTCTAGTTATCTGTATTCTGTGAAGTTCTTACAATGCAGCAGTCTGGTTATGTTATGCTGATGGACTACCTGCAAAACAACTTTCGAGAACAGCAATATAAGTTCTTTGGGCAAGTGTTTTCCTCTTACACTGGACAAGAAGAAATTCATGAAGCAGGTATTTACTGAATAGTCATTCCTCTCTTCACAGGTGGAAAGACAATTTTCAGTAAGAGATTCATCCTAGTATGAAAATACTCATTTTAAATTGTTTAGAAAGTAGCACACTTTATTATTAGTCATAAATCTATCACTTCAGCGAAAAAAAAAACTAGCAATCATAAGACATGTCAGATTAAATGGAGTGGAAAATTAAATGCTTGTCTGAACCAAACGTTCAGTGAAGATCACATCAGTTCGAGGTTTCTTGCACCGCCCTTTTAGTGTGTTTCACTCCTAAACAAAGCTGCCTTTTCAGGGCTGCAGGAAGATTTTGTTTTACAAACCCATTTGGTTCTTAGTTGTGTAATGTGCCTGACTCTTCAATAGAAGCTGCAGTGAAGTCACTAAATTCATTTCATGTAGGCTCCTGAGAAAGTGATAGATGGGGAAAATCCCAAAAGTCAGATTCTGGTCTCTGTTTTACCTAAAACCTCATGGAAGTAAATACAGAAATAAATTATTTTCACACTCATGAGCCCAGAAAATATTTTACCACCTATTTCTGCACTATATCAAAAGGAGATTCAGTGAATTTGATATCTTGTGTGTGAACATGGTATCCATTCAAATAAGGGAACAATGTCCTGCCTAAGGATATTAAGATCTTTTTTTTCATCGACTTTTATACCATTCAAGATTGGAAGGTCATTCAGCTTTGTGTAATGATAAATTGTTATGCAGAGCATCCAAAATTCCTGTGTGTGTATGTAATTAAAATTTAATACGGAA
>VXAV01006239.1:120971-133605 GCA_013399715.1 Alectura lathami
CATTTCATTTTTTTTTTTTTTTTTTTTTTTTTTTCAGGAAATCCAGAGCTGTACTGTAGATCTAGGTATTACATCAGACAGCTCTAATCACCCTGACAACAAGAATAAGAATCGATATATCAACATTGTTGCTTGTGAGTAAATACATCACTTGATGGTTTTGTTAAGAAACAATTACAGACAAGTGNTCCTGGAGAGGACTGTCATGATATTTCACTTCATTAGTCCTCTGACACCCTGCTGCTTTGATGAGCATTTGTTAGCAAGACATATTTGTTTCCTTTGTGATGACCCAAAGGGAGTTGGGAGATTTCGGTATAATACCATTATAAAGCCAAAGAAGCTGTGTTTTGATTGACAAAATTAATCCGTCTTTCATCTGTAATAATGGTGATTTATCCTCCCTAGGAGCTTCACAATCCCTGGATGTATTTACTGACATATATAAATAATTTACTGTTTTTATGTTGTATCGTGGCCGTGGACAACATAGCAGATCAGCTTCATTAGCCAGGACACATTTTCCCGTTGCTTTCTTCACTATCCCAGAGTTTTCTTCTCAGAAAATACATCTGTTCAGTTTTGCTCATTCCACCCCTGACTCTTGATCATTTTGGTGGCTTAATATATTTTTCTTAATTCTCCATAGTATTTCAACTTTGTTCTGGTAACAAGGCTCTAAATTAAATATATGTTCAGCATTCAGTGGCATTAGAGCTTTATAGAAAAAGAAATACAATCAACCCACTTGGCAAGAGGCAGTGTGAGCTCTGAATCAGATGCAAGAAATCCTATTCCACATGGCTGAAGATACCTCTAGAGGAAAGGAGAATCAGTTTTATTCCTCTGACACTGTGTTAGTACCTGATCGTATAAAGCGTGCCAGCTCAGGGACTTTATTATCACAGGGCAGTCCTCAAGCAGCTTAGTAACAATTTTTAGCTCAAAAAAGAATTGCCATATGTGACTGAATCAACTCTCTAGTCCATATAACCATATAATGGAGGCTATGAAAAGCTTCATCTCACCCTGAAGTAGCCACTTGCTGCCTGAATAACCAGAGCTGAGGCTTTTCAGCTGACCAGCTCTCCAGGCTCTGCTCTCTTTAATTTGTTGTGGGTGTGCCTAAATGATAGTGCTTATCACTGTTGTGGACATCTCAAGGCAGCCAGGATGATGTGTAGGGATGCTGAGCAGGCTTGCCCCTTGGTGGGCACTGTACAGTGGACACACTCCAGGCATTAATGGATACCTGAATTTGTTTATTTTATGTATTTATTTGTTGGCACTCTATTATACTGCAAAGTTATAACAGGTCACTTTACGCTATCATCCTTTTCAGTCATCTTCAGTAGGACTGTTTTACACAAGGGCCTTGAGTTTTTGTTAGTTGCATGTATTCAGCTTCCAAGGACTTCAAAGCCGTACCTTTTTCTATGGAAAGTTGGTCATACTTCTTCCATCCTTTTAAAAGATGTTGCAATTTACTCCTGAAATAAATTTCTGAATACACTAACCCTTGGATTCATTAGTTTAGTTTTCTGCAAGCTAGAATTTCTAATCTGATTCATAGTTAGGCACAGGATGTTTGCATATGTGATTCTCAATGTATTACTCATATATATTGTAAAAATCCATTTTGGTATTTTCTTAAATGAGTTAATATAAAAAGGATATGATTCTTGCAGGAAAATATGCTTATTTTTTCCTTTGTTTTACCACAGATGATCATACCAGGGTTAAACTAGCACAGCTTGCAGAAAAGGACGGAAAACTGACTGATTACATTAATGCCAACTATGTTGATGTAAGTGCCTTTTCCTGTCTGCCAGCCCATTCATCTATCAACCTGTTCTGTAAATTCTGATGTATGGATGTGAATAGGCATAATTTTTTTAAAAAAATCACAATGTTAAAAAAAAAAAAAAAACTTTAATTATCTAAGTTAAATGTACAGACTTCAAATGCAGGTAATGCCCCATTTCTTTCTCAAGTCCATCTTGATATTATAGCAGCTGCAGCTTAATGAAGAGCTTTGTGAAACTAAAAAATGTTCTGTCACATCCGAGTCATTTCAGAAACATTTCACATCTGAGTGTTTGTTCTTTGATACATTTTTGGTAAGTGGTTAATTCTTCTGTCTGAGATAATCTCATGAGAGGAAGATACCAGTTGGCTGCGAGCCTCATCAAGGTACCATTTATTCAATTTTCATTACCCAGTAATTTACATGTGAATGGTCTTGATTCATTTCTTAAACCACTATCATAACAGATGTCTCATAATCACTATCATGTCAACATTCTGCCAGAACATAGGCACTTGAATATATGTCCCATTTGTTGGAATGATAAACATTGACATAACAGTTCTATTCATATGTCGTCTGGTACCACAGGCTTCCTGTGATTTTGATAGTTATAAATTCAAAAGTACTTAAAAACTTTTGAGATTCTTTAAAAATAGATACATTAAATGTCATGTACTCCTCCCAACCTCCTTTTGCTTGTGGACTGTGATTTGACAAGTGTCATTTGTTATATTTCAATTTAGGGCTACAACAAGCCAAAAGCCTACATTGCAGCTCAAGGGCCACTAAAATCAACAGCAGAAGATTTCTGGAGAATGATATGGGAACATAACGTAGAAGTTATTGTGATGATAACTAATCTCGTTGAGAAAGGAAGGGTATGAGTACTTTTGTCTGTTATTTCTCTCTCTGATGTTAATAGATCTACCTCTAGCAGGTTCCCTTCTCTCTCAAAAATCTGTTTTAGACATTTTTTAGAAGAAGCAATATTTTGTAGTAGTTACGTGTACTAGGATTAACTATAGAAATATAGGGATGAGGATTTGAATTACGAAATGAAAGAAAACATTTAAGCTCAATAGTAAACAACTAAAGTCTTGAAAATAATGTTCTAACTACAAAAAAAAAAAAAAAAAAAAAAAAAAATAGTTAAAAAAAAAAAAAAAAAAAAAAAAAAAAAAAAAACTGTCTTCTACTGAAAAAAAGCCTTGTTTATATTCAGGAATGGCCATGATGCAGGCCTTGGGCCATATTCTGCTAACAGCCCACTCTGTCATTCTCTTTCCCAGACGTGTCTTAGACCCTGTAAAGGAGAAGGCTGTAGTTCAGGTGATTTTGTCTGGACATTCAGTGGCTACTTTCTGGTAATGTCCCATGGGACCCACAGTTCCTCTCCTGTCACATGACCAGATACTTATCGATCCAGTGAGGCAAAATGAGGTCAACTTCTATCGGCAGATGTGTGTTCCTCTGGTGGTGTTATAGGACTATGCATGTGCAATGCACATGTGAAATGAGAGGACATTGTACCACCCTTGCCACATACTGGCAGCAATGCCTAAAATGCATGCAAGTCTTGTCATATGACCAACTGGGCATCTATCAAGTGATACAGGCACAGCAGATACAAGGGCCATGCTGGGTGTACAGCCACTTCATGTGCAATGCCACACTGTAAGCATGTATCTTATAGCACTCCTAGAGAAGGCTATGTGAGTGCCTCTGAATTTTGTAGTGCCTACGCAATGTCAGGTTTCACAATACTGGAGTACCTTAGCTCTGATAGTATGATTTAAACCTCTCTTTTTTGAGTATAAATAACATCTTTGCGTAGCCAGCTCTCTACAACACAAAATAAATACTCATTATTTGTTCTCTCATGAGCATCTTGTCTATTATAAATGAGGCATATTGGGAGTTCCTGCATGGTTTTTTGGTTGACTCTGCTCATAAATTTGAATGTTACAGCTTGATTGTTTGACATTTTGTCTTTCTCTGTTTCTCCTTTGCTTTCTAACAGAGAAAATGTGACCAGTACTGGCCTGCTGAAGGTAGTGAAGAATATGGGAACTTCTTGGTGACTCAGAAGAGTGTTCATGTACTTGCCTATTACACTGTGAGGAATTTTACTCTTAGAAACACGAAGATCAAAAAGGTTTGTGACATCCTGAAAACGTAGTTTGGGCAAGAAGAAGTATATTCAGAATATTTTTAAGGCAGTTGTTTGAAGTTTTCTTTTATTTAGGTAAAGCTGAATGCTGTAGGTCTCAGGCAGCCAAGATGCTTGTCAAGATGCTTCAGAGATGAGTTCACCTTGTTAACGAGATAGTGGTGCAAAGTCTAGTTGGAGCCAGTAATGAGTGGAGTCAATACTGGGTCCAGTCCTGTTTAACACCTTCATTAATGGTCTGGACGATAGGGTAGAGTGCGCCCTCAGTAAATTCGCAGATGACATGAAACTGGAGGGAATGGCTGATTCCCTAGAGGGCCATGCAGCCATCCAGAGGGACCTTGACAGGCTGGGGAGGTGGGTTTACAAAAACCTCATGAAGTTCTACAAGAAGTGCAGAGGCCTGCACCTGAGGAGGTACAACTCCAGGCACCAGGACATGCTGGTTGTTCCCAGCTGGAAGGCAGTTTGGCAGAAAAAGATTTGGGAGTCCTGGTGGACAGACACCAAGTTGAACGTGAGTCAGCAATGGGCCCTTGCTAAGAAGATTACTGATATTCTGGCTGTATTAGGCAAAGCATCTCTAGCAGATCCAGAGAGGTGATCCTTCCCCTCTATTTAGCGTTGGTGAGGCCTCACCTGGAGTGCTGTGTCCAGTTCTGGGCATGGACAGACTGGAAAGAGTGCATGGGAGGGCCATCAAGACGATCAGTGGACTGGAGCATCTCCTGTGAGGAGCTGGGACTGTTCAGCCTGCACAAGAGGAGGCTCAGAGAGATCTCATCAGTTTGTGTAAATACCCTAAGGGAGGATGTAAAGAGGATGGAGCCAGGCTCTTTCAGTAGTGCCCAGGGACAGGACAAGAGGCAATGGGCACAAACTGGAACATGGGAGGTTCCATCTAAACACAAGGCACATTTCTGTGCTGTGCCAGGGATGGAGCACTGTCACAGGCTGCCCAGAGGCTGTGGAGCCCTTAGAGATCTTCTGAAGTCACCTGGACATGGTCCTGGGCACCCTGCTCTGGGTCTCCCTGCTTGAACAGAGGTTGGGCCAGATGGACCAGAATTCTCTTCCAACCTCAGCCATCCTATGATTCTGTGAAATACTGGCCGGTAGTACTGATGTGATGTAGGACCATCAGGGATAAGGATGTGATCACACTGGAGGGCTGATGTGGACTTTGCCTGCCTGGTAAACAGGAGGACAGATTTTCAGAATGAGGTCAGCTAATAGAATATGCAGGTTGAATTAAATCATCCACCCCAGCTATCAATTATCCTTTTTAAGGAAGGAATTTTTACCCCTCTACAAAGCAAGTGAATCCAACCCTTGCCTTATGGAAATCAGGAACAGCATGCTCAGCAATAGCATCCTGTAAATATAATCTCGAGTGGCTACAAAAGGGGTTGGCTACTTTGAGGGGAATTCTTAAAGCTTATTTTATTTCAGCCACCTAAATCTTAAATATCGAATATCTAATCTCTCAGCCTCCCTGTACAATTAATAGATAACATACAGCACCCATTATCAAGTAATTTGTCCCTCGTATTTTAGGAACCTCTCTTTGGATAAGATGACCTGCTTTGGATAAGGTATCCCCGTCTTTGAGTTGCCAATGAGGCAAGGGGCTTAGAAAAGCAGCCTATATGACGGTACTTCCCTCATAAATCACCAGAGATGGGTAATCTTAACAGCAGCTGTACTTTGTTATCCCTCCGGTGCTCTCATCCTTTCATTATGTCTTTCTAAGGGACAATGAGTGCCAGGTCATTTTTCCATTCAGTGGACAAATCGGTGGGACAAAAGCACTGGCCCTTCCTATTCTCTTCGAACACTGGAATATTCAGAGCTAGGTAGTACTTTGGTGTGTTAATTAACTAAATAGAGTATTAATTTAGGAAATATTAGGTGCATAAGTAAAATTACAAAGAGTTGCCTTTTAAGTGTGGGCTGCTTCTATATGGAGTTATTTTTCTGTTGCAGGGTTCCCAGAAAGGGAGGTCTAGTGGACGCGTAGTAACTCAGTACCATTATACCCAGTGGCCTGACATGGGTGTTCCGGAGTACACGCTGCCCGTGCTCACCTTCGTGCGGAAGGCATCCCATGCCAAGCGCCATGCTGTCGGGCCGGTTGTAGTTCATTGCAGGTGTGGTTTTACGGCTGTAAGGTTCACTCCACTTTTGTTTTGCAGAAAAAAAAGAATTTTTCAGTGGTGGGTTATGCAAAATTTCACTCTCATATTTAACAATTCCTGATGGAAGAAGATTAATTTCTTAGCTGGTATTTCTATCCTTGGTAAGGCCAACTAATCAACTCTATACAATTTCTATAAGCCTCCATAACGGCTGTAAACAAGATCATGCTGCTCTGCACTCTGTTTTTGTTTTTTTTTTTTGTTTTTTTTTTTTTCTGCAAAAATACTTTCCTTTTTAATTTTTGCACATTTCTCTACTGCTGTTTTGATTGCTGTGAGCTTACCAGGATTGTGTATAGCAGTGATTATTTCCTTTCTGCAAACCTACTGTATGGATGTTTTTGGCTCATGCTTTCTTTGGTGCAGGGATACTCTGTAACCCTAAGAGGAGCTCTGTGCACAAAAGAAGACTCACACTATTCCTGGCTGAACTACAACTCTGCTGTTTTTAACATTGCTCTGCGCTCTCGCAGTCATTTGCAATGGAGGAGCATTCTGGGGAGTGGTGTGAGGTCTGCATGTGCCGCAGCGTGCAGGCAGGTGTTCTGTCAGCGCTCACTAAACTGGGCAGCCCAGGGAAAATTGGTTTAAAAGGGCTTGTAGGGCCTGGAATGACTTCACAATGCCCGTGGAGGACCGGGTTATTGTAAAATATATAAGCAGGTTCTGGTTTTCCACTGTAGTACCTCACCTTTGATGGAACATTTGGAAAGAGAACCTCCTCATGAATTCTGTCCTTCTGGAGCTGACTCTGAGGAAGCCAACAGGTAAAGTTGCCTCAAAAATGCTGCAAATGAAGATATTTTATTTCTGGGATGATCTAATATGACTGACATCTGTTTTTAGCTTGGCAAATGAAAATTCTACATTTTGGTTGTTCTGTTGCTATCTGCATCTTGTCCTTGGGGAGTTTAAAATAAGGGTTTCCACAGAATACCAGGTCTGAGATCTGTGCCAGTGGGCTGAGATCAGCAGTACATTATAAATCAGTTAAACAGAGTTTTAAGAAATTGAACAGTGGTAAGTTGTGTGGCTTCAGTCAGACCTCTCCATTGGGTCACAGGTATAACTCACCTCTGCCTGCAGGCAGTTTTACACAGCTTTGAGTTCACCTGTTACCATACACTGTGGAATTTCAAAGGAGAATCGTGTTAGAAATCTAACTTTTGCTTATCTTTACAGGCTATATGGAGCACACGTATGAGGAACTACATGAAACCTTATTTAGCTATTTCTGTCTTGGTACTTGGTACTTTTCATGTTTTGTCTTTTATAACAAGTACTGATGTCTGGTAAACTTTATACTTTTTTGTGTGTGTGTCTGTTAGCTTGTTGATGACCTGGACCTTTCAGTTTTATACCATGTTTATTTAGACAGTTTATTACAGCAGCTGGAGCTCATGCTACCCATGCTTTGAGGAAGCATGCCACCTCTGAGGAAGAAATAGGGTGACTGAATTGGCATATATGGACTGGGCTTGGATCTGCCTGCAACGGACCCAGCACAGTGCTGCTGCTCTGTACCAATACACATAACAGTTCTACACAATCGAGAGGGGAATTACAGCTGCCTAATTCCCATGTATGACAAGAGAACCCAAAAAAAGACCTTTTGACTTTGTACTCCTGACCCAGATATTTCATGGGGAAAAAAAAAAAAAAAAAAGAGCAAAAAAGTTTTTTTTTTAATTTTAAAATNTTTTTTTTTAATCTTACAATACAGCCCTTGTTATGCCAAATGAATCAGAGTTCATAACAGGAGTTGATTAACCCTTTCTTCAGCATCTCCCTTCTTTCAGAAGGGTCTCAACCATTGCTTTCCCTGTTGGCCATAACTGCAGAGTACTAAGCTTTCTCTTTTACAGATGTACCTTCAGCAGCTCTGTCATTTCCAGGGTTTTCCCTCAGTCTGGTATCTTTGAAAGCTCCTCAGGCAGTATCTGTAATGGGTGGAACAATGCAGCTTTCCCTTTAAAGTGATGCGTGTTTCAACATAGAAGAACTTGGGTACATTGACAGTAACCAAATGCTGACATATGCCCTACTTTCTAGGTGTACTTGACAAAGTATCCTGCGGAGTATCAAAAGGCTGAAAATTGCAGATCTGCAAGAAACCACTCTGTTCTATTCTAATTTATAGTTTAAAAATCATTTGAGAAAATGATCCGTAGATCTATTCTTGCACAAAGAAAAACATGAGCTGGAAAGATTTGTCTTCATTTCTAGCCTTGAAGTTTCAGGAAAGCAATATAATGATACAATAATAGAACTTACAGAGCAAAACCTTCCCTACACACCAGTTTGTTGAAAAAGCTATGTATAAGAAACAATTATTTTTGTGACTGTTTTACTTCAGGCTTAAGAGTCTCTTTTTGTTTTATAGCGCTGGTGTTGGAAGGACAGGCACTTACATAGTGTTAGATAGTATGCTGCAGCAAATTCAGCATGAGGGGACAGTCAACATATTTGGATTCCTAAAACACATACGTACCCAAAGGAACTATTTGGTGCAGACTGAGGTAAGACAAATATATACTTCTTGGGAGACTGTTGTTTTTCACGTTTCTGTTTGCAGGAGGAGGGATGATACAGCCTTTATTTTGGCACTGACAGACAAACAGGCAGCCAGTTGCCACACCGGCCTTTCCCCTTCACTTCCCTTATGTTTCTAGTGCCATCCTCTAGGCTCACAGTGCAGTGCACTAGAAAACGACCTACCTGTAGGCTCTTGTCTGTTTATTAGGGAGAATCCCGAAGACAGAAAATCTGTGTAAATCATGCTTCCTGCTGCAACACTTTCTTGCCAGAGCATGCGTTTTTTTTCATGGATTTTTTAAGGGAACACCACTTTCAGGTGTTCAGATCTTCACTGAATGTGATCAGACAATTGATGTCAGGCAATAATAAGCTGGAAGAAAGCTGTTGCAACAGAAGATTATCCATAGGTGATTTAAACTGAAGATTAAATATAGAATAGTGAAAGAAAATAAAACAGTAAGGGCAACAGCAGGGCATTTGAAAGTCTATTTCAGGTTTCAGGAACAGGTGTTTAGATTCCCCAGTGCCTTTCAATAGAAAAAAAAGGTAATCAACAACAGCATGGGCACTTCTTCCAAAGGATGTGAGAGAGAAAATAGAAGATAGCAGTAGGAACTGGGAGTGATTGCTTTATTGCAAGTGGGAGAGGGAGAGTCGCATAACAAGCTGACTTGAAAATCTAACTTCAGGCTATGCTTGCAGCTTTAACTTTATTGAGTTAAACATGAATGTATATGTGAACATAACATACTGCAGGTGGTGGGGATTCGACATTATACCATACATACCTTGCATGTGTAGTTCAATGGCACTTGTAAACGTGCACTGTCACTGCTCTTGAGAAAATCCCCCTGCGGCAGCAAGCTGTGAAGAGATGCTCACCATGTCAGAAGTGGCAGCTTAGCCAGAGATGTCCAGGGGAATCTGGAAATAATTACAGCTTAGATGCTTGGTTTTATTTTCCTAGGAGCAATACATCTTCATTCATGATGCCTTGGTTGAAGCGATACTCGGTAAAGAAACAGAAGTCCTTGAGACTCACATTCATGCCTATGTTAATGCCCTCTTGATACCTGGACCAACAGGAAAGACCAGGCTGGAGAAACAATTCAAGGTGAGCTCTCTGAAAGCAGTCACATGAAAAGCTTTAGGCTTCTAAGCGTGAATGACTTAAAAGCAGGTATATCAACATAACATTCATTGACTTGCCCTATATATACTAAAACAGCTGTCTAGAAAAATGTCATTCTGGTGAAAATTATGTGATCTATATTGGTCAAGCAACGTGTTCTCCTCAGTATAAGGCCATGGCTATAAAACAGGCATCTCTTCAGCACTCTGCAAATGAGCATTCTGGTATTTTGTCTATTTAAATGCTATTAGTTGAAACAAGTAAGACAATGAGACCCCCATGTCAGTCCTGTATGCCTCTCACAGGTTTCAAGAGAAAATCAGGAAGCTCATAACTGGGATACACAGGGCTGCCTCACATCAGGAGCTACACTGGCTGTATAACAGTGCAGATTTTTCTGCACGGGTATTTACTGTTTGCCAAACTATTTAATGTTATGTGCAAGCAAAATAGAAGTGGCAACAAGCAGTGGGAGTGCGGGATGTGGGAACAGCCTGAAGAACTGTTTCCTTGGAAGACACACTTATGGACCTAGGGCTCAAGATGCATTTGAACCATTGAAAACAGTGAAGAGAAAAGGCTCTGGTAACTTGCAAACTAGTTGAGCCAGATAACTAGATGTCCAAAGTTAATATGAGCATCCCTCCATTTAATGCAGCTGTTGAAATAATGGCTTTTGCACAGTGACCTGATTTTTTTAACTTCATTGTTTCAGTTGCTGAGCCAGTCAAACACACAGCAGTGTGATTACTCAACGGCACTCAAACATTGTAACAGAGAAAAGAACCGGACTTCATCCATCATTCCTGGTGAGCCTTGTTCACATTGGCTTTTCTGGGTGGCAAAATGTTGAGGAATAGTGTGTGTCAAACCTTTAACTTTTTTCTCACCAAGATGTGAAGATACCTGCATTGGTGTGGAACAATGGTTTGTAAAGTACCTGTAGTGAAGAAATGATTTGTCTAAGCAAATCACTGACAGATATAAAAATGAAATAGATAGCTGGATAGCACATTACCATGATTGATGGAGTTTAGTGTTGTTATCATACTGTGAGACATATGGGATAATTGCTGTAATATATGAGTAAATATGACATGCATACTAATTCATGACTTATTTTTACAGTGGAAAGGTCTAGAGTGGGTATCTCATCACTGTCTGGTGAAGGGACAGACTACATCAATGCTTCCTATATTATGGTAAGGTGCTTAACTGTGCTGCTGAAAAATAGTGTCCCATTGTACAGCTCTGTTCGAAGGTGCCAAGTGTCCATGTTACAGTGGCACAATCATAGAATCATAGAATGGCTTGGGTTGGAAGGGACCTCAAAGATCATCTAGTTCCTAGTGTCGTGGACAGGGCTGCCAGCCACTAGCTCACTAGATCAAACTGCCCAGGAACCCATCCAGCCTGGCCTTGAACACAGCCAGGGATCCAAGGATTGTTCATCCTTGAACAATCCTGATTTAGAAAGTTCCTTCCTTTCATATTCACTCTTTCCCTGAAAGAGTCACTTCCCCCAGAGTGTATTAGTACTATTATTACTATTTTAAGTTCAGTTAAGTGCATTGCATTTTGACTATCAGTGGAACCAGAAATCCCATCATGGTGTTAAAAGTTAGTAAATCCAAATATGCAAAAATCTTTGCGATTAACTAGAAGTGTTGACTAACAAGTTAGCTTTTGATGGCCATCCTGTGCTTTACCTGGTGCTCATCTTACAGAGATGTTACACCAGCTTTTGCAGGTGGCATAGCCCAAGGCAGCATAACTCACCAGTTCTTCATTATCTTTTGGTTCCCTGTGTTTCCTTCAACTTCCTTTCCCTTCAGTAGCTGAGAGGGAGGAGTAAATGCTTCCTGGACATTCAGGAAAGAGATGGGAAAGCTCCCTGCAGAGCTGTCTAGCTTTTGTGGTAAGCAGTTGGGTCTGACATCTATACAGATTAAGGCACTGCTTGGGACTTTTGCAGATCTTCCAAATGTTATTGTTTCATGTTGCCAGCAACTTTAGAAGTCTGGGTAACATAGAACAACTAGCATGAATGTCTGAGCTAATGCTTTTTCTTTCTGAGTTGGCTGTTCAAGTATCTGCTGATTTCTTTTGTATTTTCTGATTCAAGTTTTTCAAAGTTTTATAAATTATTTCAGTGTAATTGATTTTAATCTTTTCACCTGGAAAATACTGTGATGAAAGTTTTTTTATTTTTATTGGGGGTTGGAACTAGATGATTTTTAAGATCCCCTCCAATCCAAGCCATTCTATATGATTCTATTATTCTATTCTTCCAATCATTGCAGAAAGCCAAAAGAAACATAGCTCTTGAATTTATTTTCTAGACTTCTGTTTCTGTCTGGAAAAAAAAGCCTCCTTTAAATGATAAGAGTTAGGTGTCAATTCTGACTCTGATGGTTTTGTTTTACAGGGTTATTATCAAAGTAATGAATTCATCATTACCCAGCACCCCTTACTACACACTATCAAGGATTTCTGGAGAATGATATGGGACCATAACGCCCAGCTAATAGTCATGCTTCCCGACAGCCAGAATATGGTAAGATTAATGGCTGATTGCTGTGGTTTTACATATGAATTTTAGTAGTATTGACATTTTTAAATATGTAGGATATGAGACAATATCTTGGATTCTGAAAAACAGTTAAAAAGTAATAATACTATACTGAGTTTAAAATCCAAAAAAAAATCATCTAACTTTAATCTGGAGAGCCTTATCTGGGTAAATTACAGTTCAGATGAGAAGGTATTTAATCATTCTTTTTTTT
>VXAV01006239.1:133643-158347 GCA_013399715.1 Alectura lathami
TTTCCTGGAGGCTGAAGATGAATTTGTATACTGGCCAAACAAGGATGAGCCTATAAACTGTGAGACTTTCAAAGTTACTATGATTGCTGAAGAACACAAGTGTCTGTCTAATGAGGAAAAGCTCATAATCCAAGACTTTATTTTAGAAGCTACACAGGTAACACGGCCATAAACTGTAACTTTTGGGATTTGGTTTGTTAAAGGTAATGCCCAAGTTTTGTAACATTTTCTATGATAAATCAGTGGTAAAATTCCATGGCCTTGAGAAACCCATGAAGGACATAACCTCTATAGGCAGTTTGGTGACACTGGGAATAGGACTGTCTAATGTCCATAGTGGTAGGATTCTGTATCTGGAGACTGGAGCCAGACTGGAAGAGAGGCAAGGATAAGAATACAGAGTCACCCTTTCACCAAACTGATTTATGCTTTTTTCACTCTTTTAGGATGACTATGTACTCGAAGTGAGGCATTTTCAGTGTCCAAAATGGCCAAATCCTGATAGTCCTATTAGCAAAACTTTTGAACTGATCAGCATCATCAAAGAGGAAGCTTCCAACCGTGACGGACCCATGATTGTACATGATGAGTAAGCACTGCAGCTTTCAGGTGGTTTTGATGTTTTTGCGTAAAGCCATTCGTTCATCTCATTTAGAGCGAAACCCACTGAAACAAGACACAAGGTCTGCACCTAACAGTGCTGCTGCTTCTGTTTCAGCTGCATCTACAGGAGAAACGTTTCGTTTTTATCACACTCTGAATGCTCTCATTTCAGTTCTATCATTTTGACAGTCCAGATAATTGCTGAGTTGGGCACTGGAGAGGAAATCACTCAATAGCAATAACATTGTGTGTTATTGAGAGAAGTAAGACTATTGAGATGAGGCACCTTACTCTCCTGCAGCTGTTTAACAATGGCCATAAATGCTGAAATGTTGTAAGAAGGCCCTGAGGCCTTCAGGATTTGGCAAAATATGCCTCAGACTGGCTCCTAAAGACTTCCCAGCAGTTATAGCCCAAAGCTGTGAAGTTGTGTTCAGGCACTGCTATGCAGTCCTGTTTCAGAAAAGCACAGACTTCACAGAAATTCGTTTTATCAGTTAGCTGTGGCTTCCGTATTTGCCCTAGCTGTGGAAACTTGAATCAGTTTCTAGAGACTTTTCTTTGTGTGTTTGTTTGTTTGTTTGTTTGTTTATAAAGGCATGGAGGGGTGACAGCCGGCACTTTCTGTGCACTAACAACACTCATGCATCAACTGGAAAATGAGAACTCGGTGGATGTTTACCAGGTAGCAAAGATGATAAATTTGATGAGGCCTGGAGTCTTTACAGACATCGTAAGTAACAAGCAAAATGTGGTGGGTTTTTTTGTTTGTTTGTTTGTTTTCTAATATGTGTGGTATTTTCAGCATGCTTAGGTCTTAGGGCAACATCATTGCACCATTGGTGTGTTAGTTTCTGCATGAGTTAAGCAAAACTGTCTTCTAGAGGTGCCGTAGTGGACCTAAAGCTTATTCCGAAGCAAGGAATTTCCCATAAAACTGTGATGTGGTTATGAAGTGGGCTTATTCAAAATGTGCAGAACTGCCACCATCGTAATAAAGCCTGCATTGCGTTATGTAACTAATGGGTTTGATCCAACAAGGAATACATTCCTTCTCCAAGCAGACCCTGACATAGTTACCCTGGGTTCCTTCCAAGATGGGCTTTGATCTTTCATAATCTGTTTAAGGGTCACTTGACACCGTTGTCATTGTGCTTTACAGAAAGAAAAGACTTGAAAACTGTAATGAACTAGGATTACCTACTGAGTCAGTGTCAGAGAGATGAAAAATTGTTACAGAAATAAAAAGCTATGAACTCTGCCTTGTTCATATCACTACAAATGTAACACTGTAGAGTTACACTGGACAGAGTAAGGAGAAAACTTTGCCTCCAGGAAATACCTGGGCTCTTTATCTCAGAATTCCGTTTCCCATCCTCCTGCTGCTGTTTCCCTCTCACTTTTTCCACCCCAGATGTCTAAGTCAACCCAAATACTCCAAACCTCAAGCCCACTCTATTTAGTCTGTCTTACTGTCCATCGCAGGAATTGTTTATCCTCATATATCCATCCTGGAACCCCAAATATTCCTGGGCATCCACTGTTACCTGGTGCAACACAGCTTTTGCTGTGCCTGCTGTCCCAGGATGCTCCCTACACAGAGCATCCAGCTGGCTCTGGCACCCTCCCAATTCCCACTGCACCTGCCTGAGCCCCTTCCCTCTAGGCAGTGGTCTCCCCAGCAAATCTTCCCACAAAGTCTCTCCTCATATACTTCACAGCATCTTCAAAAGCATAAACAGGAACCACAAGTGCTAAAAAGAAAAAAAAAAAATCTGCCTGGAGAGAATTCAGAAGAAAAAAAAAAAAAAAAAAAAAAANATCTGCCGGGAGAAAATTAAAAAAAAAAAAAAAAAAAAAAAGAGAGAGAGAGACCATATTCAGGAGAAAAAAAAGAAAGCCAACAGCTAAATAGTAGTGCTAATCCTGCCTCCATTCAGTCAGTGGGAACTTTGCAATAGGCTTCAACAGGAATCATATTTAGCACATACTATTTCTTTAAAAATACCTTGTTTTTCCCCACACTTACACTATGCTCTTTAATGTTGTGGTCTAGGTTGTGTGCAGGAGGAGCCCTTAGTCATTAAGCTGCTAAGTAGCACCATAAATTGTGGAGCACAGGACATTAACAGACTGACATCAGCTGTTAATTACTTTCCAGTAACAGCATTACAAGCTATTATACTGCTATTATTGATGATAACACACTGAACCTTTTTTCTTCTCCAGGAACAGTACCAGTTTCTGTACAAAGCTATTCTCAGCCTTGTCAGCACAAGGCAAGAAGAAAACCCTTCAGCATCTATGGACAGCAATGGCTCAGCTTTACCAGATGGAAATGCAGCTGAAAGTTTAGAATCTTTAGTTTAATTAACAAAGCAAATTAAACACACACACCTGCACCACATCGGTCACACCTGGAGTTTACCATGATTATTTTCAGTTTTATACTTTGTGGGGGGAAATCTGTCCAGTTATATATATATAACCAGATCCCAACCTTTGTTCCAGCAAAGTCATTTCTGTGACATATGACTTTACTGCAGAACTTCTATCATTAACAATGTGTGCCTTTTCTTGAAAGATTTCTTGTAATACATTGTTATGTCTGGACTAACTTGATTGACTTTTACAGTGTTTCTAAGAATTGAATTGTGGTATGTTTTTTCAGTATTAGTTTTTGATTTATCTGGCTTTACTTTTAACTTAAAACTATCATATTTATAGATGTTAGGGGATTTTCAATTACAAAAAAAAAAAAAAAAAAGTCATGGTTTTAGTATTTGATTTATTTGCCGTATTTATAACAATTTACATTTGCTAGAAATATAACTTTTAATATAGTAGAATGTAAATAAAATACTGTTCTCCGTAACATTCCACATTTTAAGACTTTAATTAGACATTTAGAATAGTAATCTGATACTTACTGTAAATACTGCTACTTCTGTAGTGATTTCATGGACCAAATTTATATTTATAATTGTAGATTTTTATATTTTACTACAAAGTCAGTTTTCTAGTTCTGTGTAATTGCCTTGTTAAAATGATGTAGTCCAGTATGTTTTTATTTTAACAAAGTCTTCTGATATATAATTGTGCATCTTAAGCAATTAACCTTCATGTAGCTGCATGTGATTTTAACTTTTTGTGAGGAATAGAAATCATTTGTTTTGAAATGAGAAGTTTTTATGAGAATAACACCTGTACTTGGCATTGTTAAATTGTTTTTACCTATGGCATTGCAAAAATAAATATAAATATTCCAGCTTGTGCCTAGCAGTCTACCACATACATTCAACAACCACATTGTCACATGGGAGAGCTTTTCCTTACAAGAACAAGGACTCAAGGCTGGCCTGGAGACAGGTGCTTTTCCCACAGGATCTGCAAGCTCAGAAGCCGATTTTGGAGCACTTTTTGCTATTTAATCTCTGCGCACACCCATGGTTTCCAAGTGAACTCCAGTTTCAGCCTCCCCTTGCAGGTCTCTCTGCCTGGTCACCCATGGGTTAATGGGCTGTCCCAGGCTTCCTAATTGCCTTCTGGTCCCCTCACAAGACTTCTCCAGGCTGGCTTTACTCCTATCGTTCATTCAGGTCCTGAGTAGTTTGCTGCCTCCTTTTGGAAATAAAAAGCCAAATTCAGGGGAGCAATGAAACCAGGAATCTCTGCAAGAACAAAAGCAAAATGTTTCACTTTGGCCACTGATTCTATAACCTTCTGAACTAGCAGGAAAAAATACTGATTGTACTGGAGGCTGCAGTATTTAGGACAGTAGAGGAGCCACTGCTTAGCAGTTCCCCCATCATGCCCCATGGTCACTCAGGATCTTGCAGGGAACTCAGCTGCCAGCCATGAGCCTGAAGATATTCATAGCTCTTCAGTTCAGAGCCATAACTAATTCATTGAATAATTCAGAAATGAAGGAGTGTGTTTTCCTGAGCCAAGACACCCCTGTTCAGCTTTTACCTATCTTTGTTCGTGTGGTCCTTGTCACACCTCAGTAGTTGCTAATGCTGAAGTCCAGGAAGAACGGGACTGGTGTATGCAAGCTAACGGATCTCTAGCCAAATTAAACACCTTCGAGAAATCTCAATCTCAAATCCTTTGAGAGGATCTACATTTTCTTTTTTTTTTTTTTTGCGTTACATTTGTATTATTTTGCAGGTGTATGTTACAAACATACAGAACCTGCTTATTGCACCAAAATAAACACATTTCTATAGCATGCACTTACTTCACAGCATTTGGCACAAAGTTGATACACAGAAGGCAAGGCAGTATGTTCTTGTTGCAGGTGGCCTGAAGGTTGCTTGCTTCTTCCTCTGAAGTAGTCAGGTTGACTGGAACCCTGAACTTGCACATCTAGGTTAATGAGGACAGCTATATTTTGTAATTCCCCTCTTTCCCAAAAACATAGCATGCACTCAGACACTCCTTTCTTCATCTGTAGGGACGCAAGTACAAAAGAGGTTAATTGTGATCTTATGGTCATTTCCAAACCATATTCCATAATCTTTTTAACTTATACTTCTGCTCTTCACCATATTAGTACACAACATAAGAAACTGTAATGCTCATTCAGCTTTTCCTTAAGGAGAACTGGCTCATAGACTTACGTGACTTTGTGCTTTTTCTTTTGATATCTTCTATTAATTTATTTGCAATTGTGTATATTTGTACAAACAAAGTAGTTTTTAGGCCGTTAAATTCTATTATAGTTTTCAAGCCTATAAGGACTAAAGAAGAAAAAGAAGAAGGAATCCTCCTTTCTAAAATCCCATCTTGATATAACTGTTCCTTTCAACCTAAACTGTTTTGCAGACATTTTAAAATGATAATCCAAGGACTCAGCTGTTGTTCAAGGTTTCTTCCAGAGATGTTTGTAATCACATTCATCATCTTAGCATGCTGACAAGTTATTTGAAACATAAGTGCTTAGGATAATCTCTTTACTCACACATACTGGTTGATCTAGAAAAAAAAATAAGAATCATAAAAAAAAAATCTTCTATAATCTTTAACTGTGATGGATTACAGATTTTAATAAACGTGTGTCAGTTCCTATCTCAGACAAAGGCCATATTCTAATTAATTTTTTCTTGTAATCCAAGTTACAGACTCAAAAGACATATAGCCTGCCTTTACAAAGTGGGTCAAGTGTGGAAAAGATGTTATGTATCTCATGCAAGGAGTATTAATAAACAATGTCCTTTTTAAGATTTTTTTTTTAAGCAAAGTTACAACACTTGTGTGCCAAGGAAAACCTGATTAGTCAGATTCCTCTTAAGAAACTGCAGGTAAATAGAGGGGAAAAAAAAAGAAAATTAACTAATCATCACCAACTTTCTCTCATTGCTGTGGCATGATTTAACACCTATGGAAAAGCCTTGTAAAAGTCAACAACAAATGAAGAGCAGAAATCACATAAACTCACGGTTATCAAAATAACAGCATATTAGTTAAAGACCTTAGTAAGGACTTGGAAAGCAGTTGACCAAACTAGCTGTCAGTGTTTTATAACAACGCTTTGTCTGTTCATTGGGACACCCTAGGATAACATGTAACGTTTCAGATGGGTTGAAATTTTCTGCAGTAAATGCCAACTCCCAGATGAGTTTTACAAGGTTAAACTTCATTGCTCTTTCTAATCCTTCTGAAGCATAAGCAATGCAGGGTTGGGGAGCAGTCATTTGCTTTGCTGGGGTTAAAACAGAAACAGAGATCCAGCTACATCAAAAAGTCTGAGACATCCTAGTGCCCTGGCAGATGTGTCAACACCACAGCACAGGACACTTGGGCCTGAGCAGCCTTCCAAATTCAGCACCCCATCCTGCCCTAGCGATCCATCAAGGCAAAAGCCAGCGTGTTCCGCTTGCTTTGGCCTGAGCACCTCTGCTTCCACTCCTGCTCTGCTGCTGCCAGCCAAATGCTCAGCCCACTGGAGACTGAGGTAGGATATCACCACTGTTTTGTGCCACAAAGGCATCCACCAGCCTCGCTGGGCTTCTCAGGGAGACGAAGGAATAAGGCCAACTGATGTCCAAATGAGAAAAGTATAGCCAGCATTAAGAACGACAGGTAGGAGAACAAATGGAAAAATGGACAATGAAAAGGCTACAGGCTTAGTGTTCACTGCTTCCCTAGAGCAAGGCTAAGGCCTGACCATGCTTTTGTGTTTCATAGGTTTATGCTTCCATGGATTACACGCTTTCAAAATGACAAGAGAAGAGAATGTACTCTCTCAAAACATTTGGCCACATTTCGTCTGCTTCCCGTTTTCAATTTTATCTTCTTTCTAGAAGCAAACAAACAAACAAAAAATTCTGACATATCTTGTTTCAGGAAAGTCAGATCCTATGACCCTGGAACTAGGCACAGTGTGTTTGAGATGGTCTGATTTGCTTTCATAAATTGTTTTGCTTTCATAAACTCTGCTGCACAATCTAAGCTAAATTTCTCCTTCCCCCCCACCATGTGTTGATTTTCCAGCCTCATCACAACCACTTTGCTCCAGACTTTTTTTCCCTTAAACGGTTATTACACTGAGTTTATGCCACTTGCCTGGCTTACAGATGCCAGTTCTTGTCTATAGGAATATCCGTTCCTGTTCTATAGGAATATTTGGCAGAGTCAAACACTGAGGCAAGAAAGAGAAAGGAAGTGCAAGTGTGACTTTTTCATGCACCTCTACCTCAGAAAGGAAGTGTGATCTTACCTGTCATGGAGAGCCGGCACTAATACAAATCCCAAAATTAAAAAAAAAATAATAATAATAATAATAATAAAAAAGACACAGTGGCAATCTGTTCTTTGGAGCCTGATATGAACAAATAGCTTAAGAGCTTTACAACCAATGCAGTGATAACAGAAACCAAAAGATGTGTTCTGCTGCTTGTTAGGAAAGCAAGGCCTTCAGGCTGAGATAGGCAGTGAGAGACCAAGCTTACAGTTCTTTCTGGGGCACAGGAAGACATTACACACCTACTGTTCTGTAGCTTTCTACTGATGTGCTTCAGCACAAGGACAGCTACAAAACACGTGCTAAAAAATCTGCATATCTTAAGACTCTAGCTGAAGATGTCAAGCTCCAGCAATATATCTAGTGTTACAAGTGGACACTTAAAACAATCGAAGCATCTCCTCTGGTGAATCTAGCAAGACATACAAAAAGGTATTTTGTGCACACAGAATTCCACATGTAGACATACCATCTATGTAGAAAACAAATCCCATTCATAGACAGCTCATTAGACTGCAAAGATGACATGACAAAGAAACACAGGTTTTCAGATTTATTTTTCAATCAATTTTTTGTATAAACATATAATTATCTTCCAATAATATGCAAAGAAAACCGAAATCTAATCATAAAAACAGCTGAGCAATGCATTTAAGTCTAAAACAAAGAAAAGCAGCAGCATTGCACTGGGAAACAAATATTCTGATAAGAATTCTTACACAATTTTTCAAAAATAGTGATAGTGTTTCCTTAAGAAAACACACAGTAGTGCTTATATTCCTTTTATGTTCCATGGTTATTACAGACTTAAAAAAACAATTCTTCACATATTTCATTTTCTGGGCAGAAAAGCAAGGTGTATACATAACCATGGAGTTAGGACTGTATGTATTTATGGGGTAAAGGAGGGGAAGAATTCCCAAGTTAAATCCTGGTGTCACACAGTATTGGACTGGAGGAAACCACCAGATACCAGTTTAATTTTACACCCTAGTTGTAGGTCTTTAATCTACTGGGAAGAGAGAGTAGGCAGCAGACAGCAGAATGTTCATTCCAGACTCCATCCTTACCAAGATGTACATGCAAACCATACAACAGATCAACCTGTAACAGCAGTGGGAAGAGCAGCCACCTAATGGAGCCAGGATTTCATCCAATACTTAGAACATGCATAGCAGTGTAACAGAATCCAAATTTGACAGCACAAAGGCATTCATTGATTCGGTATTAGAAGCCCTACCTCCAGCTCCTTTTACCCTCCTCTTTGTTGCCATTGCTACTTCACTACATATGCAAAAAGAAAATCCAAATCCTGAATAGCAAGAGTTGGAGATCAAAACTTCAGCTATACTTCTGGTTGCTTTTTCCACCAGACAGAGCAGCATCCAGAATTCCAGCC
Organism: Alectura lathami; assembly: GCA_013399715.1. Classification (NCBI taxonomy): domain Eukaryota; kingdom Metazoa; phylum Chordata; class Aves; order Galliformes; family Megapodiidae; genus Alectura; species Alectura lathami. Next base: position 142,391 of record VXAV01006239.1, read on the forward strand.
CTTCAGAACTGTGTTAATAGTACAATGCTGCTCAGGAGACAAAAGGCTGTGCGTTTATCAGCAAAGTGCATTTGTGAGCAAAGCTGAAAGGAGACAGATACCAGCAGCGGTATCAAGCTTTAGAGAAGGAGAGTTCCAGTCAGCTGCACAGGTACCAGTGCAACTGGTATCTGCACACAGATTTGCACAGAACAACCTGCTGGAAGTCTAACCCATGCTTGCATTGCAAGGTGGTGTAGAAATCCCTGAACTAAAGCTACAGAAGCAGCCCTGAACTAGAAGGAAGCAGCTGCTGTTATGTCAGAGAGAAGCTGAATTCAGGCTCATGTTCAGACCGAGGCTGCTGCAGCTACGCTGCTGCTAGAGCTGGGCTGGCACAGCTGTGCAGCACAGCACTCAGCATCAAACGAGCTAGTGTACTGGGTAGCCTTCGTCGCTCTGAAGTGGCAAGGAATTGAGTAGTACAGATAGGCACCCAAAGCAATAATTCAAAAGCATAAAAGTGAAAGAACAGAAGCTAACTCAAAAAGCAGAGATTTAAACCTCTAAGCCTACTGTATTTCAATGCTGCAGACTAGACAGACTAGACTGTCTAGTAGACTAGACAGTCTACTTCCTTTGTAACACTACTTAACCTGGATGAGGCACACAGTGTAAGTGGAAAGAGTAAACGTCATTTAGAGCAACTTCTGGTTCTAGAGCAACACTGGTGTATTTAAGAATGCCCTTCCAAGCTGCAGAGCTAAACGTTAATGTGCTCTCCTAACAGCAAACCGCAGCATACAGTAACATGCTGCAAACAGCTTCCACTCAGTAACAGGAAGGAGTGTTGTTTTAAACACACTGCCCCCACCAATGAATTCAAGTTTACATTCGTAAGAAACAAATTTAACAAATCTAGGTTTCAAATATTAACAACTGAACATCTTCAAGAGTTAAAGGGATTTTATCTGTTAGTAGTGCAGAATGTCTAAACCATTTCTTGTGGGTTGTTATGTGAATATGTTCACAAATACTATTAAAGGGAACAGAACAAGACAAATTTTTAGTGTAACTTTTGTCTCTGCTGAATGGTTTATGGCACATGAAAAACAAAATAAAATTTAATAAATTGAATTCTTTAACCAGATTTTTCCTTCACAAAAGTCACTAGTGGATTTTCCTTTCATCTGAATTTTGTCTCAGTAATAACCCTACCCTACACGCTTAGGAGATAAACTCTATTCATTAAAAAATAGGAGATATTTTAGGAAAGATCTGAGTAAAGGCCTGATTCACGCTGAAACATGTACATGAAAGTGTAAAAGTTTTTAAAAGAAAATAACACAACTTATGCATCTGGGTATCTACATTTTCTACATCAAAGACAGGTGACTGATTCTAGACTGATTCCATGGAAGGCACCATTTGGGTCTGAAATACCAGATGCTATCTTTAACTGGTCCAAACTGAGAATCTTCAAGGCATGTGTGTGGGGAAAGCAAACAGTGCCAAGACCAGACTGAATCCATTGCTTCCAGTTACTGTCTGATAACGCTGTGGGTACTATAGACAATTCCTTCTGCCTTAACACGCTCAAGTATTGGTCCATAAATGTTCTTTGTCAATGGTATAACCATGCCTTTTGCATCTATTTCACCTGAAATAAAAGAGAAAGAAAAATAAAAGCATTAAGTGTTAAAGTTATTGTGTGCCCAGGTGCCAGCAGGGTGCTGTGGGACTGCCCTGTGAGGAGAGGCCAGGGCTGCCCTGTGCTGCACACAGCTGGGTCCAGCCAGCTGCAGCCAACACGGCAACACCTCTGGGAAATGTTTCTGAGAAAACCTCAAAACGCTGCACAGGCAGCGAGGAGTGAGGAACAAAACATGAGGAAAACTGAGCACCAAGGTCAGAGAAGGAGGGGGAGGGAGAGGAGGATGACAACAACAGAGAGGAGAAGGTGCTGTGGGTGCTGAGAGTCAGGTACAGGCCCTGGAGAGCCCACAGTGCAGCAAGGGAAAATTCTGAGGAGAAAGAAGCAACAGGGACAAACTGTTACAGACCAACTGCGACACCAGTTCCCCATTCCCCTGCAGTGCTCAGGGCCACAGGAAGCGGTTGAGGCATGAAGAGATGAAGTTGAGGGAAGGGGGAAGGTGTTGTTTTAATGTCTTTATATCTCACTATCTAAACCTACTTCAATTGGCAGTAAGTTAATTTTCTCCAAATTCTGCATATTTTACTCATGATGGTAACTGATAAGTGATCTCTGCGGCCATCTCTACTCATGAGCTTTTCCACTGTGTTTTCTCCCGCTGCCCTTTTGAGGTGAGTGTCAGCCAGCCAAGGTCAACAAACAAGTGCAAATATCAATTTGCAGTTAGATATATGTTCTTTTTTAATGACTGGCATTTTGGTCATTTCAGTTAGCCAGGAAAGGATGATAAAGAGATTAAGAGCAAGCCAGGGAAATTAAAAAAAAAAAAAAAACACACACACCATTTCATGTTTACATGGTGATAACTAGGCAGAGTGTGCCTGTTTTATATATGCACAAAACATGTCTAGGTAATATATCACAAGCCTGAAATTTCATCAGTCTGGAAAGTAACGGTGGAAGTCAGTAGTTTGTTCAGCACCAGTAATATTTTCACTTGTTTCATTGTGGCATGGTTTCCCAAGGGAAGTAACTAACTTGTAATACCAAGGTCCCCCCCTACACTGGTGAAACACAATTTACTTCTGAATCTGTAGAGATTTTTAGTCAGTTAACAACTATCATTAAACAAAAAAGAGTTTCGTATAGAAATAATAACACATATATATATACACTTCAGGAACACTGCATATTGCTTTCTACAGGCAGGTAGACACATAGGTTGAAATATGGTACCGAAGGCTGACCACTTACCATCCAAAACCATCTTAGCAGCAATAGCTGTGGGGTATCCTACTGTTTTGGCCATAGCAGAATATCCATTGCTATCACCATAGACAACCAGATCAATAAATTTGTCTTCCAAATGACCAGAAGGATGCCTGAGACCTATTTCATTTCTCATAACAATCATATCTCTCTCCCCAGTGCCTAAGAAAAAAGCACACAAAGTATTAATTAATTACTTGCATTCCAGTACGTCAGGATGAGGCTCCTAATGAGCAAGACACTATGTAGACATATCATTTAGGGAACTAATTTACACTTCAGATAGAGGCTATGGAGGATAGAAGATTAAGATGAAATGAAAAGTGTAACAGGGGAAGAAAAGGATAATCAGTGGAGTACGGAATATTGCATGACATTAAGAAACCTGAACATAAATGAACTAATGCAATTAAGGAAGGTAAGAGATATTGACTTTTGTAGTCGAAACTAAAAAGACAGCAGGATTTCTCACATACCAAAAGGCAGCTTCACCTCCATGTGCTTTGCAAGAGCCCCCACAATGGAATCTGCTGCTGGAACTGGTTCATCTCCCAGTAACCCCAGCCTGGCAGAAGAAGTGAGACAGACAGATACCACTGCATATCAACAGCTGAGTCTCAGATTTGTGTTGTGGTTGTTCAATTAAACTAGAAAATGCTAGCATGGACCAGAACAGGTAGAATTGCCAACTTTTAATCACCGAAACGTCTTACCATTCCACAGCCTCCAGCTGACTTTTGTCTTTTTCCAGTTTGTTAAATACAGCTTCTTTTAGGACAGAGTACTCAGCAGAAGGCTGAATTCCAACCAGTTTGCACATGAGCTCTTTCTGTATTAAAAGAAAATTTGAAAAACAAAATAAAATACAAAGATCCTGAAGGCCTGACATCTGTTCCCCCTGCTCTTCAGTCAAGATTTCCAGAACCTAAGCTCAGTTAACATCCAGGACTTCTGAGAAGACATATCGCACAAATAAGAAAGGTGAGATGGTTTGCGATTTTTAACCACAGCAAATGAGAACAGGGGTCATTTTTTTTCCCCTAAAACATTTTGTACACCACCGTTCAGCTTCTTCACGTGACTTATCTCTTGTATCATCTAATCCCTTTCTCCTGCAGTGAAAGAACACAGAAATGTGCATACACAAGGAATACTGGGAGCATGCTTAGGTGAAAAAGAAGCCACCTTGAGACAGCCAGTATGTCACGAACTTAAGGATCTCTCTCAGCTGGTCTAGAAATGGAGAATGTCCCTTTCAAAACAAAGGACACGCATTGGTGAGATGCACAAGACTGTCGCAATCCCGGGAGCGTTACCAAAAAGCTTTCTGAAGATTTTTTTGCATATCTGAAAAACATCTTGTGCTATCAAGACGTTAGGTATTGCTTGCTTCGTTCACAGCAAGACTGTTTTTGCAAAACAAAAGCAAATCCAATTCAAAGTTACCCCATTTTCCACTGCCATGGAAAATGAGTAAAACTACTTCACACTTATAAATGACTTTTGATGGGTAAGAAAGTGACTAATGCCAGTATTATTAAAATAGTTATGGTCAGTTTTATCCTGTAACTGCACATAACGCATCACTGAGACTCTCTCCATCATTCTTTCACAAAGCATTCCTCAGAGGTAACCCTAAACAGAACAGAAGAGCACACTTTGGACAAGTTCCTTAGCTGGTACGTCTGACATTTCATCAGTGTCAGATTTTTCCCCAACTTACTAGCATAGGATTTAACACAATTCACAGAAACATTGGACAGAACCTCTGACAGTCACCTAGCCCAATGCCCTGCCTGAAGCAGGACTACTGCCAGCACTCATATCAGCCACAGCTTTGCCCAGCTGATTCCAGAAAGCCTCCCAAGTCTCCCTAGGTAACCTGCTCCAGCACCGCACTGCATTCCTGCCAAAGCATCTCTTCCCAATGCCTAGAAATACAAAGCAGAGTAGACCAGGATGCAATACAAGATTACCATTGCTAAGGACACCCAAGTACAGAAATAAGAAAAACATTAATAAAACAGAGAAAAGAAGTCAGAGTAATCAGATTAACTCACCCAAGTCAGATGTGGCGTAGGGTTTAGCAAAGGATAAGGATCTGGGTTAATTAATCCTAATTTTACAAAGCCTCCCATAGATCTGGAGTACCCCTGCAATAAAAGAATAATGTGGTTAAAAAGAGTAATCACTTGAAAGTGAGGTGAGTGCTTCTCCTTAGTTCAAATGTAGTGGTGGACACAACCATGGCTGTCCTAAGCGTTACTCCCGTGGGAAAGCAGCCACAATAACACGATGCCAACGGGGTTACAGCGTAAGATCGGCATCTGGGACCCTCTGTCCCCCTCCACCTTTCCCCCCAGTTTTTCAATACCACCTTTAATGATTTGTTATTTTTCTGTCTTCAATATTTCTGTGGCAAGCAGAACTGGTTTGGGAGATTGAAGGGCCAAGCTGGCCAGCATCAGCCCAAACTCCAGCACATCATTACTGGCAGGGCAGTGCCAGCCAGCTGGCCCCTGTTTGTAAACAAACACAGAGCCCAAGTCTGAACTCGGCTCACCCCAGTTTTACACGTATGTAACTGTACTGACATCAAATAAACTAACTCTGAAGGTAAGAACCCCACGTTTGTATCTTTTCTTCAAGAATATCAGAGAGACAACAAAGGCAGAAGTGGAATGGCATGCAAAAGGAACTGCAGAGGACAACAGGCTGCACGATAAAATAAGTCTCAACTGGTTTCTGCTCATTTCTGTTTGTTTCCCATCAACAGTAACAAGGACGACTCCCACACAGCTGCTGGACACCTGAAAACACTTACATGTAAGCGACCAAAACACGATAAAAACCAGAATGATAGAAATAAAGCACCCTTGGAGAGGGCTAATTATAATTAGGAGCCCCCTCCAGCAGCACAAGGTTAGTAGCTCAGATGGACTTGCAGGTAGACCCTTTTGTGACACCTCTTTTTAAACTGACTCCATTAGCCACCTGAACTTAACCTACAAAACGCACTCTGAGGAGATGACAGCCTCTGCAGTGATCAGATCCCCTTCTGCTGCACGTCTGAGCAGCACCTGGAAGGGCCAAGCACTAACACCCCGGCATGGATGTCCTGCACAGGCGGGGCTGCGCTGGGCTCAGCCCTGCCAACATCACCCCAACCCGAAGCCACGGACCTCCTCTGGTGATTAGGAAAATAGCACCAATCATAGAAACATCTTTCCTGCAGCACAGCCGTTAACAACTCTTGATGTCACTCTGACACACATTTTTTTTCCTTGTGCTAACACTTATACAAAAGAAGAAAATTTTACCAGGCACCAAATGGAAGAGTAGATATTGTCATATTAAGACTTCATGACGAGATAGATGCCTTCCACATATTTTAGCTTCTGAACAAGAGATCGTATCTAGGCTGACAAAAAGAGAGCTATTGCAATTTGTAAGGCCAGTATGGGGGTGTAAGGGTTACATTTTCTTTTGCTGCACAAGCCTCCCTCCCTCCCAAAAAATAAAGAAAAAAAATCCTGTAGTATTGCAACAGGGGTATTAAGAGGGAAAAGATACACATCATTTCTCATGCTATGTACAAAAGAAAGCAAATTAAACCTTGACAAAAACCTTAACTCAAAAGGCAGGCATCTATAAAGGCTTTTTCAAGTCTTCAATAGCTGTTTAGATTTATTTCCTTTTAGTGTATATTGATCAAAAAATAAAGAAAGCTGATAGAAAAAAAATACTCTATTTTGACTAAAATGTTAAAGCTGTCAGTTTGACAAAAAACTGATCTTCTGCAAGTTTCTTAGGGTTTTCACAGGAATAAGTAAAACTGTAAGTTCAATTTCATAGCAACTTTAAGAGATTAGATCAATTCTTAAAAATACATACCAGCAACATGCATCACAAAATGATTGATTTCCTTTTTTTTTTTTTTATCTTCTATTGACCTGACACTAACTACAGAGCCACAGAAAAAAAGAAATACTGATACACACTGTGGAAGCTAACTGATCATGTGCCTGAGGCCAGTAAGATTGTTTTTCTGGTTTGTAACAACAAAAACCTGTTAAACAAACACAGTAAAACTACACCAAAAATGAGAGAAGTGTTTTTAATCAGCTGAGATAGAAGAGAGCTCATAAGCAGCAAGTCCAGAGCTATGATGGGCTGACTTTTAAACACACAGTTTTGTTGAAATGACAGCATTCATCTCTGAGGAAAATAACAACAATAAAGCAATAACAACTTACTTTGTATCTTAAGGTGCCTCTTAACAAAGTGTGAGCTGTCTGAATCCCATATGGCTCAGCATATTTTGTACTGTCTCTGTTAGGAAAACCTTCTAAATTTAATCCTGGGTAAAAATCCATCGCAGTAACAGAATCAAGCAACGCTCCTCCAGCTGGAATATTGATAACCTGGATGTTGAGAAAGAACAGTATTATCATTTTGTAAAGTAAATCCAATCGCTACAACAGGAAAGATGAAGTGTGCTCAAAGTAGCGATGTTAGGCTTAGTGTTTCTGATGCAAAGGCTCAATCTAAACAACACACTTGCTTAAGCCATTCAAGTACATCCTGTGACGGAGAAGCACGCACTGTGTCAGCCATTACTGATCTGCAACAATCCACACTCTCTAACACACCCTTGTAATTCCCGCTGCAGGATTCCATTTCACTTACGTTAGCACAATTTTGGACTAACTCCCCAACGCAGGATTTTTGTTTGTTTTTTTTGTGGGTTCTTTTTTGGTTTGTTTCAGTTTTTGATTATTTTTAAGATTAAACTAGATCAGGTGATATCATACTGATACAAAATTGCTGCCCATATGCATATTTACTTGTAGTTACAAGGCACAGAGAGAATGTATCCTGAAGGAAAACAAAAATAAGATTGACTAATTCTATTATCGCTCCCAACCAAAGCCTTGAGCTTTACTTCATGCAAGCAGCCAATGCACTGATCTGATATCCAGCATCCACACAACATCGTTCTGCGGTTTCTGAGCAAAGGGACACGGTTTCCTTCTAGAAGAAAGCCTAAAGCAACGCCATCAGATCTTACTGTGTTTGTGAAGCAAGACACTGGTGCAGAAGAATCCTGCATGACACTCAAAGACAGCTGAGGATTTAGTGGCAAGGAAGAAAAATTGCACAATTTACTAACAAGCACACACAGTGCTCTCCTAATGAATCATTCACATGCCTGATCCAATTTTTCCCATAGATTTTAATTAAGGAAAGTATCCAAGAGACCTTTTCATTTGAAACTGGTAACTACATGTTGCTGCTTTTTAAATAAAGATCTGATACCTAAGTCCTGAATTTCTACTTTTTCTTACTGCGGTAAGAACACTAGAGCACCAGAATATCATGACAAAACATCTCGAAAGATCTCTGTTTTGCTGGTCAAAAGGTTTAGATAATTAGCCAAACGTTTGGGTAGTTATACAAGATGTCTCCTTGACATTTGAAGAGCCCCAGCTCAATAACTACTCTGAGCAAGTGGGAGCGATCAAACAAACAGGAGTTGAGAGCAGAAACACGAAAACAGCTCACAACAGCTTTGTGCAAATCACAGTTACAATCTTCCCATAAAACAGACCCAATGACATTTGCTGGGTTAAATCTATTCTGCTGACTTCTGCACAAACAGCAGAGCAGGGCTTACGAACCTCGTCAGAAAGCACTGTACGCTTTCACAGAAATCTCTCAGTGGGTTATTACAGTGCAGTATTACACACTGCACTGACGAAGAAAAATCAAGAATTCATTTTTGTTCCAAAGAGCTAGACACAAGGCAATTAAGTGGCAAAAGCAATCCATGGAAGCTGAACACAGAACATGAACTTCAGCCATCAGCACACATTTCTCTGCCATTCTTACAGTAACAATTGAAAGCTGGCAGCAGACAGGCACCATGATATTCAAAATGCAGGATTAATTGGTGTATGCAACTTGGTTAGGCAACTGTCACTGGCTTACAAGTAACACAGCACAAGTCCCAGTCCCCTCCTTAGCCCCGTATCACCCTCCTTGTCTTTAAATGGAAATGCTAGGATTACTTCACCTCTCCGTTTTTTAAATATGTAGCAGACTGCACGGTATTCAGCAAGACTCCTTGTGGGCTCCAACTGAACTTGTATCTCAGAGGATTGTCAGAGTGCTCTGGAGCCGGCAGGCCACCACAGAAAGAAGTGTAGGACACAACCTGTCAGATTTGTCCACAGGTGAGAAACAATGAACAGACAATAGGCAGGATGGAAACAGCACAGAGCCACACTGCAGAATCCCCCTTAGTTCTTAAGCTTTCTGTTGACATTACTCTTCAAACAGGCCAAGTCAGAAGATTTCTGCAGTGGACAGGTGAAACCAGAAGAACTTCGCTGAGCAGCAGCATCAATCCGTCACACTGCAGGCACTGTCCGCGAAGGAGAGAAAGCCAAAACACCAGGGCAAAGGCATCTTAGGTGATAGACTCTCACCGACCGAACTAGTAGGCACCAGGTCCCAAGCATCAGAAAAAGTGAAGGTGTCCATGACACATCAGTGATACGCCCAACAGTTGGCTGGTGTTAGAGGAACAACTTTACCAATAAAATCCTGGCAGAACCACTCACAGTCTGCCAGCCTTACCGTAGCACCAACGTCTTTTGCCTTGTCGATACATTCCATTGCCAGCATATGGTCAAGGCCAGGATCCAAGCCCATTTCACTGATAACTGTAATACCAGCAGCTTCTACGCTAAAAATAACAGAAATGAACAAAAATCAGAATGTTGAATATTACAGGCCTTTCGTTCATGAAGTCTGCCCAAGGGAGGCCCAGCAAACTTTCCCCAACGTACTAAGTTCTGTTTTGTCTGCAGCTTGAGGGGAAAGAACAGAAGCAACGTTAAAACCCAAAGGGTGCAACTATCTAGGAAATAAATCATTGCAGCCTTGGTTTCTTTTCTTTTGGCGTAACATTTAGAGACTGGTGGAAAAAAATTCCTATAAACCACTCCGTATCCCAGACAGAGCTCTAAGGCAGGAAGGCAGTAATGCAGAAGACATTATAGGGTTAGTCTCCCTAAACAGCTCCTGCAGAGGGAGAGAGAGAAAAACGCCTTCTTTCCTAAGTTGCAAGCACTTGGGTTTGTTTTTGTTTGTTTGTTTTTCAAAAACAGCTGCCTAAACTCCTGGAGCAGCTCACTTACCACCACAAACTAATGTGATTTATATTTAAAAAAATAATAATAAAATACTTTGTGCTTTGTCAAATGAGAAGGGTTTCTTTTTTGTGGTTGTGGAGGTTTTTTTGTTTTGTTTTGTTTAAGAGAACCTGCAACACTGTTTCTCTACCTGTCTAGCTTTGTTTATCATTTTCAGAAACTGCATGTCAGATTCCCACCTCACTTTAATTGACTCTAGAGGTTCTAGTACTGTGACTCAGAGAAGCTCCATGCCAGGAATAACTTTCAGTTTTATAGAAGAACAAAAGAAAGGTTAGAATAGTCACGACTGTCACCAATTTAAGGCTAATAAACAATAAGCCAAGAATGAGTTTTTGTAAGGGGAAGACAAAGGATGACAATCAAGCTTGCTGTCATTGGTAGAACAGGACAGTCCAGCTGCTCCTTCAGAACAGCTTTGGGGGTGAAGGCAAGGCACACTAACATGGAATAAAATGAGGCACACAGGATATATGTCAGTGTGCCTGACCAGCCTGACCAGATTGGGGCATGCACTCTTTGCCACATTCAGCTATAGTCTCCATGTTCAGCTTTGGGGAAAAGCACTTAGTCCTCCTTTACAGAAACAAAAGGAGACAGAATGCAGAAAACAGTCACTCATGATAAGGGTTGCAGATACAACTCACTGCAAAGTATTCAGATAATGCAGGAAGCTACACCAGAGAGATGCTACTCTCATGCCTACCTCTCCTGGAGCTCTTTCATGGCTGGTGTTAAGTAGCTGGCTGTTACCAAGTTCACTTTGTTGTTGATACATTTGTTAGCAACCAAAGGATGTGCTGAATAAGGCAGCAAACTGCAAATGAGAAAGAATTACACAATGTCAAAATTCAGACAGTTACTTATGCTGTCACTGGAAAGACTCTCACTGATGTCTTTTGACTGCCTACAGAAAAGCTCAAGTAAATGCAAAAGTCATACTTGCCTTGCTCTGAGTACTTTCATACCTACAAGTGAAATGCCACCCTACCAGAGGAACACTGTTGTATGCGCTCAGAATAGGATGTAAAATAATATCGGAGCCATTCTTTAGACAGCATTTCTGTCACATTTCTACTCGTAAAAATGAAGAAAAAAATGCAAAATGCATGTGCTATGTGAAAAAGAAACAACATTTATGACAACCATGGAAAAAGGGACAAATAGATAAGGTCACCTCTTCTCATTTCAGTAATCCAAAGAACATCTTTCAACTGGATATTCAGGGGAAATCATCAATACATCAGAATTTTGACTCCTCCTGAAAAAGTGCAAATTTGATCCTAGGCACACACAAACCGCTTAACACTACCGGCTCCTCACACTGAAGTCATCCAAGTAATTGGTGAACACTTTTAAAGAGACACTGCAGTTAAGTCCCTTTGAAAATCTGTCACTGATACCCCTCCACATGAGAAGGCAGTGGCCAGTTTCAGCTATTTACACACACAAATACGACTCCACTTCCTGGGCACTAAAATAATAATTTCTATACCTGTGGCTCAGGCCACCTAGGTTCCATCAAAAGGTCTAGTAATCTGAGGTCCTTTACACAGTTACCATGCTCATTTGAGGTCAGTGAACTAGGAGAAAGGAGCAGCATGATTTGGATGGAGCTTCCCGTTTTTTACTCAGAATTCTAACCTGATCACAAGGTCATGTTTCTTCACCAAAGAGGACAGCTTTTCCTCGTGCTTAATGACATCCATATGAACTGAAGTAACATTGCTGTACTTTTTTGTCAGCTGTTCAAGTTGTTCCTCCATGACAGATGCTGTTTTAAAAATAAAACACACCAACAGTTACCTAAAGATGAAAACAGTCCAAAGCACACCCACGTATAACTGTGTTTTACATATGCCTCCTTCTTTCCAAAGAGAAGCAGTGGCATGGATGCTTTCTTTTCCCTAACGAAGAGGAAATAGGCATAAAACACCTCTAAAGTAGTCAATTTTATTATCAATTGCCACTGTCAAGCCATGGCAGCTATAACTTGAGAACAAGAACTTAAAAACACTTCCTCTTAGAAGTAAAGAGCAGTCTTACAACCAATTAGCACGACTGTGGGTACACTTAAAACTAACCAAAGTTTAAACTGCTGTTTTCCTCCTACCAGCAGACTAGGTCAACACAAATTATTTATGTGAAACTAAAGTCATCACTTCTCTTTGCTCCTGATGAAGAAGTAGCTTGGACATCTCCAAGAAGTCAAAAAAGTTCATTTTCAGGCCATTCCTGGTTTAAGTGAGAGGAGAAAACCTTCACTAGTTCTAAGGTCTTGAGAAACATGTAGGTTCGACCCAGATAAACAACAGATTTAGTAGACCAACAAAACATACACCCAGAAAAAGCCACCCAATCCCCCATTCCATGTAGCCAGTACATTTACAGATAAATTTGCTAAAAAAAAAAGTCTGTCAAGACCTGTTTCAGTACATTTTAACAGAATTTCTATTTGTAGCAAAATCCAGCTTAATAGCTTAAAAAAAAGAGGAATTCTCATCATCAACCACTTCTAGCATAATAAAGATTAAAACATTAAGCTTTTGCTTAGGCAAGATAGGACTAAAACACCCACATCCTCCCTGACTAGTTTCAACATTTACCTATGGCTTAGTCCTACAAACCCTGCATGTGCTGATATTATCACTAAAAGGGAGAAAAAAAAACAACCTCCACCTCCCTCCTGCCTCTGCTTGTTCTTTTCCTATTATCTTGCTTGCTACCATCAGCACTCACCATTATAAGGGAAGTGGAACTGAAAAAGAGATTCAAGTTAAAAGCAACCAGTATTTGCCACATCTGACTTGAACTGAATTGGTTCCCTGCCCTTGCTCACCATGCAGCCAGCACAAGGAAGGCAATGGGAATACAGCCAGGAGAAAGGAGTGGGCAATGAAGGCAGCAGGTGGGGTAGAGGCTTACGGAGAATTAAAAGCATCTGTGTCTAAGTTAGGGCCTAATTTCCTTGTGGCCTTTCCGAAGTCAAAGGGAAATAAATATTGCTGGGGAGTGATTCTCCCTACTCTATCCACCACCTTGTGCAGAGGAAACAGTGCTAGGCAAAGCAGCCTACAAATTCAAAAAAAGAAAAGAGTTGATCACATGAAGGGTTTCTAATTAAAGATTTTATTCATGGCTTCAATCACTTGGATTTAAAGAGGTCTAGCCTAACAGCAGGGAACCAAATGTGGCACTTCGAGGTGCATTTTACACTTCCTTCATCTACCTGCCTGCTCTCAAATATCAGAGAAGTAACATCTTTGTGTCTCTTTCCTTCCTTGTTTGTTTTGGTTTTTGGTAGTGCTGTTGAAATGGCTTGTTTTTAAGCTACCCAGATAACAAGCACATGCTATGTTTGCACAGTGCTTGGCAAACAGATCTTCCAGTTCACCTGGTTTCCCTCACTGCCACTGCACTGCAGGGACTTGACGCAGCCTGCCTGCTGGTGAGGGTATGGATGCTGCACATGGCTGTAAGCCTTCCCTGTCTACCACATCAGGCAGTACTAATAAGCTTACAGCTTCTTTACAGTACCCCTTTTCTTCCTCACAAGTTTTTTCCCAGAGGTTAAAATTATTATGGTTACCAATGCAAAGGGTAATAAAAGCAGCATGGTATGAAAGTACCATAAAGGAAGAAAAATAAAATTAAAAAATCAACTGAAATACAGTGGCTACGTTTCAAAAGAAACCACTTCCTAGAAAATTATCTTTCAAGCAATACAGCCTGGGTTTTAATGCCGCAATTGCAGAATCAGGGTAAAGTCACCAATGAGCATACAGAAAAATGTTTTGGAGATGTCCAGCCTGAAATGTGCTACAGACAAAACCGAAAAAAAAATAAATAAAATAAACAAAAAACCTGGGCCAAGGCTGGGAGAATGTTTAGCACCACAGTACTGATTATAACAACAGAGGAGGCTCTATTTATACAGATGTCTATAAAACCAATTTCATCTCCTTCTTGTCTGAGGAGGAAAACATAACTAAGCATCAATAAAATAGACAGACCAGCAACAACACCAATCAAGAGCCTAAAGCGGGTTGGAATGAAAAATATTTCCTTCTAATCTCCCTGTAGGTTACATACGCAAACAGTAAGCTTCTCAGGTGGCTGTATCATTTTCAAATCAATTATATGAACTCAAAATGCTCAGAAAGCTAAGAAACCCTTTTCTGCAGTGCATGATAGTAAAGGTTTTCTTTGTCAGTTCTCAGAACTAGATCCGTTTATTACTTATGAGAATGGCTCCACCAAACTAGCTGGTTGGAGCAAGTCCATACAACATATCGAAAATACAATTTTTAAGTGAAAACAAAAGAAGTCTTACATACCAATTGTGATGTCAACATCGGAATCTCTAGTGAGATACTCGAGTACAGGGCCAGAAACATAGCCAGAGCCGAGCACCAGAACCCTCTTCTTATTACCCATGTTCAGCGACTGGGCGTACTCCCTAGGAGGTATTAAAGGCAAAATTAAAAACCACACAGAGAAAGGAAATCATATGTTGCTAGAGCTAACAGAGTAAGTACGTTTTAGTAAGCCTACAAATCAAGAGCTCTATTCAGACCAAGAGCCAAGTTCATGGCTAGCTAACCCAGGACAGGGCAATCACTGTCTAGTACTGCTCTGCCGCGCAGCTTCCTGTCTCTTTCCTCTGTTAGGACCAGAGTCAAATCCACCTGTGTCTGCACTGCTTCTCCAGTTGCCTCTGGATGTTCAACAAATTTTTTCCTCAGTTGAATTAAGGAATCTTGTTTGCAGATAGGAACAGATTTGAAAACCATGCCTCTATTACTTTCCTAAACAAATTTAAGCAGCTCTCCTGTTGATTTATAGTGTAAAGTGTGTTCACATCAGCTTTTGCATTTCTTTCTGCCAGTCAGAATAACACTGGTCAGCAATTGCTTAAGTATGCTCTCTGAAATGTATAAATCATAGTAAGAAAACACATTTACACATTTTATTTCTTCATATTTTTCCCTTTTACCTTAATTTGCATTAAGTTGTAAAACTGATGTTGTAAAAATGTTTGTTTCAAGTATTTACATCACTATGCAGTTAAAAACTGTTTAGTAAAAAAAAAAAAAAAAAATTTGTTTGCTAAAACTCTTTTTAATGTTGAAGAAAAAGAAGCTATTATTGTCCTACTGTTTAACATAATTAATGGAGTTATTTGAGGTTTTGTTTTTCCTATCCCATATCCTGAGAAGAAATTTCAATTCATAGTTAGGATCTTCCAAGAGACAGATTTATGGGAAACCTCAGAAGTGTATGCACAATTTCCTCAATTCCCCCTTTATCTACCAAGAGTTTACATAGGCGTACACTGCATTGTGAATTACACCACAGAGAGAACCCTGACCTCCATCTGACAAATTTTGCTTAGAGTTGTTGTCCTTAGAAGAGGACTAACAACATTTCCACTGAATAACGGCTGGCTCAGACCTTTTAGGGGTTCTAATGGCACCTGTAACTCAATTTTTGGTTGTGTTTTTCCAGTTCAAAAATGCCCAAAATAATGAAGGATGGTGTTGCAGCCTGCCAGAGCAATGCCTGAATAGCATGACAAGACCAGTGGTATTGCACGACCTAAAAAGCATGGCATGAAGTACACAGAGATATCTGGGGGCACGAGGCCTCAAACAGTAGTACTGAAAAACTGCTGAGTGGACAGTTAGACCAATACCAAATCCACACATCTGAAGCACGCTCCAGCCACCTGTGTCTGAGGATTTGTGAAGCTGAATTTATCTCCAAACTTGCAGATGTTCCATTCTCCCTTCCTCTACTTGATACTTTCCTTCTTTCTTTCCATCTTTTTCT
>VXAV01006239.1:168889-182689 GCA_013399715.1 Alectura lathami
GGCCTGCCCGGGGCGTGGGCCGGGCGCTCGGCGCCGCTCGGACGGAACCTTTTCCGGCTGCTCGCCGAGATGGGTTGTGTCGCTCCTTCAGCTTCAGCGAACAATAAAAGTTGCAGCGTGTGGCGAGTGTGTTACGCTCTGTGGTTCTTACGTATGTCACTGATGATTTTCAGCTGGAAATTAGGCGTGGGCCCGGGGCGGTTGTGCCGGACCTCAGCCACGCTAATGGTCCTGGCTGCAAGTACTGCGGCCTTTGCAAAAGGAAAAGCAGAAGCAAGGAAGAAAAAAAAAAAAAAAAAAAAAAAAAAGAAACAAGTAAAANGCGAAAGCAGAGCCGGGCGCCCGGGCTGCCGGGCAAAAGCGTGCTTTCCTCTCAGGGAAGGGCCTGCAGGGAAAGGCGGCTGTGTGCTTCCAACAAGCCCTGGCGGCTCTCCAGGGCGCAGAGGCAGTTGCTGCTACGGCACGGACTCCGTCCTCCTCTCCCACGACTTAACAGCTAAATCTGAAGTCAGTTTACAGCGAAAGAGGATGAAAGGAGATAAGGACAGAAAGGGAGGAGCTGGGCTGTATTGTTTCACAGGCTGGGAGGTGCACTTTAGGGAATGGAACCTAGAATGGATCAGCAGAGATTCTGAGAGGTTAAGTAGGATTTAGGAATACTGTATGAGTACAAAGTCTTCTCTCCACTCACGCACACTTTTTCCCTGTCCCTGACCTCGATGTATGAACCTCGTACAATATGCCTAATCTTCCTGGAGCATCTCCTTCCCTTTGCTGTCCTCTTCGTTGATGGAGAACAAAGTTACCTCCAAGTAACTCCTGGACTCTTCTTTTCCCCATCTCTCTCAGCTATCCAGCCCTGCAGAAGCTCCTGTGCATCCTTCTGCTCTCCATGGGTCAACATCCACTGCAGCGGGTAAGGGCTGGGTCTCTGGGTGGAAAGAAGTGGCAGAGGAGAGGAGAGCTGGCTAGGACTAGAAGGGCACTGTACAGGGGAACTCTTCTGCCATGACAAGGGCAGTAGCTGCTCTTGTGTTTCAACCAAACAGAAGAGAATGAAAAAGCTGCAATAAAACCAGAAAGTGACCTTCAAGATCAGAAAACAGGTTGTCAAGATATAGTTTGTGAGTGTACCATGGAATACAAACTGGCCCACCTTTGTGGGGTCAGAGGAGGAAACCATACCTCTCACCTAAAGAGATCAGCTTGGGTGGGAAGCCAAGGCTCCAAAAACAGCTCCTACACGTAACTTTATTAAAAGCTATTCCTCAGTTTCATCTGGATATTGAGGATCCAAAAGGATTTGGGAAGGGTTTGTCAGTCAAGCAGTAAGAGAAACTAAGAGTCTCATGTTCCCTTTGAGCCTAAGATATGGTGACACACAATGAGGTTTTGCTTCGTCCCAAAGGTTTTACTCTAGGAAATATTGCTATTGCACAAAGGTGTATGCTCCCAATGTCTAATTTCCACTTTGTGGGCTTAATAAAACATGTATAGTTCTGTAAGTTACATGTGTAAAATAAAACTATTCCCAGGCCTTTTAGAAGATTTATCCTTTTTTTGCTTTTATTGATAAAATTTGCTAAAATTGCTTAATTGGAGGCAAATTTGGTTGAACTGCAGAAAATGTGAACTAAATAGAGAATTATAAGAATTATGCCATTCTTCGGACTTCATACTCATTGATTCTAAATAATCATTAAAAAATTATAAGAATTTTTTCATGTTTTTTGATTTTATGATGAAATAAAAATACGGAATTTGATACGGATGAGAAAGTTGGTATGTGAAAATTTGCATGTTCTTACCCTTACTTGTTCACAAAATTCAGTGAAATATGACCATTCTTCTCGAAAAAAAAAAACGTTGTTATTTGGTGGTTGTAGAGTTTCATTCAGCCAGGACACTGAAAAAGATCCAATACCGATGATCCCTTATCATCTTGTGTCATTTCATCATAGTGATTACTTCATACTATGAACTAGTAGAAAGGGCACAGCTGAATACACCATTATACTCCCACATAGCCAGGCTTTGATTAAAGCAATGAAAGTATTTTGGAAGCTGCTTTGTTTCTTGAAAGAATTGGAAAATAAACCATCATGAATTTATTGCAACAATTAGGCCTCAGGAAATCTTCTTGAAGAGCTTTTATTATTATTTTCTAAGATTTCAGATTTTTTGGAGGTTCTTTCTTTGAGTAAGATGTTAGTCAGAAACTTTCTGCTGTAGTTTTTATGGGTTGAGTGTCTAACTGTTTCTCAGTACTCTTGTTTTGCAAATAGGAATCTGAACCCGGAGAAATGAAAGATTAAGCCCACAACATGCTCTGTCTTGCACTGGAGTTTGCCAGGCTTGAGCTGAGAGCTCAGCCTTGTGCTGAGAGGAAATGCATGGAGAAAAGTACGCATGGAAACTGAGCAGGAGCTGTCCCCGCCGCTCAGCAGAGCTTGCCAGAAGGCACCAGAACCAGTGTGCCCAGAAGGGAGCTGTCTGCTTTTGCCAAGAGCTGCTAGCTGTGAACTCTTTCTGGGAGCTTGGCCCCGTTGCCAGGCCAGGTCTGCCTTCCCAAGGGAAATGACACACGGGTACTGCCCTGCGTCCCCTGTGCTGCAGTCTGGCCAACAGCCAAACGCTTACAGCATTCCTCTGGGAAGCTGAGGGCTGTTCTGCAGCCTGCTGTGTCATTCAGAGTATTGACTTTGAAGCAAACACCAGTAGCGTAAGTGCTAGAAAATTGGGGGTTGTGAGGTGGGCCTCTTTCAGGTTTTTGCATTGGGAGATACTTTGGCTACTTAAAACTGAAGTCACCGCTGAGAGCAATGGTAATAAAAAACTTGCTTACAAGTCGCCACTGTCCTTTCTGGGGTCGTGGTATGATCTAGAGACACTCACTGGATTGGCTCCTGTAGAGAAGAAAGTTAGGTCAATTCCTAATTTGAGAATGTTGCTTGGACATTAGCTGATCTGGAGCTCTAGTGAGGTCAGCAGGAGCAACACAGAGGTAGATTTAAGAAAAACAGTGGCTAAAACCAATTTTTAATACCAAAGCATTTAACTTTCAAAACATTTCTGTTTGAAATAACTTTTTGAGATTCCTTCATATCTATATAAAAGAGACTTTATTTTTAGCTAAAAATCTATATAAGCTACTTCATTTGGTGTCAAAGCATTTTTGTTATAATTTGAAACTGTTGAGTTTTGTACACTTTGGCTTACTGATCCTTTTGAAATGTTGTTCTGAGGAAGTGAAGGTCCAGGCTGGGCCAACAGAGTCAGTAAACCAATGACCCATCCATCTCTGGTCACCTGGGTGACTAGGGCTGAACCCAGCAGAACTGTAAATGCCAGCAGAAGGAGCAGAGCAAGTAAGGACTTGAACTAAATCCTCTGCCAAAAAGACTCTGGGAGAGCTGAATTCTGCTAGAGATTTCCTATCTCTCTGAATGGAGATTGAGAATTTTATTGGCACCCAGCTTTAAAGCAGGCACTTAGTCTATTCCTCTGAAACAGACCAGGTGAACTGCACTCCGAAAGGGCCTAACGTGCTCCAGTACAAGCATGGACTGAATCTGACGGTGTAAAGCTGCGTGAGATGAATCCCACCCTGTACTGTGTTCCAGACAGGGAAGGCAGAATTACTTAAAAAGGATAAAACTAATCTGGAATTCAGGTTTTACAAAACAGGCCAGTGAGTAATTGGGGCTGCTTTCTGTAATAAATACCTCCTGTTTCGTTTTGACCGTGATTCCATCTGCCTGACAATCCCTAATTATAAGGTCTGACTCCTACCCAGCTGGAACGCTTTTTACTCAGCACTGCGGGGGGAGTGCTGACTTCCATTACGGTAACAATAAACTCCCAGAGCACCTAGAGAGAGGTGGACTTTGGAGATTTTATTCTTAGAGTGTCAAGGATAAATCTTGAATCCATTGAAGTCAATGAAAAACTTGCACTAAGTTCTGCTGGGCTAGGATTTCTCCCTAGGTCTCAAATGAACAGGGGAATTGGCATCCTGAAGAGATTTTTGCAGACTGTGTATCTACCTGTCAAACTCTGTTTCCCATTTAATTCTGATTTTATACTGCAGAGATCAAGAAGTTCCAAGAAGCTTTCAGGCTTTCAGGTAGAATGAGGCTATTGAAAAACATGACCTTTTATTGAAAAGCCACTACCTGCAGTGGTTGTTGACTGCCACTGTGAATACTGACATCGCAGCAGAGTACTAGACATCACTGAACAGCACCGGGTGTTGTGTTCTTTACAATCACATAGAGAATATATTTAAATTCCTATTGCCCAGAGGGGAAACTGCCATCTCTCAAGGCTTACAGCACCCCCGAAGTTACTTTCAGTAACTCCTAAGGTTACAACTGGTCACATTCGTACCCACTAGAATTCACAGTAGCATCACGTGTGTCCATATTCACCACAAAACTCAATACTTTCACATGTGCGTTGTGTACTCAGACTGCTGCATCTAACTGAGATGCCCTTTTAAGTCATTCTCTTAATTCCTAAGACCTCACGTAAGAATTTTTAGATTGCTGGGCAAATAAACCTAAACACAAAAAGTTACAGCCTGCAATATCAGATTGGTGAATTGGACAGTAGAAGACAAGTACTAGGTTTGCTGCAAGAAACTGCAGCCAAAAAAATGATCTGTCAGAGATATACATCCGTAAGAATCTGCACTGAGCCTATTAATTAGACTTACCGATGCTCACATTAGCAGGGCTTTCAAGTCAATAACAATCCTCCACTAAGTGTGGATCCGTAGTGTGAATAAAACCAAAACCTGGGCCTTCTTTTGAAAGAATCAGGGTTTAGTGCTTAAAGAGGCCATTAAGGCAATTATGCCATAGATGCATTAAAAGCACAACCTTGCTTCTGAAGCCCCTTCAGCAAATAATGGTTGTCCCTGCCTTGTCTCCTCCAGGAGCAGTTGGTCTCTGTCAGAAAGTGCTGACCTCCTACAGAAAAAAAAAAAACAAAACAATAGCCTTTTGCATTTGTCTAGCACTTTCTGTTGTTGTCTTTATCAGTTTGGCAGTATGAGAATGTGTATTATTCCCTTTTCAAAGCTGGGAAAACTGACACAAAAATTATGTATTCTCTCCTGATTCACATTCAGATCAGTGTCAAATTCAGGACTTCTTGACCTTTTTTTTTTTTTTTTCAAATCTTGATTCTTTATGGATCTTTAAATCAGAGATGATTCAAAAATTGTTTCAGCAAAACCATGAAAAAAATGAGCAGTATGTAATGTACACTGACAAGCTCTAGGCTGGCACAGCCATCTCTGTAGCCATGTAGTAAAACAGAACTGAACTGGCTGGAGAAAAATAAAATAGAAAAATGAAAAAAGCTAGTTTTTTAACAAGCTTACTT
Organism: Alectura lathami; assembly: GCA_013399715.1. NCBI lineage: Eukaryota > Metazoa > Chordata > Aves > Galliformes > Megapodiidae > Alectura > Alectura lathami. The sequence continues at coordinate 174,281 of VXAV01006239.1, forward strand.
TTCATATTCCAGTACAACGCATCAGGCAGCATTCTGAAGAACTGAGGGTGTGTGCAGGCATGGGTACAAAGTGGGAAGAGGTGGAAGGTGGGAAGGAAGATGTCTGCTTAAGCCACTACTGCTGATGAAAACAACAAGATTGCATTCTAGACTGTTGCCTCAGTGTCCCAGGGTTCAGCTTCACCATTGAGAAGTATATGTTGGAGCAGGTGCTGAAGCACAGGGTGTAACTAAAATTTTACCGCAAAATATCAACCATCTGTCCCCAAACTAGGTCTGCAACATGACTGCTGCATGTGATCATGGTGACAGTGCATCTGAGGGCCAGTCTGCTCTCAAATGTCCTGGGATTTCTGGATGTCATAATAAGGCATGCTGGGAGGTCTTTGGAATAGATCAGTTGAAACGTTTCTTTGAAGGAGCATCTCCTTTGACCCAATTTGTGTGCAGACTCAGACATAGAAATTACTCTTTAAATCTCGTTTTCTGTTTTGTTCAGTGGTTCAGATGTAACATGACTATGGTTAGACTGGAAATTCTCATATCACAAGAAGGCAAGGGTAAAAAATAGGACATGATCTAATGAGCCTTTTGCATTACTGATCTCTATGGTACACTGAAAAAGAACTAAAAAGGACACAATGGATGAAGAGGCATATTACAGATTGTCATCCTTCCATTTTTTCCTGAGTCTGGTAAGACAAATACCAAGGTGCAGGTGTTTGCTTGTTTGTCTAAACATATAAATAAAGCTACTCCAGTTGTTAGCCTGTGTGTAGTGAAGCTAATAGTGACCTCAACTATATAAATGAGCAAATCACTTTATACAATGTGGCCATGTATAATAAATGGATCTTGCTGATTATGTTTTATCATGAGAACCCACCAAAATGTAAGATTGTATCATATACAAACAACTAGGTTTATTTCAGCTAGGCTATGTGTTACCTAAAAATGGATTTTAGGATCCAGTTATCACCAGATTTTTCTCTATTCTGATCAAAATTCTTCTCTGAGACCAAAAGCTCTTAAAATTGAACTGAGATTATCTGTTACATGTAATTAAGAGTGCCTTCATCTCCTCAAGGGTAGAGGACACTCCTTTCCCACGTCCCCTCAGTTTTGGAAGTGCATGAGTACTTCTCTGTAACACGAGAAGCACATTTTGGCCTGTATTACAAAATTTGTTTGTGCTTGTCTATGGTCCCTTAAAGGGAAAATTGATTCTGCAAATGTAATGTGGTTTTTTTATGCAAAGGTCAATAGCAAGCATAGAGTGGTTACAAAGACACATCTAATTAAACTTTTTTTTCTTATGTTTCACTAACCTTTGTGCCGGCAGCTGCTTACATCTCTAACAGGGAGGCCAAACCTCTGATGACATTTCTCTTCTCCTGGTCAAAATGTCATCTCCAGTGTCTGCTTCCTGACCCTGTCTGCAGAAGCGATAAATATCAAGTTTATGTCATTTTGATCCTCAGCTCTAGCATTGTGAAGGAAGAGAGGAGGTGTGAGATGTGCTATGTGGGATGTAAGTATGGTAACTGCTATTTCACAACAAATAGTTCTATTATTAGTGCTTCCTTAAGGAGTGATACATTTGTCTTGGGGATTACTTATCTTTGCTGTCTTCATTTCCTCTAAGGTCCCTAACAGCTCTGGTTACTCTGTATAGTCCAGCAGAATAAACCTACTAAAAGGAACTTTCATGATGTCAACTGCTTGGAAAAATATTTTTGATAACAGCATTGTTTTTGCTGTTTCACAGATTTCTCCCCCTTCCTTGTCAGCATCAGTCCCCCATAGCACTGAACATAAGCTTAAAGTAAATGCAAAGATTATAAAGAACTTGACAAAACCTAAGTTTATTAGAAACCATAGTGAGGAGTGTTGTGGTTTAACCCAGCAGACAGCTAAGTACCACAAAGCCATTTGCTTGTTCCACCTTTTAGTGGGATACAGAGAAAACTAAGAAGTCCGAGAACTCCTGAGCTAAGAACAGATAAATAAGAAAGGAAAATAAATAAATAACAATAACAATAACAATAACAATAACAATAACAATAACAATAACAATAACAATAACAATAACAATAACAATAACAATAAAAAGCAAGTGATGCACAACACAATTGCTCCCCACTTCCCCCATTTTAGAGTTTCACATGATGCCACACGGTATGGAATGTCCCTTTGGCCAGTTTGGGTCAGCTGCCCTGGTTCTGTCCCCTCCCAGATCCTTGTGCACCCCAGCCCCCTTGCCAGCAGGGCAGCACGAGAAGCTGAAAGGTACTTGGCTCTGTGCAGCACTGCTCAGCAACAACTAAAGTATCAGTGGTTTATCAACACTATTATCATCCTAAATCCAAAACACACAGCCTGGACACAGCCAGGACAGCTGACCCAAACCCCCCAGGGTTCTTGCTGGTTTGGGCAGTGGTTTCCTTCCACTAAAACTCTTTTGTCTGGTGTCTCCACCCTGCAGCAGCTGGAATGCTAGCTCCATTTCAGGTCACACACACATTCCCTCTCCAGGAGCAGGCTTGGCTTTCCAGTCAATAGCTCCTCCATTATCCCCTAAAGGCTCTTGATTTCTCCAAAGAGATCTGGTAAGATCTCATCATTGTTCTTCCTCCCCACGCTGCCTTGCAGTCTGCTTTTATTTCAAGCTGAGGTATGTACTGACATAAAGAAAGAAAGAAATCATACTAATCTCGTCTTCTTTCTTCACAGCATGAACTTCCCATCTCCAAATTTGTTGCCTGGTGAAGCATGCACTGAAATCTTTTTTTCCTTTGTTCTTCTCCAAAATATGAAGTGTTCTTACATGATCATTATTTGTAAACAGTGGTACATTAGGGTAAGAACTTGAATACTCTTGTAAACGGGACAATGCTTGCTCTGCCTTCCCATCCATGTAGCTATGGAGATTCCTTTCACTCCATCATCTAGAAGAGTGCAGTGCAGATGAAAAGCAGCTCTCTGCAGAGGGAATATGAGGACCATGAGCAGGACCTAGACTAGAAAATCTAATGCCCTGAAGATTTTCCCATCTTTTTTGGCCCCGCCCCTATTTTGTTATATGAATTTTAGGACCTGGTTCCTCTTCCTTCCAGCCAATTCCACCTACCAAAGACTTTGCCTATGTAGCTGGCATGCAAAATGCTTCTTTTCTGCTACCCTTGTAAAAAATACTTTTGTACCCCATAAATTCCCCATAAAATACCCTATCATTAACCAAGGCACATTATCTTTCTATGTGATCTGCAATATTTAGAATTAAAATCATATATTGATTTTAAAAAGCAGTATAGGAAAAATTATAGACCCACCACGTAACTATCTGTGAACACTTTTTATATCCACATGTGCACATACAAACACAGGTGCGTGTGCACACTCATGCTGTGGGTCTTCATCTACCTCATGAAAGCATTTAAAATACATCCCACGCATACACTTGGAGAATAAAAAATGTACTGAAAACTAGTGTGCCACATAAATTGTTCAGTAGGAGTGAAAGGATATAAAGCTTCAAATTGTGTTTATGAAATCCGGTCTTTTTGTCTCTGCTCTGCACATCCCCTGTCATAAGCTAATGAATAGTTCCACAGCAACAAAAGTCTGCCACTAAACCATTACGTTGATTTCAGTTCTTGGGCAGAAAGGACGCACAAAACAGAAATACCCATTCTAAACTTCAGATAATAGCAATGATTTAAGTAGGCTGGTCTAGAGTATCTTTTTAATCAGAAAATTAAAATGTGTTATTATTGAAAAGCGGGACATCATAATGAATTAAATAATGCTGACTTTAGGTCACAACTTAAATGTCATCTAAGTAATAATAAAGTCTTTGAGCCACTTTGAGTGGTCAGTGTTGCTTTAACATTGATGTAGAGTTCAAACTACCAATGGCTCTAACACTATCCAGCAAAACACAATAAAGGGTCCAGCCATTAGGGAGATCAAGAAGAAAGCAGCAGCACATATTAACTGACTTAAAATAAAATGCTTTTGCTGCTAAAAGGAATTCTAATAATCTGTCAAAATCAAGGCACATGGTGCAACTGTTTCTTAGTGACCAATAACAAACTAAGAAAAATTCTCTCTCACTCAAAGTGATTATAGAAATTTTTTTTTTCTCTCTCAAATATTAGAAACCAAACCACAGAGATCAACTTCTGAACCAAATTAAAATACTATAAATCTATCAATTTTGCTTTCGTACAAAAAGTGCTGTAGTTGATACATGTTATATGTACAAACTGACTGCAAGACAAATCTTCTGGAATATAACATAAAATAACATAATTTGGCATAATAACAGTTTGGAAATTAAAAAATAAAAATAATTTTATATTAAAATAAAATTAAAAGTAACCAAAGTGATTTTTTTTTCAACACTTCACTTAATCAGAGAGTTCAAAGATTTGGATCATTCCATTCAAACTGAAGAATTTCAGTTCAGCAAAATTGAAACTGTTTATTTTGAAATACTGACAAGATTTCAAAAGAAATCTAATTCAGCTTATATATAAATGCTTTCAAACTAATAAATACCTAAACATCTGTTTTTGAAACATTTGCAATAATTGTGTTAAAATTCAGTAAAAAATAACACAAAGTCCTGAAATATTTAGGTTAACCCTGGCGTGTTTATACTGAACAAGAAGCCTCAAGAGAACAGCAAATGTCTATTTTAAGGAGCACAGGTCTTGTAAGAGGCTGTCACTGAAACCCACAAGTGCCCTTTCTGGCAGGATGAGGTTTATTCTATGCAATTCCCCCCAGTATAAAGGTGGGGGATTGGATCGACAGCCAGCCAGCGAGCAGCTGGGGCAGCAGGGAGCATCACCCATCTCCATGGTACGCCGTGCTCCAAGCCTGGTCTAAAAGTAAGGAGCTTGCTTCCAGGACAGAGGAGAAACCCAGATGTCTTCCTCAAGCTGCTGCAAGGGGATGTGCAAGAGTGAGGTGATTCTGCCTAAAAGTGTTGGCTGTCAGAAACTTAGAAATGCAAAGGAATGTGAATTGTGGGGAAGGGAATCAGAAAGGAATAGTCTTTACATAATGACAGACATACGTGTAATTTGCCAAAAACCCACCAGACTTTTGCCTTGTATAACAGGGGAGGATGTCAGTTCCTAAAACCTGTCAACAGACAGGATTTCTTGCTAATTTAAGAACAGAAAAGTATGTAAGCAATTGGGGGGAAAAAAAAAAAAAAAAAAGACTTCCATTGCAACTAGATATACTGCCACTATATCCACTGAAATCCATGCACTGTCACTTTGGCAGCTCTTCTCAGCAATACAAAGTATTTCCACTTGATGGCACCAAATTTTATTTTTTTTCCAACCTCAACTCCAAACAATTCTCTAACAAAAGAGATGCTGAATTGCAAGGAGATTATCAAGACGAACACATTTCTTTTCTTTCTGAGCACATTTGCTTTCTTAAAAATCCAGAGTTGTTTATAAGGAATACAGTGAATTTGTTACGGTGGCTTTGTCTCTTCTATTTGACCATGACCATGTAGTCATTCAAGCTACCTATTTCTTTTTTCACTGCTTAGAGTATCTCCTTTCAGTGAAGGTTGTGTTGTCATATTGTTATAAAAGTAGGCTCCTGAATATGAATGAATCGAGCATTTTAAAATCAGTTTTGTTTCTAGCCCTATCTTTGAAACTCATTGTTTGCTTATCTTAAAAATGAATAGTAATTTTAATTAATACTCTAAATTATTCATTGCTTATTAAAAATAATAACTGATGAGCAATTCTCCAATAGCTCAACTACTTTAAAAAACACTTTTATAAACATTGCTTGTGCATTATATTTAGGCAGTAGAAGTGTAAACAAGCAAAAATGTAGTTTAAATAGAAGTCCAGTTCTTGTAGATTTCACGAGCTTTAGACAATGGTCAGCATCATGTACAATGTACCAGATAATAATAGATTATGTAGAGGATAATATTAGATTACAGTAAATATCCATTTATTGTTTCTCATCTCATCTCTCAGCGATAAGCCACGTAAGGCAGAGCTGAGTCCTGTGTCTGCACCATACCTGCCAGGGGGAGGGAGGATGACCCGCTTCATGACTAAGCCTCCTAGCTACAGCAGTGACACAAATGATGCACACAACCATCTGTGGAGGTTTTCCAACTGCAAACTAGCATTTTAGCTATGTATAACGAGATCTGTCACATTTCTACCAGCAAAACAGAGAATGCAGTGCAGCATTGGAACTGGGAAGGATGAGGGTAGAGTCCTGGCCAGGAAGAATATAGGGAGGCAGGGACAGATCAGAGGCTGCCCTCTTTGAGACCTAGTCTTGCAGTCAAAACTCTCTCTTTGAGGATGTGAACATCTCAAGTGGCTAGGGTTTTTGGACCAGGATGTGAAAAGTCATGTTGGTTGTTCTGACAACAGTCAGACTTTCCTCCTTAGAAGAACAGCATGGAATAAAGCCTAGTCCTGCAAACACAGAAGGACATCACTTTTCATGGAAACACAATTACTGTTTTAAACAAGACATCTTTTATCATTTCTGACTAATAACATCACTCATTACAGCTAACTATCAAAGAAAAAGCTTTTCATTTGATTTTATACTCCTGTTCTATCATTTATTCCCTGCAAATTTCTGTCATTCAGTTACTACGTGACATTTGTAGTGTTTCATTTTTCATTAGAAGCTGAAAAAAAAAAAAGATGAAGAAATCCAAGAGGCTGCAAAAAGAGCATGAGCCTCTTTTCTGGCTTGTAGACAGACTGGAAAATGCAAAGAGCAATCATCACTACCCAGAGCTTTATTAGAGATGAAAAATAGCAGTTGGAAGCAATACTGGTCTTTTCTCAGTGGAAGAAAACTGCCGGCACCACAGCTTCTTCCCAAGACATTCTGGGTATCTAGAGTCCAGAATAAAGCTTCTCCTCCACCTGCAGAGCTCCTCCAACTCACTCCAGCCCCAGCACAACTCCACTTTTGCCCTACATGGGCTTAAGCAGCAGCTGTGCTTCCCCTTGGACAGAGGTCTGACAGGCAAACTCATTTTTCTTGGGCAAGATAATCTCACTTAACCTTTAATTTTCCCTATACAGTAGAGGTTAGTCATGTAAGTCTTCATTCGCAATTAAACCAGAAGTTACTAATCCGAGGAAGAAAACTCTTAATTAATCTTTCCCCTCCTGTGTTCCAACTTTTGCCTGACAACATAACCATGATGCTGTCATATTTTAACAATCACTTAACTGCTGTTCCAGACAAATTCTGCATCTCCTTTTTTCATTACTGAAGATGATTTAAAATTAGAAACAGAGTCATGAAGCAAAGAAAAAAATGCATGCCAATGCCAAATAGTTCTTCAGGCATCCCGTCTATACACTGTTGCTTCTTTTTTTTTTATGCGGCAATGACTCTATGTTTAATTATGACTGACTGATAAAACTGTTAGAAAATCACTATTTCTGTGCTTATGCATGATTCTGGCTGTAAGATACTGCTTTGCTCACCTGCTATTCAAAGGTATTTTTGCCCTGGTTGTGGTAGCCCCAGTCACGTCTGGGTGCCACACTCCAGACAAAGTTCTCATGCCATTTTGCATGCATGTTAATTAGAGAGGCAGCAGCCAAGCTTCGCCCAGCACCCATGAATGTTTTGCCTTTCCCAGGTGGGAAACCTGCTGACCTTCTCCAAGACAGGTGCAGAAACCCAACACACACATGGGCCCTGTGGAAGTGTGGGAGCTGGGGCCCTGAGGTAAGGCGATGGGCACGAGCCAGGGTGCAGGCCTGCTTACTGCAGCTGCGGTTTGCTAACAGGCCTCTCAGTGTATCCATCTCCAGACCTCCGCTGCCATAAGCAGTCTCACCGAGATGCTGTAGCACAAGCAGAAATAAATTAACTGACACTGGCTTTTGTGCAGGCTAATGCCAGAAATGTGTTCTGCAAGGACTTTAAAGAACAGAAGCCGCTGAAGAGAGCTGAACTAAGTGGAAGGAGTTAATGGTGTTAATCTGTGCAGGGTCTGAAGCAGCTAAGTGGTTGGCAATCCAGGAAGCTGCTCATTTCCGAATGGTATTGGGCAAAAAGACAGAGATATCAGTGGAGCAAGGGTCTCAAGTGGCAAGCTCACTGAAGCGGAGAGGAAAAACCCAGATAGGCTGTTTATGCTATTTCAATCTTATTGTTTTGCCAAGAAGAAGACCCTTCATACAGAGAAGTGCTTTCTGTCAGAGAAATCAGGAACGTGCAGAGGCAGCTCAGTGAGTAACCCAGTTATACCTGTTTCACTGGTAAATGTGACGTGACAGAGACTAAGATCAGAAGAGGATGAAACTCAAGAGAAATACAAAAGAAACCACTAATACAGGACAGCTGCCCATTAGAAAAAAAAAAAAA
>VXAV01006239.1:183560-194256 GCA_013399715.1 Alectura lathami
AAAAAGCTGTGAGTTGTATGAAAAGAGAGGGTATTGATATTAAGAATAATTAGCCATGGCATTTCTGAATGCCATGTATTTTCTGGGGAATGTATAGTATATGGGTGGAGTTAGATACTTGGTGCATGTGATCATATGCCTTCCAGCAAGGCACACGAAGGTTTTATTCAGGCAACTTAGCATTGGGTGCCTACAACTATAAGCGCGTATCACAGCTGATAATCACCACTTCAACAGTCAGTGAAAATAAAATAACTGAATGAAAGAATAAATGAATAAATAAGAAGGCACATCTAAAGTACATTTCATGCAACCAGTTCTGGAAGAAATGAATCATACTCTAGAAACGCGTTTTTCTCTCCACTGACTATAAGGGGATTCTGGACATTGGTAGACAGTGGGTAGACTAATTAGACTGTGAACACCTTCTGTTAGGAAAGATTAATGTCCCACAAAGCATCAAAAAATGCTGCTTTCCAGTTATTCCCTGTATCCATCAGACAGACTTGCTGAGCAAAACGCATGTGCTTTAAAGCACATTAAGCGTCACATTAAAGCATCTTGCTTGTACCACTTGTTTAGTTTGATTTTTCTTTTGCTGTGCAGTTTGACCCAAGACAGTATGTTAAGTCAAGATCATCATTTTTTATAGAATCAGTGACGCTAAATACTGGGAATCGGTGTCAGTAAGAGTATAGAAAAATGCATTTAACAACCTTCTACATAGTGTTCTCCAAAAATAGGGTGGCTGCAACCAAATTGCCCAGTGGGAATGGTCTCTGGCCAATACTTGTGCTTTAACAGTGCCTTGGAGTTGTTTTGGCTGGTGCACAGTAAGCCATGCTAGTGATGGAGCTGGTACTTAGGTAGTGTGGCCAACTGAGTATCAGTGCCCAAGAGGGCTCCCTGGCTCTATTTAATGAAAAATTTTGGAAGTAGCCAGGGCAACCTGTCAGATGGCAAGGACAGGATCCGCACAGAGTTTTGCATTTGCTAAACTTGAGTCTGTATCTCCATCATGATGCTTTTTATGAACAGCTTCCATTCTGATGCTGAGACCTGCAGGCCAAGTGCCTCTGTGTAAGGATTCCTGACAGGACAAGGCATTCAGGCTGGAGTGGTGATAAGACACAGGTGTCTGCCTTCAACTGGAATTTATAAACCCTTAGAAACAAAACAAGTATTTTGATTCAGATTTGGATGAATACATGCTTTTTTTTTTTTTTTTTACCTTTAAGTGTTCATGTTGGGAGGTGGGGGCAGGGGTGGAGAAGAATTAACTACTTATGCAAAATGAAATTATGGGGAAAAACAAGTTAGTAATCTTGTGCTTTCCCCAAAACCACCCACTGAATTTCAACTGTTTGCTTTCAATTACCTCTCACAAAAAAAAAATAATTGCTTAAATCTCTGCCCTTCAGAACTGAATCATCAAGCAAAGACTTAGTTCAATTGGATTTCACAGAGATGACAGGATCTGTCAGTGACTTGAACAATGCAGATTTTCTCTTATGTCTGGTTTTACATGCCAAATTTCTTTGTGCTTCACCACAGCCTTAGACACAACCAGTGTATTTCCAGAGCAAACGTCTAACTCAAGACTGATCCTTCAGTGCAGGAAGGGATCTGTTATGTGTAGTTTATAGCCACAGGTGCTCTAGTCACCACCTAATAATCATGAGGAGCATGCTCCTCTTCGTTAAATGAGTGTATAATTCAAGGATATCTTGTTATGACCCACTTTTGTCTTTAATATGGACAAATATAAGATGATAGCATTAGTGGTCTGATTGGGATTTAAAAGAAAACAACACAATTTGGAATTCCATCTGTCTTCCTCGACAACAAGTTCCATCAGTAGAGTGAAGATGGTTCAAGACGGAAAGAGCCAATACCAGAATACTTTCCCAGCTAATAGATACTGAATCGTTGTGTGTTTTCGTATGGCAAAGATCAAGAAAATCTCCTGACTTGGGAAAACAAAGGAACAAAAACAACCAGGACATGCTACTCCCTCACAGGGATTTCAATAGAGCTAGGTCTTCACTGTGCCGATCACAAAGCCTGCATGCCAAGGGATCTGGCCTTGAAAAGTGCAGAGAAGACCTGGGTTAGATCCTCTGGCCATCGAGTCACATTTAAAGCCTATTCCCTTTTACTGGATAATAGCCTACACAATGCGTAACAAGAAAACTGGCAACCTCTTTACACTGCTATTACTGTTAATAGCTAACAAACTATAAAAGTAACAGACAGGGCTTTTCTCCCCAACTGATTAATTTAAATTTAACCTTAATTTGTTTAGATCTCACTGAGAAGCTGCTATATTATTCTGAGCTACAACTGTTGTAATTAGCAGAAGTATCCCACTGTGAATATAAGGCTGATTTCATGCTATGCATCTAGAGTGGGATGACACTGCATAGATGTCTATTGAAGAGATCAGACAACTAACTCCAAAAATACAGGATTATCTGCAAATATTTAGTCAGCAGCATATTTTGAAATGGGCTATGGCATGGTAACATGTTGTGGGTGGAAAATATTTTGTGTCTTACTTATTACACCCACCATTTTTGAGACCCAAACATTTTTACAGATTGAAACAAAATGTTTAGGTTTTTGTGTTAATTTTTTTTCCTCCTTCTATATTCAGAATTCTTATACTTGGATTCTAATATAGCCTCTCCACAGAGCAAGTAGATATACACAGTAAATTCACAATTGTGAGTAATTTGTGTCCTTGTAACATACTGACGGAATGAGGGGTGGAGTGTGTGCAAACTGTTCACTTTTGTTATTGTGATGTTACATTGATTTTGATGTTGAGAATTCCTTTTGTTGATGTAAATGAAGATTGTGTGATGAATCATGACAAATGTATATTTTAATGATGAAGTAAATAATATTGCAGCCTCTTTCTATTATGAGCTTTCAAAAACCCATATCTCACACTGGTACCACCTTCAGTCAGTGACAAATTCTATGTTCTAAGAAACTTCTGTCTAAGCTCTCAGTGAAAATGAGCTATTTTATTAAAAATATCAGATTGCTTTTCAATATTAGATAAATGCTAAGAAGGGGATTAAAAAAAAATCTTTAAATTATAAAGACTTTCTGCTGCTCATGCTGAAGAATTCATTCTTCCAAGTAATAGAACACTGTAGTGTATTACCAGATTTTTAGAAACAATAGCAAAGTACAATTCTATGATACTGAGAACATCCAGACCAACTGGAATGATGTTCCTGATGGCTAGGAAACCCCATGGGAATGGAAAATCATTAGTTAAAATACAGGTACTATAAACCATATTTGACTTTTCTAGATCACTGATAACACAGGATAATCACCTATCAAGACTGTTTTACCTAACCACTCTGACTCAAAAAAGAGAAAAAAAACTCACTCAAAACTCCAGACATCATCATTGTTACCAGGACACTATCATTTTACATGAGCTCCTCAGTATCACAGCCTGGTAGAAGCCCCAGTGCTCAGGATCAAGAGTCACCAAAATACAGTTCTTCATCACAAACGGATCACAAACATTACAAGTGCAACTGCCACACCAAGGAGACATCGAAGGACTCAGAGTGAGTCTGTGCTGGCACACAGGCTGCCAGTGAGTTCAGTTCCTCAGTGGTGGGAAGAGGCAAGAGAGCAGGGGTGTCTGCAGTCACTGCCACCAGCTCTTCTGGGTCTCAGCTTCACACCTGATCCAGCCCCAGCAGTCTCGAGACCACTGTGAGACTACTCCCAGCACTTCCTCTCCTCTTGGCTTCCCAAGGAGGAGGTGGGGGTATGATGGCTCTCAAACATTTGAAGAGGTTGATAGGTATCCAAGTGTCAAGAAGGTTGTCTGCACTTGTTGCAGATGTTTCACAGATAAAGCAAGAAGCATTCATTTTTATGTGACTTCACACAAACCAAAGTATTATATGTGTGTGGAAAATATGGGAAGTTTCATATAGCCAAATTTGCTTGTGCTAGCCTTGGCTAGGTAAATTTACTCATTTCCCAAGAACATTACTTTCAAATACTATCTTCTGGAAAGCCATGGATATCAAAAATAAATTCCTCTTGAAGGAAGAGCTTTGTTTTTTTTTCAAAAACAAATGAAGGACAGCTTTCCTGATTAAACAGTTGCAAAGTTTTAACAATTCAATAAATTCAAATTAATTCTGAGATATTTTTCAGAAAGATAGCAGAAGCCTCCTCAAGTTTAGTTTTAATTCAGCTGCTCGAAAGAGCAACTGCTTTGGCTGTAAAGTCTTCTTGGCAGCATACAGACACAACCACAGGCTCCAGAAAGGGTTGTCCCAGCTTGCACTAAGGGGTCTGAAAATCTACAAGTTTAAAACAAGAGTTAAGACCGATAGTGAAATTTAACAACTGTCAGAATCCAGCTCATACACCATGTAAAGCTCAAATCCACTACGAAAGCTGAAAAACAAACAGGTCACACTATCTTAAATGAGAACACTTTTCATCTCCCTTCTTTGGGCTGAGACACTGTGCAGCCAGGCACGCGTGGTGTAGTGCAAGCCGTAACTGCATTACGTACCCATGAAACAACAGGAATGGGATTCCGTGCCTGCCTCCAAGGCTGTTTGAAACAGCACATCCACCCCACCTAGAGGGGGGCAGCTCAGTCCCCTCTGAAAGCCTGACCCTGGACAGCAGATGGAGACCTTTTTGCTTACTATCAATTTTTTGACATCAGATGCAGAGACAACTAGAAGACAAGAAGGGTGTTTTCACTCAGCACACTCCATGGCCTGGGGATAAGGGTGGTCTCCTAGAACGCAGACATTGGGGTTGTGAATCAATCCAGCCAAACAGGGTACTGCTCCCCACCTTCTTGCTGTGGTGGTAAGAAACTTCACCACCAAACTCCTACGCAAAAAGTGGGCACTAGCAGCATTCACTGGCATTTCCCCTTGTTCTCCCAGCTTTCACAGTGGAAGAGAGGCAGGCTTGAGAAACTGGATTTCTTAGGAGGCTGCTAGAAGAAAAGCAAACTACCTGCACAGAAGGAAGTACCAGACACAGGAGAGATTCTCTTTTTTACGCTCTTACAGGCACCTGTGTCTCTCCACTGAGTGCATAGAAAAGGTGGATGCTTATGTTCATTTGCTCCCTGTTCAGGTGTCCCAAGTTCAGTGTAGGCATTTCTCGAGGTAGACAGGCTGATTGGACTCACAGTGCCTTGAACAAGATTGTTCTGAATGGAACACCACTCAAAAGAAAGCAAAAGTAGAGAAATTAAATGTTTCATAACCTAATTACTCCACCTAGATTTTGACAACTGCTTGATTAAAACAGGGAGAGTTACCATGTCTAAACCTCGGACAAGCCTGTGGGACACATTACAACCCAGTGCTTCACATTCCTTAAGAAATGAAAATGCCAAGCTGAGAGCTCTATAAAAGAAGCAGACTGCCCATACAAGGAGCATGACCAGCAAAACTGGCTGGAAAAACAAGAATGCCAGTTAGCAAACCACCACATAATTCCAGAACTTGTCTTCATTGTGCACTGGGGTGAAAGAAACACCTTTCAAAAGTATTGGGAGGGGAAGCAACTGAGTTAACAACATCATATGAATCACACAGAATGAAAAACTAATTCCCAGAATCTAAAATAGCAAGCAGCCTGTGGATGGGAGAATGCTCTTGAGACTCCTGTTATCCATGTTGAAATTATTTCTAACTGGCTATCACTTGCTTAACCATACAAAGAACATTTTTTAATTAATCCAAATTAGAAAGGATGGTTCTCTAACAGAATATTGGTACTAAAAACCTGTAACTGGGTCAATTATATGCCACAGACATAGGACACAAGGCAAATCTCCAATTTTCTCTTGTGCTACGACTGTTTGTCATTTACATAAAGTGAAGCAGTCAAAGCAGGAAAGACCAAAGTTCCATTTCCATTGAGTTCCATTTTCAGGTAGCTCAGTCTCTGCTGCAGTTACAATCCTTACATAACTTAACATTTTCACATAAATTGTAATAGGACACTGCATTTCTAAAGACTTGTGAGAAGAACATACCTAGAGAAACAGCACACTTCACAAGAACAGAAGAAACACTGTTTGTAGGGGAAGGTGTCTCTCCTCCTTGGGACTAGCAAATCAAAAGGTCTGCGAGTTCATTATCTGCAATCATAATAATTACAGGTTGTCCATAAAAGTTATTATGAATTTGTTTTGGTCTTTACCTATTTTTTCTACACAATGCTACTGTATCTCTGCAAACCAGAGTCAAAATGTTCCCATAAATTAAAAAATTTCACCAAATTGATTTCTCATTTTCCCAGTTTCACTGGATGCAAAAGTATTACTGTGCATAAGAAAGCATTAGCCCCCAGCTTTTAGCATTAAATTATAGTAGGCTGAAGCATTTTAAGATATATGCTTATTTATGATGTGTAGACTAATGTATTTCCTGGCAAACTTAAAAAAAAAAAAAAAAAATTATGTAATTCTAAACCTAATTTTAGGAATCTATGTGTTATTCCTTTAAATTCTAGTATGTGAAAAATAAGATTATCTTTTGTATTTTCTGGTGAACATAGGAAGAGAAATAATCAAAGCCTTTTCTAGTTATAAAGCTAAATGGTTTTTTTTTCTTTTGAACGTATTGTTCAGATTTTGTTTAACTTCATCAGAAATTAATTTCTGTTACAAACACTTGCCAGTTCAGGAAAAACAAAAATATTCATCTGTATGTATTTAACACCCAAGGGCTTTTCATTATTGTGACTTAGAAAATGCTTGTTCAAGATTATTTCTTTCCAAGCTGAGTTTTACATGGATCTATAAACTCTTCAGATGTTTCATAGTAATATCAAGAGGTTAAGAGGTATTTTAGAAATATTTTGAAAAGGTTTATTTTGTGTAATCAGTTGTATTTAATCCCCCAGAGCTGAAGTACCATAAACCAAGGTTTCCCTCTCACGCTGTGTCAGTCTGCAACTGAATCCTGAAGTTCTGTCCCTGAAAATAAACATTTATTCTATCCGTGTAGCTGCAGATAAGCTGCTTATACTTACATTTTCAAAGTATAACTTTCATTTTCCATCCAAAATCAAACTTATTATGTATTAATTTTTCACAGAATCAAATGCATAGAAACAGTTGTCTATGTTTTAATTGACCAGTAACTGAATATGATTTATTAGAAATCACATAATAATGGTGCTGAAATATTAGCCATCTGAAGGGCAGAAAAAGCAGTGACTGAACAGTAGAGCCATTAAATAACTTCTGTGAAAGCTTCAAAGGAGGACAAAAAATAGACAGAGCTCACCCTTCATAATAGTACAACACATTTGAAAACTAGAAGTTTTGTGTTGTTTTGAGAGAGACAGCTCACTGGAACAAAATGACAGCGGAACACGTTCCACGCTCGGTCAGACCCAGCAGGCACCCGGTGCAGGTTGCACTGTGCCGTGCAACCGCCAAGCAACTGACCAGAAGTAATACAGCCTGGGGGCCCTTACTGCAAGCAGAAGTGGAACCCCGTGGGGTATGGGGCTGGAACCACCACTGCTGCTTTTAGTGACAGCAGCTTTCTCATGTCTGGTTTCCAGGCACTGTCCAGCTGAACTGTTCTGGAGCTAAGCTGTGACCACACACCTTAGTGTCAGCCGCCTCCAGGTGGACCCACACACTGTTTTGTCCCTCTGCTGCCACGATTGTAGTAGTGAAGAGGGGGAGAAGGTAAAGTGAAAACAAAATAGTCCCTTGATTAAATACTGTGCCATATCCATTTTGAGTGCCTTGAGATACGCTGGGTAATATGAGAATTGCTGTTAACCATCTTGGAACAGGAAGATGGTTTTAGTTAGCTATTGAAAGGCTTTGTTCTTAGTTTACTTTTCAACATGCATGGATATTTTTTAAGCAAACAAACAAAAGTTTTAGTGCTAATCTTTTTGCCTTTTGGTGGGGGAAGGGAAGGGGACTGATCCCTAATAAAGCAGCCATAAGATGAAGCCAGTATCATTCATCTTCACAAAGAACTTTGTATGTGATTCTGCACAAAGATCCTGCAGTTGCTGTATTTTATTTTTACAGCAATGAACATATGGCTGCTTTGGTAGTTCTGGTGCCTCTTTCAGACCCAGGGTACTTTCAGCATTGACACACGTTAACATAATTGTAGCATCTGACAAGCACAGAAGAATTCTCTGCTCAGTCCTATTTGAGAAATCCTGGGCAGGGGTTAGAGGGCAACAGCTCTTCCTCCATGAGGGCTCTCAGCTACAGCGATCCATAGCCACCAGCCTTGTTTCCCTTTGATTCAGTATTAAAGTGAAGTTATTGTGATTGATAGGGGGATGGGCCACAGCATCCTCAGGTTGCTAATGCTCAGCTCTGCAGTTTGTATCAGACCCAGACCCATCAGTGCTCTCACCCTCCCAGCATCCACGAGAGACTGGCAGGATAGGGATGACCAGTTGTCCTGCAGGATACGGATATCGTGGCAATGGTGCTGGCTGGCAAGCAGGAAGCAGGAAGTACAATCTTTCCTCTAGGTACAGGTGACTCCATTTCTCCTGTCAAAACTATTTGCAATTAAAAAATAAATAAATGAGGAAATCAGAAAAAGTACAAAATACCTGGTAAGGAGCACTGTTAACAGCTCTCAGCTTTGACTTGAAATTATGGATTCTGTCTCTCATGATGATTTCACCAGCTTTGAAATGCCTTTGACCATTAAGTAGAAATTCACTTAACCTGAGATTAATCTTTAAAGACAGGAAATGAAAGGTAATGCTGAGCAGGCCTTCTGAGACATGTTTTAATCCCAGCCTTTGACACAAGGATGGCTTTGTATTGCAAAATAACAAATGAGCTATCCTTATTTCCCTGTAAAGTCCCATATCTGTAGTGTTTACCTCAAGAAATCTAGGAGGGAGGAACACTTATCCATGTCCATCACTGACTTCTGCTTCACCTTGGAATAAAATTAGAGTGCCTCATTTCCACTCCATTTCAGAATAGGGTCACTAATGCACATGAGCTCCTCGGCAAAATAGCGTTTTTCATTGGGAAGACACAGGAGGAAAAAAAAAAAAAAAAAAACAGATTATGCAGTGACTGGAGATCTTTTTTACAGGGGGAGTGGCAAAATACTGATTGCTGTTTATAAGCCTGCAAATGTCCTCTGGTCAAGCAACCTCAGAAATTCTCTCTCCTCTAGCAATTGTAGTCATGCAAAAGGGATAAATTAACTGCCATCTCCTGAGGAAGCCTGAGCCCTCATTTCTCACAGCACTTTGAAATAGCCTAGAGAAACAAGGTAGAGCAAAAAACTGGCAGACATCTGAGTAAGCAGAGCACAGCCTTCTGTGGTACTTCCAGGCTTAATATACACTTTTAATTTAAGACTGCTAGTACGTGCTCACACAAATGTGGTCAGGTTAAGATTTATCATGTATTTATATTTTTCCATCGTGATATGAAATACTTCTGAGCGTTCCAGTATACCTGCAGCACTTGGGTAGCTCCAAGCTGTTTAAAAAAGCTGTGAAATAAAGATACTTAACACCTTACCAACACAGTTGCAGTATCTGGTATTAGCACACTTGCTAAGCAATAAGAAATAAGAAAACTAAGTTGTACTTCAGCTCTGATTTATTTCAGTCAAACAGATTCACAGAAATGGCACACCCACATAATTTCAATGGGATCTTGGGGGCATCGACCTTTCATTAGACAATGCAAAAGTTTACCTCGGCAGCCATAGAAGGAAGAGGAGCCAGTAGCACACCAGTCAGCTGGAAGGAGTTTCTCCTTGCTGAAACATGAATTCACTGTGATGGGACATCACTGGGGAGAATCGGGCTCCACCAGCCCCCACACCCCCTTGCCTTTGCAGAGCCTCCATCCCTTCCTTTCCTTCAGCTCCAAAACCCAAAGCTGAGCAGCACAGAGGAGCTCTGGGTGTACCCCCTTTTCCCCAAGCCTCGTTCCTTAAAGGTACCTGAAGCAGAGAGCTGCTCCATGGACGTGGACTTGCGCGCAGGGACCTGCCACTGAGCAGCCCCCACCCCTCTGCATATCAAGTGCACCCGCATCAGGGAGGGTGCTGCCACCCACACGTCCACCCCAGGGGCAGGCCCACCATCTTGCTCTGCTGCCAGCACCTCCAGCCTCACGAGGGACTAAGTCTTGCTTGGGGTGCTGCCGGGATCTGGCTGACTTGTGGATCTGACCTGTTGCTTTGCTTTTTTACAGGTACAATCAGTTACCTAGAGGATTACCTCAGTAATGGGAGATCTGTGAAAGGACTCCCTTTCCCTCTCAACCACCTTCACGGGAAGACAAGTGCCACTGGCCTAAACCTAAGGGCCAGACCTGCTGGTTGTGCACCCTGCCAAGGGGTGGCTCAGAGCCGGGGACGCGAGAGGACATCCCCCTCCCGATTAACGCTGCAGGCGCGCTGATAACCTGGCCTTGCTCCGTCCCGTGCAGCCACAACGCGGGGGGGCTACAGGTGCTGTGCAGCCGAGGCACAGGCAGGATCAGACCACCCATCCGGCCCGCAGCCGTGCCCCCATCCGGCCCCTGAGCGGGGCCCGGCCGATGCTCCTCCCGGAGCCGGCAACCTCTTCCCGTGCCCGCTGCGCTCCCCCGGCCCCAGGGGGGGCTACACGCCCGGCCTGTCCCACCCGCCCC
>VXAV01006239.1:204627-219018 GCA_013399715.1 Alectura lathami
CTCACCTGGGAGCCTAGGAATGGTGTGAAACACTGCTGAGTGTGCTGGCTTCAGTTGGGACAGAAATGATTTTCTTCACAGTGTGTGATATGAAGCTATGTTTTGGCTTTAGGAGAAAAAACAATGTTAATAACACACTGATGTTTTAGCTGTTGCTGAGCTGTGCTACACAGAGCCAAGGACAGTTCAGGTTCTCAGCTTCTCGTGCTGTCCTGCCAGCGAGGGGGCTGGGGGCACAAGTTGCTATGAGGGACAGAACCAGGGCAGCTGACCTGAGCTGGCCAAAGGGATATTCCACACCATATGATACCATGCGAAAAAACTTTAAAAACTGTGGGGATTGGCCAAGGGGCAGCCACTGCTCGGGGACAGGCTGTGCATTGGTGGGTGGGTGGTGAGCAACGCACTGTGCTTCACTTTTTTGATAAATACACATATACGCATATGTATTACTATCATTATTTTCCTTTTCCTTTTCTGTCTTAGTAAATAGTTTTTCATCTCAACCTACAAGTTCCACTTTTTTTTTTTCCGATTCTCTCCCTCATCCCACTAGGAGGGAGGAGTGAGCAAACAGCTNTATCCCACTGGGAAGGGACTGTGAGCAAATAACTGTGTGGTGCTGAGGTGCTGAGCTGCCTGCCAGGTTAAACCACAACACTGAGGCTCCTTGTGCTCCCTCTAGCCCTGAGTCCAGCAAAACCGGCAATGTGAAAGTAAAGAGATGGAGGGGACTATATGGCATGTGCCCTGCTCTGCAGTAGCCGCTTCTTGCCCTGCTGCTCCTCAAAACTTGCCTTACACCCCAGGGAGGGTGGTAGGGCCCCACTGCGGGGCACTGCACCTTGGCACTTCCACCTGCGAAGTCCTATGGTGTGAGCTTGTGGTGAAACTTCATGTGAGCCTCACAGTAAGTCCACCAGCAAAGCTCTTCACTTTAGGTATAAGATCAGGGCTCGATACAGAGCTCAGCACCCATTCTTTCTTTGCTTATGATTCTTCTGTTCTGTGTTGTCTCAGATTTCGTCTACAGAAAACTAGGAATTACTCACGTTCCTTTATGAAACAAAGCCACAAAAATCTGCATTTTTGTGAGTTTTGTCTTACAAAAATTTGAATTTGTTCTAGCTCACATTGAATGCATAGGAAAATGGGCAGTGGGGATTGTCTGTTCATCTGTCAGTAACAGTTTTTTGTCTGCGTTTTTCCTTACAAAGCCACTGTGTCCTTGGATATTTTTACTCTAAATAAATCTGCTATATAAACCAAATATATTCACAATAAATCACCATATAAACCAAATACGATCTTTCAAAAGCACTTATTCTCATGAGGAATCCATACGACAGTTCAAATGGTTTGAAGTATTGAAAACATCTTTTAATTGTAGAATTCGTTACAAACTTGGATAGATACAGAAGTGGTCACGACAAAATGTGTTGTTATTGCCTGAATTTTTTCACAGAAGTAGAAACATTGATGGCAAGCTTACTGACATCCAACACTATGAGATATCTTTAAACTTGCAAAATGAATAGACACAACAGCACTCCTAAGTAGTTTGTATGTGTTTGACTGTCCTTGAAGTCCTACCACATATATACCAACCTCAAAATACAAAGAACCAAGATTAAATTTTTTAATGCACATCACATAATAATGTAAAATTAAGCACACACAAAAAAAGGAAACAAATTGTAATCCTGAAAATACACTTTTTTTTTTTTTTTTCTTTTACCTAGGGCACTGACTTATTTTGAGAATGATTTCCTGTATAGTTGTGTTTTAAGTGAGGCACACATTTTGTTTTCTGCACAGGACATCAATATTCAATGGAGATACAAGAACAAATGGTAATGAACAAAAAGGGAAGAAACGTAATCACGAGTGGAACTCAAACTCCATGCCAGTGTTCTTGCAGCCCTAAGCAAAGCTATACATAAAAATATGCTACAACCATTGTTCTCAAAGAGTCCTTGGCACTTTTCCTCCGATAATCTTACTCTCAGTTTTTAAAAAAATGGAGCAAATTACATTTCTGCACCTATATCATAAGGCAAAACTATAAATGCAACTACAAGGACAAGTTACCAAAAAACCCCAAGCCAAAGACAACTTCCACCCCCAAACCACCACCCCAGCACTTGGCGAAACACTATCATCCTTCTTCTTCATCGCTGTCTTTCATTGTAATGCCCTGAAGTCCTCCTGCATCTGTGACTGAGACTGTGGCTTCCTCCACGGTCAGCCGGCTGTGGACAGTATCGTAGGTTTTACTGTTCAGCGTTCCTTCCATCACGCCTTGCAGTCTGAAGTCTCGGTAGGTTTTCTGTGGCAGAAATAAAATATCCCGAATTGGACTCAGGAAAGCCCAAGTCATCTTCCACCGAACGCTGGCCATTTTGAGCATGCCAGCAGAGCTGCACCTTTCCTCCTACTGTTATGGATCTATCGTCTAGAATTTGCTAAAGATTTTGTGCCTTTTACCTTCTGCACTGTGTAAGGTTTCTCTAAGCGTAATTTAAAAAATTGTTTAGAGTCTGTGAAAATGACAGACTCAGAATGACTTATTTAATTTGAAAATGTGGAAGTCAGTGATAGCGATTCTGGATTCACAGAAAACAACTCCAATTATGATTAATCATTGACGTTTTTCAAAGGAAAGAACATTGCCATTTGGCAAACTTAGACAGATGTGATGCTAAACAGCTTTGCCTGAATGCTCAAGCCCAATATGTAAACAATTTTAAAAACATTTCTGGAAATTGTTCATCATGTTCTGTCCCTTTAGCACCACTGTGAAAAAATAAATCTTTCTTGGGAGTCAGTTTCTCCCTGCATACACCGGTCCCCCATAGATCTTTTCACATACTGGCCTAGCAACAGTGCTGCCTTTGCTAATGACAACAATGGTGGAAATGCTGCTATTTGATGGGCTCAGATCATAAAATTTTACAGGTGTAACTTTGCAGAAAACACATCAGTGTAAGCAAGATTACCTTGCTTCACCCTAAGAACACAGAGTCCACAAGCCACACTTTGATGGTCATTTCTTTAGGGGATTGATTTTGTACTGTGTTTCTATAACTGTATGCACACTTCTCAGTAACTTCCATTTGTCTCATTTGTTCAATAAGAAGAAAACAAAGCATTTTTCTAACTGCATATTGCAATGTAATCTTGTCTACAGGTAGTTCTGTCATTTCACAGAAAATGTAAATGTCTGGCTTTCCCCAAACTATTATTTTATTTGCATTTATTTCTACATTTATGCACCAAATGTGGAAACATAAATTAAACTTTAGGTTATGATCTATATTCTGTGATGTAAAAATTTCTCGGGTGACTACTTCCATCACTATTAATTTACATTCTAAGTCATCTACATTTTGAGACAAATCTACATCTTTTTTTTTTTTTTTTTTTTTCCCTTTCCCCACTTGACAGGGTTTTGTTTCCTTGATAAGCAACCTTCCTATTAACAAGCAGATAGACTTTTTTTCTTTGAATTTTCAGTGAGAATTATAAGTAAAATTGTTTTATTTATTGATTACATATTCAAGTGAGCACGTGGAAAATCATCTACTCTACCTTCTGTAAGTGGTAATATATTTGAAATAACCTTTCCCAAGTTACCCTAACAAGTGTAAGGACAGGCTTTTTCTTTACATTATGAGTTCTCAGTGTCTATGGAGGAGACTACAGGAAAAAGAAAATGGAAAATAATTAAGAGTTATTAGGCCCATTCCTCTGCAGGAGAAGACTGTGCACAACTCCTAGAAAAAAAAAAAAAAAGGAAAGGAGAAAAGAACAGACCTTGTTTCACTCCGTACTTCAAACAACTGCAAAAGATTACCTCTCAAAATGGGTAACATTCGGGTGGAAGAATTTTTTCTACCACTATGCATTATGATTATTTAAACCTCTGAATCACAGCAACTGAGATTTATTTGACTTTCCTAGGTCAACTTCGGAGTCAGTAGATGCAGCTTATGTTTTGCTCACACACTTCTCTGAGTACTCTGCCTGGTCTTCTTCAAGTGTCACCATTGCATTCCGTTTTTATAACATGGAGCATGCAATTTCTTTCCATGCTGTTAACAGGTCCTACAGCAATTTCTTTCAGTTTTACATTGTATTCCTCCCACTCTCAGTCCAGCACTCTTGGGTTTGGTCATTGCTCTTCTCTTGGCATACTTTTGGAGGATAATAATGTTCACTTCCAAGCTTAATTTTTAATTTCTCCCTAACTTCCCTCTTGGTCCTTGACTTTTCTCTAGTCATGTCCTTCTGTATGTGTCTCAGACATCTAATGATCCCTTTATGCATCATCCCTCCATCTTGGCTGTAATGAGAATGAGCAGTTTTCTCCTGGTCATTCGCGACCACCTCTGCCGTGTCCAAACATGGAACAATAATCTATTCCTCAATCATTTTCTTAAAAATGACCTCCTACTTCCTCTTTTTTTTTATTTTTATTTTTTCTTTTGGAATATTTTAACGAGATGATGGGGCAACGCAGCCTACTATATTTGCCAAAGGCAAACAGAAATTCCTCCACTCCATGGTTTGGAGGAATGGTGCTTCTCCTGAGTGAGGCTGCTCCAGTGAAAGCTTCTTACAATATAATACTTGAACCATTGCTTCTTGTCTCCCAGTGGCCTCTGTGCTGAGTTAGTTTTTCCAGTTTTGCCTCCTTCCAAAACACAGGCGGTCAAGCCTTTCTACCTTCCAGTACATTGCTGAGAACATAATCTATGACTAACATAATTTTCCTCAACCTTCTGTGCCTGCAGAAGGTGCTATGAAATAACACACTGGAATATACATGCAAAGGAAACCATGTGTCCAGGCACAGGAAGTCTACCACTGTAACCAGTGTGTTCCCATTGCCACTGGGAGCATGCTTCCTGTGAACACAGCTAATCGGTGCGCCAGGCTGCAGAACCAAGGTCAGTTGCCTGTGCTGTTTTGAAAGAATCTTTTCCTTTAATCTCCCAAGTGATATCTAAAAAATGTGCTTGAGTCTGCCCATTCTTACATCTCACTGGGCACAGATCCTGCAACACTTTTTTATTTTTTATTTTTTCTATGCGGAGGAAGCTGACTGCCTTTACTTGAGAAGAGCTTTAAACTTTTCACAAGAGCCATTAATTTCAGCCACAAACAGCAAACTGCTTTTGCCATTTTGACATGCAATAAAATAATGAGCCAGATCCGGGTCCCAAGGACACTGGTCAAGGTCAAAACCAGCAAAGCTGAGCTTGGGTGCTTCAGGGAGGCATGATGATATTATTTTGCATCTTTCTCTTTCTCCATTTTTTTTTTTTTTTTAGACTAGTGAATCCTAAAAGTTCCAGTGGCAATGCTACTGTCTACAGGTTTAATTCTTCCAACTTAACAGTCTTGCATGAAATTCACCTGAAAATACTTTGGAGAAATGAAGGTTGTCATTGACAACAGGTGCTTCTTATTGCATATTCACACAGATAACAAGAATGTTCAGAGTTAAACAAGATAGAAGTTAAAGGAAAAAAATCTGAAATGGCTTCTGTCTCTTGCCTAAGGATATTAACTAATATATAAAAAAAAAAGTAAGTTACAAAGGGACTTTCTTTTACGGCTAGGTACCCCATAATTGCCTATTGCAAGGTATTTTGCACTTTGAAGCATTTCACATTGGCCAGTGTAAATGACAGGATTGGACTGGAGGAACTGGTATTTCTACTGATAGTGATGCCAGAGCATGAAAGATCAGAAAATGGCATCTAATGTATTGAACATTGTTTTCCAGTTGAACCTAGTAATCACACGTGCATAAGAAAAAGAATAGTTACTTTTTCAGAGAGTGAGAAAAAATGGAGGAAAATGGCTTTTGTGATTATTAAGGTAAAACAACAACAAAAAAATGGTACAAACAATTTATTAGGAATACTGGGTGGTATGACTGTACAGCTAGCAGTAATTTATTAACATTCATTGGAATTGTCACTGAGGCTAGAATGGTTGGAAATTTTTAGTGCAGATATCATCAACATTAGAGCTTTTAATTAATTGCGTTTCTTCTCAATTTTGTATCAATTGTAGGAAAAAAAAAAAGACTGTAAAAAATCTATAACCTTATTTCACATTTTAAAACTTTAAAACTTTTAGGGTGATCTATATATCCAAGCTAATACATCATCACTTCACTCTCTTTACTATGCAGTCTAACTCAAACACATTTTATTTACCTTAACTATCTTGATGAGAGTCTTCAGTTGGTAGATGTGAAGCTGAAGGTCTAATCTATCCGCCAACCACATGCAAATGACTTTCATGGAGTTGCTATACCATTGCTGAAAAGAAGGATAAAAAAAAAAACAACAACAACCCTGCATTATTCATTTAACAGATTTGGTAATGAGAGGTAATGAAACACTTTGAAACGATCACAGATCAGCACTTGAAGTCAACAACGATATAATTTCCTGTTAAGAGAATTGCATGGGTCAGTAGGAAATCAAATAACTTGACCCACACTGTTCTTTGCATGAATTAGCAACTGCCATTTTATTTTTCAGTTATAACATTTTCAAGAAAAATAGTGTTATGCACTTAGCTATCTGTCGGTAAGAACAGTTATTGAGTACACAATTACATGAGTTAAACAGCAAGGGAACAACAGGTAGGATGATATCTTGGGAGAGATTTTACAATACCTAGATTTTCCAATCCAAGCTAGAAAACAGCATCAAACAGAGAACAACAATTCTTACTTTTTTTTTTCCTTTTAAATAATTTCTTTTCTATGGAAATTTTTCAGAAATACATGTAAATAGTATTTAAGTGTGGCCAAAACAACACTTCATCCCTCTCAAGATAAACACGCTAAGGCTTTATGTTAATTACTGATAACAAATACAGCCAACCTTATTTCCTTTTCATACCTGAGCCATGGGTATGTTTTCACTCAAAGCTTCACAAATGAATGTGGCAAGAATAAGCTCTCTGCTGCTGGTGTCTATGTTATCGTTAAAAAAAAGACTCAGATCTAAATAGCTACTATAGTACTTCTTTCCCATTAACTGGATTAAAAGAGATTTTACTAAACATAGTTGCAATCGTTTGCCTCCCCCTCCTGTAAAATACTAACCAGATGTCATTTAGTCCAACTGTAAAAAGGAAGCGATTTTTTTCATTTTAGCAGTGAGAGATTAAAAGACTTTGTGTCAAAGCTCTGTTTCTAGTCTCTTTCCCCACAGAGAAGAGGCTTAAATTATTTTCTAATGTAATTTCCCATGTATTTACAAAATACATAGATATGCAAAAAGAGGAAACATGCTTATTTTAAAATGCAGCACTTTATACAAAGTGTACCTTGCAAAATAATTCAAAAGAAGGATCTTGCAGATCTCATTAGCTATTTCTACATTAATGAATAAAATAAAATATACATAGAAAACAGTGAGGACAAACTGCTAGTTACTGGATGCAACAAAAGACAAAAAAATATAATTCTTTAATCAAAAAGTAAGCTTTCTGGAAAAAAGTTTTAGTATATGTAAATACTTCTTATTTACTGGAAACAAAATCTCATTTCATGAAGATTTTCATGTGATATTGACTTCCATTTATATTTAATGTGTTAAAATACATTTTAATTATAAACCAATGGAAATATACTACTTTTACATTTTACTAGAGTTTCTCCTATTAATTTATTATTTTGCAGCAGTGAACAAACATACCATGCACACCTGATAGCGAGCTGCACATTTCATAAAAGTAATCTGATTTACTGAATAAAATATGGGACCGATGGGAAACCCATAAAATACTGTTTTTTAATCACTGCTTGGCACTCTCATACTATTTACATTAGTTCATGTGTTACGTGCGTGCTGGCTTTGTTTTCCTTCATATGTACCTGCAAAATATTTTTAATGTGTCAGAATTGTTACTAAGTGGCAGCTTTTAAATGACAGGTGTTGTATGCATACAGATGTCTAGAAAATAATATACAGTTGAGTTATTCACTCCATGAACCCGACTGATCTCAATAACATGAACATTCATATACCGAGCATTCTACCTGTGTTTGCAGTAAGATGAGCCCAACTATTACATTATTGCTCAGACTCTACAGTTGTTAACCTTTAGCATAACCAATGCAGAGAGCATGATTTTAGTGCTGGGGTTTTCCCAACAATTATATTCTTCTATAAAAAAATAAAAAAAGAACTCCAACAACACCTACAGTGGATTTCTTTTGCATCCTACGACTGGCAGAAAGCAGAAGGGATCAAAGTTGCTCACACAAACAAACTCCAAACAGATCGAGAATTCTGTCATTTGTTGCTCCCCTCCACCAGCCCTAAATGGTGCAGGATCACTGAGAGTAAACCCAGGCCCTGTTTCTTGGCTAAACATGTGTTTCAAAGCCCAGCCAGATAATTTAAGACGGATGCAGATCAAACTAGACTCTCCGTATGTGATATGCTTCCATGCACTGAAAAGAAAGCTAAGAAATTGGAGGGAAGTAATTTTGTTTCTCAAATTAGTGAATTAAATAACATAACGTTTTCCTGTCTAGTTTTAATCTTAAACTTTAAGTAAATTTTTTTAATTCAATGATTGTGAAATGATACTATGGTACGTTGCTCCTCTGAAGACATACATTTTTAAGAAAAGAAATAATACTTATTAGAAAAATATATGTTCTTATTCTGAAGACTTGTCACAGT
Organism: Alectura lathami; assembly: GCA_013399715.1. Classification (NCBI taxonomy): domain Eukaryota; kingdom Metazoa; phylum Chordata; class Aves; order Galliformes; family Megapodiidae; genus Alectura; species Alectura lathami. The sequence continues at coordinate 213,354 of VXAV01006239.1, forward strand.
ATTTTTAACAAAAATCCCATCAGGTATATTTTTGGTGTTCTCCTAAAGGTACTTGTGGCTAGAACTCCTGTTCACTGTTGGCATTATACCTCTGAGTTTTGTGCACTTGGTAGAGACTGAAGCTGGATAAGCATAAATCTGCTGGACTTGTAAGATGTAAAGTAAAAAGATGGTGCTTCTTTTGGAGTCTGCTAAAATGCACAGCGCTGGGAATGCCTCTTAAGAAGTGGAATCCAAGGCCACACGTTTTGACAATTGTGAGCATGTCAGAGAGGCAGGGATGCATCCTCTGCTGTGGAAACCTACTGCAAACTCACAAGCTTTGGTGATTTGACAATGGTCTTCACTACCTAGTTTTTAAGTAATAACTATTAAAGACAAATCCTTCTAACTGCTTTCAAGAAAAAAAAAATCACTTTTCTGCTAAAAGCAATAGCACTGGAAAGACAGGATGACTCTTGCAGATGTCAATGATACAGCATTAGTGCCATATTCTTTGCAAGAATAGAGCAGAAAGTGTTTATCATACATTTTTTGGACATCAGCACATAACAGCAGTCAACCACTTTAACAAAAATGTATTTGCCTCCATGTTCCCCCCCTCTTTTTATTCATAGCTTATCCAGCTCCTGTAAGGGCATGCATTACGCACTTCATTTTCCTGAGATACCTCTTTTAAAGTAAAAAATAAGAGAAGAGGAAAGGCTAGGGTTGACTCTGTGAGACCCCTGTATTTATTCACACTTATTGTGCATGACTGTAGACTGGTAAATCATATTAGCAGCCTGTCTCCCCATCAAGCTGCTACTTGCTTTCCAGCCCTGGGAAGGTTCAACAAATCAACAGGAGCACGGAAAACAGAACATCAGTCTAATCTAGTGTTTAAGGTGAAGTTTTCAAACCCAATCTAAGAAGATCTTTAGAGCGAGCAACAAGCTGAAGGGCTCAGAAGGTGGTATTGACAATGAAAGAGTGCTGAAATATTGAGAAGCGCAGCACTTGTGCATTTTTAATAACAAGAGGGTCAACAAGGACACAGCTCCCTCAGTGCCAATAGTTGCCACACCAGGGCTATAAACGCTTGCAGTTCATCAGATTTCTTAAACAGTTCATCAGCTTTCTTAAACACCCTAAACCCCCTCGGTGGACCTTTAGTCTTAAATTAACAAACCAAAGCAATGAAAGAGGGTGCAGCTTGAATGGCCAGCATTGATCCCCAACGGGGCTCGGCGCGGCTACAGGCACTGAAAAACTCTCCCCATTGTGGGGAGGGATTGACAAACCTCCTGGCCTAAATAGTCCAGCTGAGGCGGGCTGGAGGCACGCAGCTGTAAAGGGCTCCCCGCGCCCTGCTCCCGCGCTCACAATGCGCCGGGCAGGAGCTCTTTGTCCAGCCCAGACTCTGCAATTTTCTAACAAGGATTAAAGTTGTTTCTCGGCAGGGCCGGTGAAAGGCGATTTAGCAACATACCGTGCTTTCTTCAGGCGAGTTAAAGAGAAGTAGTTAAGGAATTTCTTTATTCTGTTGACTGGGGGAAACACAAAACAAATATATTAAATATTCACCATCTTTCTGGGTGCCTGAGCTACCACGTTTGCAGAACGCTTCAATTAAATATAACACTTCTTGGCTGAAAGCAAGCACTTCAGATTTATTTTTGAAGTTTTATAAAAAGGTGCAGCTGTTTGCCACCTGGAAGGAGGCTCAATACATACTAGCACACAATGCTTCACTCCTCCTAGGCCTGGTATTCCCAGCATCTGATACACAAGACCCCATAGAGTTTCTCTATCTTGGCTGCTCTTGACAAATGGGCACTGTCAAAACGCTTTTTCTGCTGAATATGGCAGGGGAACAGCTTTTCTAGGAACTACATTTTATCTTCCTACTGAAGCCTTTATCTCACTCCTGATGAGGAACTGAGTCGCTCAGATGACAATGGGATGTTTTTACTTCTTCCAGCTCTACTTTTCCTCCTAGGAACAATAACAAAGTATTCTTCTTGCTGAAGAGATTGCACATCAAAGGCAGTATAAGTTACAATGCATAAGAAATATTTTAAACATGCTAAATATTAAGTGCTACAACTGCAATAGCCATCACTATAGCATTTTTTTCATGTTTTTGATAGTTAGCATTAATAATATGTCAAGAAACATTAAAAACATTTAAAAATTATTAAATGATTTAAGAAGAAATAAATTATTCCTTTCAAATGGAAATAACAAAAGTCAGAAACAAGTTGCTTATTTAAATTTCAACATTTATCTCCCTCATTGTAAAATATAAATAATCACACTGATGTCCTTTGTTAAATGCAAATGGTAAGAAGAGAAACCAGTGTTTTTTGAAGTGCTTTTGAAAATACTCCAAGGTTTACAAATTATAGCTATGTTTTCAAGTCATAGCCATCACCCACCTAATTGAGGATTTTCACGTAAGCAGTGAGGAGTTCATAGATTCCCCTGCAAAAACGTGCAGAAGGAATTCTCAACCTGTGGGCCACCATGACACATCAGAAGGTGGCCTGCAAAATGACTGCATTTTTAAACACATCCAGGAACACCAAAATAAGAAATCAAGCCAGAAGAAACAATTAACATGAAAAACATCTTTGTATTTTTGCAGAAATTAAAAATATTTTGTTCAGTGATCAGGAAAATGAAGGAACAGAAGCTGGGGAAACCTCAGAGAAAAGTCTCACACTAGAACTTTCCCACCCTGTGATCAGCTCCACGTGTCTTCATGGGGATGGCCCCTGCCCTTCTGCAGCAGATCATCCAACCCTGTAAGAATGCGGCTGCTCATTATACATATTCTTATGTATATTATATATCTTATTATATATATATAGATATAAAATATAAGATATAAAATATATCTTATTTTATGTGTCACAACATAAAATGTTGAGCTAGGTTTAACTCTTTCAGCATCCAAGTTTATGGTGCCATCCCTGAAAAAAATGTTCTAACCAAAGCTCAGAATACTGCATCTGTGAGAATACCATGAAAAAGGCAGTATTTCTCTGTCCAGTGTCTCAAAATTACTACTCTGAATCAACAAAGAATTTTATATTATTGAGATGTGCTCTTACGTTACAGATAGGAAGATTCAGTTGGCAGAAATGGTCTTTTAGCTGGCTTCTGACTGTAGAAATAGAAATTATAACACTACTAGATGCAATACAATTTTCAAGTACACTCGTAGCCTGGATCTTCTTACATCGACCCCAATGCTTCTGGCTGTTAGGCTTCTGGTTGTTTTCTTTCTTTCTTTCTTTCTTTTCTTTTTTTTTTTTTCCCCCAAGATAGTAATCTTTTGGTTTAGAGCATCAAAAAAGTTAATATTATTTCTCTAAGAAATGAAAAAAAATTCTTGACCTTTTGTTTCACGAAGTTGCTATGACTGGAGAAAGTTTATGTGGTACAAATTTCATAGCATGATTAATATAGGGAGAAGAGTTGACATTACAAATGTGCAGAGCATTAGAAATGTATCTCCATCTTGGGGACACTGCTCAAACAGTTCTTCACCTACACTTCCTGTACATTTACTGTATCAGTACATGATAGTTTTATTACTTACAACACTTCAAATATAATACCAAATACTAAAACTGGAAGGCAGTTTTAATGTACACTTTCATCCAAGAACAGCATATATATCCTTCAATTTGCAGTCATCAGACCTGGAAGGTTTCAGGGCTTATCTTTGCATTTTCTTAAATACTCTCAAAGTACAAAGAGAATAATATTGATTTTGGGAGTCACCATGTCACTACTTTTACTCCTTTTGCAATTCCTTTTTTTCCCCCTTCTAGGAATTTTCATTTAAAAATTTGAAAGGAATAAAAATTAAGATAAGCATGAGTGGAAAATTCCTGGAGTTAAACCTTGTTGGAACCATGGGGTTAGTAAGCAGTACAAACAAATGAAGCCTTCTCCCTACACCAAAAATCTGAAGTTTAAAGCCCTGGATCTGGAAACAAATAAACTCTATTTACCTGTAGTCCCCCATTTCACTTCAATTCCTTCCCACATGTTAATTAAGGGCCTGTACAAAAGTTCCTCTTCTGCTGTGTCACTCATTTCTGCTGTCATGCTCTCAAGCACCCTGTTCCCTTGCATGCTCCTACTTTGCACCAAGCCACTGAAGCACAACTCTTCCTCCCCACCACTCTGTTATTCTTTGAATGCTCTGCAGCTTCTCCCATCTCAAGCTATAAAAGCTTCCATGTTTTGTTTCCTCCGAGAGGGCTGAAATGCTAAGCCAAGTTTTGAACTTTGGCTTCAGATGTGAAAAATTGTTCACAGCCTAAATTCCAGCGACATGCAATAGGAAAAGAGAAGTGAGAAAGAAACCACATACCGCAGTGCGCTTCAACACTCATACTTCTTGTGATACAGGGATCAGGACTGAGATGTCTTTAGTTTGGTGATTTCAAATTATGAATCATAGAACCATAGAGTCATACAGGCTGGAAAAGACCTCTAGGATCATCTAGTCCAATCATCAGCCTAACACCACCATGCCCACTAAACCATGTCCCTAAGTGCCACATCTACACATTTCTTGAAGACCTCCAGGGAAGGAGACTCCACCACCTCCCTGGGCAGCCTGTTCCAATGCCTGACCACTCTCTCGGAGAAGACGTTTTTCCTTACACCCAACCTGAATCTCCCCTGGTGCAGCTTGAGGCCATTACCTCTCATCCTATCACCTGGGAGAAGAGGCCGACCCCCACCTCACCACAACCTCCATTCAGGTAGCTGTGGAGAGCAATAAGGTCTGCCCTGAGCCTCCTCTTCTCCAGACTGAACAGCCCTAGCTCTCCCAGCCGCTCCCCCTAACATTTGTGCTCCAGGCCCTTCACTAACTTTGTTGCCCTTCTTTGGACACGCTCCAGGGCTTCAATGTCCTTCTTGTAGTGAGGGGCCCAAAACTGAACACAGCACTCCAGGTACTAAGCTCTGTTTATGTACAAACAAAATCATTCTCTCCTCTCCTTCCTTCCAGTGGGACTTTTCCTTTGGTTTTCTTCTGCCTTTTTTTTTGGTGCCATTACCCAAATTAACCCATCAGGACCTCATAAACATTTTGTTTGTCATAAGAATGACTAATAGACGAACCAAACCCTTTGGTCAGCCTCTTCCCTGCCAATTTGAACGAAGGAGTCCCTCTGTCATACCCAAAGCAATCAGGAGAAAAGGGAAAGGAGCTCATCAGAAAGAGGAACTCAAACCCTGACAGAAAGAGCCCATTCAGTGGGACTCATCACAACAAACAAGTGAACAGTTGCTGGATATTTTGGTGACAGAAGGAAACAAATTATGCAGGCCAGTTTTCAGAGAGCAGTAATGAGATGAAATGAGAGAACAAGGCTCATTTAAAAGCATATTAAACATCTTTGAAACTTCTAAGAAAAAAAGGATATTTTTCTGAAGTAACAAAAGAAATTCTAATGAATGAAAAGCTTATATTTCAGAAGGAAAGTCAATTTTTTTATATTTTAAAATAGCCTTATAATTAGCAAATGACTGGTTGCTATGGAATTGCTGCCAATTCACAACTATAATTCATAAATATACACATTTAATAGAAACTCTCCATACATCCCATACTAATTACAATATTTATTCTACTTCATAATGATTGTGACTT
>VXAV01006239.1:219055-236931 GCA_013399715.1 Alectura lathami
TTTTTTTTCTGACTTCTTTGCATATGATAGCTGCACAGGGAAACTGGAAGTTTGCAAAATTATACATGCAGAACCTCCTTCCTGATCTGGACATATGTAATGTTGCTGTTCTGATTTTAAACACCAGGCACTAACATAATGCTCATGACCGTGACAGACTAACAGCACAAACAGTTTGCCCACTCCACTCTGGATACGCAGTCTATCTGTGAACAGTACTTCCACAGGTTATTCTGGTGATAAAACTCTCTGGAGCAAACACTGTCAGTCTTGCTGCATTCTGTTGTGTTGCACTTTGGGTGTATCTGCAAACATCCTCCAAGGCACAGAATGGGGAACATCACTTGAGTGACCTTGAAATGAAAGCCAGCTTGGATCCTCAAACTAAACAAATGACCAAGTTTTTCATCATTACACCACTAGCCTCTTGCTGTACAGGCTCTAGTTTTACATACCCTATGAATGCTCGTAGCTGCAGAAATGCTCAGCAGTCTTCCTAAATGCATGTGTAGCACTACGGAGGTTGAAAGTCCATGTTTATTCCACCTGTACGACACGTAATCAAGGCATCCACACCTGCTTTTGCCTGACCACCCTGGATTCCCAGGGCACCCCCTGGAGCGAGGCCTCTGTACTGGGTATCAAAAGCCAAGTGGACCAAACCTGGGCCAAACTCTTTGATGCAGCTTTTGAATACTCCCTCACGCTAGTAGCTCTTGTCCTGGAATCTTCCATTTAGACCCCTGCTCCATGTAGAACCAGGTTAAGTGCATATTTTAATTAGAGTATTTTAAATATCAGAGGTTCCTCTGTGTGAATATCTACATGCAGCTTATTCCTTTCCACCTCAGGAACCCTGACTCAACACTCATTCACAGCGTTTCAGCAGCACATGACGGGGTGGGGTGCAGCTTTGAGGCCAGCAGAGAGGTGTCCCTCTCCTGGGCACCAAGCCTGGGTGCACACTGGGCAGCACTCACACGGAGCATGGGCCCAGCCTCCCCTTGCCTCTCTGAAGAAAGTGTCCTCGGATTGAACAGGTGCCTGATTTATTCCTTTCCATCTCTGGTCTTATTGCACGTGTACCCCCTTTCAGCTATGCGGATTTCGTGTCCCTCAGGAGTCTGTACTGGGACCCTTTAATAACTTCATCAATGACATCGACAGTAGGATCGAGTGCACCCCCAGCAAGTTTGCAGATAACACCAAGCAGTGTGGTGTGGTTGACACACCTGAGGGACGGGATGCCATTCAGAGGGACCTAGACAGGCTGGAGCAGTGGGCCCAAGCTAACGTCATGAGCTTCAACAAAGCCAGATACAAGGTCTTGTACCTGGGTCGCAGCAACCCCCGCTATCAGTACAAGCTGGGGGATGCAAGGATTGAGCAGAGCTCTGGCAAAAGGGACTTGGGGGTACTGGTGGATGACAAACTGGACATGAGCCAGCATGTACCGCTGCATCCAAAGAAGCGTGGCCAGCAGGGCAAGGGAGGTGATCCTGCCCCTCTGCTCTGTGTTGGTGAGACCCCACCTGGAGTGCTGCATCCAGATGGGGAGTGCTCAGTGCAGGAGGGACATGGAGCTGTTGGAGTGTGTCCAGAGGAGGGCCACAAAAACGATCTGAGGGATGGGACACCTCCCCTGTGAGGACAGGCTGAGAGAGTTGGGGCTGTTCAGTCTGGAGAAGAGAAGGCTCTGGGGAGACCTGGTAGCGGCCTTTCAGTATCTAAAGGGGGGCTACAAGGAGGAAGGGGACAGACTCTTTAGCAGGGTCTGTTGTGATAGGACTAGGGGAAATGGTTTCAAACTGAGAGAGGGGAGATTTAGACTGGATATGAGAAAAAAGTTTTTTACGATAAGGGTGGTGAAGCACTGAAACAGGTTGTCCAGAGAGGTGGTGGATGCCCTGTCCCTGGAGACCTTCAAGGTCAGGCTGGCCAGGGCTCTGAGCAACCTGATCCAGCTGTAGGTGTCCCTGTGCACTGCAAGGGAGTTGGACTAGAATTCATGGGTGTGGTGGAAGCTCCTGCCACTGGTGGCTCACAAACCTTGTCAGCAGTTTCAGAGTGCTCTGCAGCAGCCTCACCTGGTACTACTTTGGTTTACAACACAGCAACATCTTTCTGTTACTCCAAACCCATTTTAATACAACTAGATTATTCCTGTACTTCCTGACACTGTCCTTCCTTCTGCAGTCAACAGTGTGGTTGTGTGTCTACTTGTGAGCACTTACACAGTGTTTTACTTGGTTTTGCTTTTTAAACTAAGCTTGACCCAAATGAAATACCAGTAAAAATATCAAACCCGCAAGCAGGGTTTCAGAAACCACATGGTTCTCCTACTGTTTGGATGTGTGTGAATTACAGTACATCAAGAAATCAATATTCCCTAGATGGTGCTTGTGCCTGGCACTTCATGGTGAACAAACATTAGATAAGACAATATAAATGGTACAATCCTTATTGATTTCTCTTGACTGCGTAGAATGTGAAAGCTACAGCCACAGTTAACACTTTCTGACAGGCTCATCTGAAGTTTCAGTGCTATTCTATATTTTTATAGTTGGCCATGCTCAATTGATTCCATTAAGTTGCCAGACACATTTCAAGCCGTCGAGATAAGAAAAAAATGCAGTGCCTGGAATGAGATGCTGCTACTTTGTGCCTAGCAGGATAAAAAGGTTAAAGGACTAAATTGTGCCTGGATATTGGAAGGAGTTCTCTTTTATTTGATAGAAGTTGTTACTGTTTTTAGTGAATGGATACTGTGAGTGATGGATAGATGCATTTAACTACATTAAATAAATGACTGAATGGTATAGACCAGAAATGTCTATGGGGAAACTATACTGGAAGCTCCCAGTGTTATAGTCCCTCCCCAGACAGACAAGCACAAAATGTGATAGTTCCACCCCCTTGTATGATAAAATTCCCTCGGGAGAAAAAAAAAAAAAAAAAGGATTATCTTTAACATCTGGAGTTTGGGCTTCTCTTTTCCTCGTTTGATTTCCCACTTTGAATCAGGATCCATATTTTAATTTGCCTTTTTACAGCAATTTATACCTTCTTCTTCTTCTTCTTTTTTTTTTTTTTTTAAAAAAAAAAAGTGGACTTCTCATATAATTCTGGGAAATTAGGGGGTAGGACTGAATATCAGGATATTGGATTTAGTGCCCTGAAAAATAGTTCTTTATTTCCCTTTTATAACGAAAGAGCAATAGTTCTTTTAGCAAGATACCAGAATATCTATTTCATAGATTCTTACTCCCCTGCTGGGAAGATTTATATAATATGATTAAATTAGTGTGAAAAGGGTGGCAGACGTCTATTCTATGAATACCAAATGCACACTGAGCTACAGGATACACAGTGTCCTAGAGAAAACCATTTTTACATCTTTTTGAGCTGTTTGATATGTAACAATTCTGTAGAAATTCAGAAACTAAAAATGGATTCAAAACTGAAGAAGCAGGGAAATGAGTCATATCAAAAACATATCAAAAAAAGCCACTGTGTTAAGGTTTCCTCTAGAGAAAACGCTCTCAGCTACACTGTAGAACAGCCTACAAAGTGCTGAATGTTCTGATCCTGAAGCAGCAAACTCTAAAGCACATACTTTACTCTGAGTGTGTTGTGGTCCTATTGATTTCAACAGTACTGAGCTTTGCTGGATTGATAGCAGCATAATCAGCAACCTCCAAGAGCAGGCACTCCTTTTCTCAGTGTATTCCAGAAAAAAAAAAAAAAAATCAAAGAAAACTTATATATACTATATGAAATGAGACAGAGATTACATTTTTTTTCAGCTTTCAAAGGATTCTATGATTCTATGAACTTTTTATTTTTAGAGATTTCTATCTCAAAAAAAAAAAAAACAACCCAGATGAATATACTGAAATAATCAGAAATAATTTAGTGAACTTTAAACAGATTTTGAACAGTAAATTTGCAAGATGCTACTTGCATCTTCCAGAAGTGTTTCATGTATTTGAGCATGTTAGTAAAGTTTATGTTTTCAGCCCACATTTGGTGACACTGCCTACAGTTTTATCTAAAATTCTTTTACCAAAAAAGACATGACAAACTGTTTTAAAATAACAAGAATGTCCCTAGATCAAGAGAAAGATGCAGAGTGGTTCTCATATCAAGAGCTTTCTATTTTCCCTATAAAATATTAGACATAATTAAAGGTGAGTTAAGACTTTGGTGAAAATCTAAAGAGCATCGGAAAATCTGAGCACTGCTCAGCTTTTCAATTGCTTTTCTACTTCTCAGTTCTTTTAAATGGTTTTCTATGGCAGGAACATTTTTCTTAATTAGTCACAGCTAATTAGTGTTCTGGCATAGACAAGTAATCAGAAATGTCAGAGCTGCAAGGCTACATCTCCCTAATCCTTTGATAATAATTTAGCCTCCTGGGAGGGCCTCAAGCTGCGGTAAGTAGTGGCTGACAATAAGGCAAAATTAGGTGGGCAGCAGACCATTAGGATAGAAAAATAAAAAGCACTACCAAATCCTGCTGAGCACCATCAGGCAACTAACTACACTGCCAGATGAGGTGCCTGTTTAAGCCTGTGTTGTTAATTAGCTGATTCTACCAGACCTGCCACATATGTCCAGGTGCATCATGCAAAGATGTGTATTCCTGGGTTTGTGCCAAAGGACAATTTTGCACTGTGATCAAATTTCAAGAATCCGAGAAAGAAGCCCACATATTTCTTGAAGATTATTCTGAGTTATCAAAGAAATAAGAAGATCAACAAGCTACAATCCATTTTTGTTGAGTCTCTTATGCAATTAGGCATGGTCCTCTCATGTTTCTCAGTTTAATACAAACACAGCTTTTGATTCAAACGTGGCCTTTAACCAGTTCTACCTAGTCTGAACTTGCCGAAGTTGCCCTGGCATATAACCCAGATCAAAAAGCAGAGCTTTTGCCACATCACACACTTTCAAATAATTGCATAATAATGCAAGGTAAGATTATTTATGAAAAATAACATGACGGGAAGCAATTTGAGAGTGGGAAAAAATCAGAGTTGAAGTTTTTCTAAATAAACACTGCTGAATTCTGAACATTACAGTCATGTCATTCTTGAGGTAGACATGAGCAGCACAAAGAGCTGGTACTACAGAAAGCTCACATGTAAAATACCTGTTCCTCTTTGCCGTGCAACACCAGACGAAGGTTAACTCACTTGCCAGGGAGAAGCATTTGCATATTTTTATCACATTTTTTAATAAAAAGTCAGAAAACTTAAATAAAGGATGCAGTTGAATGCAGCATTTGCTAAAAATGTACTAGCAGATACGACGGGAAACAGAAATGAATCTGATGAGCGCTTCGTATCTCCATTTAGGCACAGAATGAATTGCATGACACAGTAATATTTGTAGAATAATTCCTGCCTCAAACAACCTCGGGTACATCATTGAACTTAAATCATCCATCCCTTTCTACTAATGGAAAAGGAAAATGATGGTTGTGATACGGAGAAACTACTAGCACTTAATTCACATTCCTGACAAAATACAAGTTTTTTTTTTTTTTTTTAAGAAAAAATCCTCACATCACATCTGAACTTTTGAAACATGAAAGCCAAAAGCAGCCATGAAATATGGAGTGCGTAAGTGTTTATGCTGCTTATAAAGATGTTTGGTCTCTCTGCACTCCAAGGCAAGTTGCACAAGTTCCTCCACCAACAGCCACAGCCCCCAGGACAGTCATAGACGTGAGCAGCCCCTGTGAGGCCAACAGAACCACCTGGTCACACCATGGCAGTCTGACACCCACGAGAGATGGGGATCAGGGCCAAAGTCAACATCTGCTAACAGGTATCGTCACTGACAAGCCAGCTAGGTGACCTGCTTGCTAGTGCTGACCTTTCCCAGTCTTCCCAGAAATTAAAGCCTAAAAAAGTGGGTAAACTTTTTAAGTTCTATCAATGGTTGAGCACTGATGGGTGAAAATGGCTGTCTTAACTCATTCTTTATTTCTCAAAGTAGAAATCAATTATTCCATAAAAATCTCATTTTATATATAGTTGTAATAAAATTAGAATCGTACATCTGTTTATACTGTAAGTTTTTCATGACAGACCCAACACAAATATAACCTATACGATAATACTCTTAATGGCAATAGACCAAGAGTATTTTGAAGGGAAAATGTTCAAAAGGAATTTTTTCTTTGTTGAGACAATAATATCCATACTTCAGGTGCAATTAACAAGTACAAGAAAGTGAGAATCTACCCAAGTAGCATTTAGGAAGTCTACATTACCGCAGAAAGAACTTCATCAATGTTTTACACAGTGTTTTATGCAAAATTACTCATTTTTTAAGCTGAGGCTTTTTAGCCAAATCCAATTGTTTTCTAAAGAAAATAGCTTTTAATTTATAAGTCTAGCATCATCTAAAATGCTCAGGAATATGAAGACTTACTAGTCCCACCCTAAAAATTCCCTTTGTAGAATGGAGAATTTCCCCATGTAGAAACATGAATCTGTCTAGGCAGTGATGATAACCTGATATGTTTATGGACACAGTGCTGCTTTTATTGCAGTTAATGGTAAAATTCCCTTCAGTTTTGATAGTGTTGAACCAGATTCCATTGGAATTTTAAGATGGATATTTTTTACATCTGATAATTTTGTGAGCAGATACACAGCACTGTTCCTTGATAGGCAGCACAGATGTTCTTACATTACCCAACATGCAGATTATCTTTATGAATAACAGAAGCTTCTTCAAAGTAGTAACATTTTAGATTTATCCTAGGTTTGTGTCACTCTTATTTAATTACCTCATTTTCCCATTCACCAAATACTACTCTTACAGCCTTTTCTAAAAATAATTTTTTGAACCAATGCTTGATAAATGCTTAAAGTATAACTTTTTTTTTTTTTTTGGTAAAACATTTTATTAAACATTACTTAAAAAATCATTTATTGGTTTAAATTGTTAGAGTTAAAAAAGTTTCAGTAGGTGATGCTTTCAACCATAATTACAAATCTAAATCATTAAACAAACACAGAAGTACCTTTACGATTTAGCTGCTATACACTGAATCTGCTTGGGTCATTGCAGCATTAAAGGTAGAAAATGTTAACTTTTATTTGAGTTTATTAGAGACATAAACTTATTCCAACGTAACTTCACTGCTTTAGATTGCTGCAGTGGCATATGCGCTTGGAAGGAATCATATGAATCATCAAATTAAACCTTCGTGAATCATGAACATGGAGGAGACATTTAAGCCAGAGGTACTGCAGATCATCCTCAGGTACAACGCTAAGGATCACAAAAGTCATAGATGTTTATACCCCTCCCACAGGAGGTTAAGAATGAAATGCAAATAGGAGCCAAGTAATTCAGAGGAAAGGGAAGAAAAAATAACCACCTTGGTTCTGCTGCATGATCAACAGAGGCACTGAAGAATAGGACCTAAATGGTTTAAAATGGTATAGAAAAAAAGTGCAGCCTAGTCTTCTTTCAAAGTTCCCTGAAGATTTGAGCACCTCTTTCACACATAACGATTCATATCACAAATTTAAATTCTACTCTGAATTGTTGTATTTTGTATAGCATGGCAATGCTTTCCAGGCTTCTCATGCACTTCCACAAAACAGTGCATAAACTTCTGCTTTCTTCCTAGTTTGAGACTTCCAACTTCTAGCCTCAATGTATTTGTGACTCATTTGCAGATTTCTACTTATAACAATACTACTCTTAAATTCATACAACTTCTGTTTTTTTTTTTTTTTTTTTGGTTTTTTTGGATGAGGTTTTTCAGTGGCTGAAATATAGACATGCACTTTTTTTGTTCTGCTTGGCTGATGATTTTTTTTATGATAGAAATACTGTGCATTTTAAGATGAAATCAACAATGATGTGCAACTGCAGCCAGTCAAATGACTTGAAGTATATTTACATAAAACTTGAATTTATCTTACGCTTTTTATTGAAATGCAATTTGACAGAATAGAATTTATAAACAGTATATAGGTTTTGTTATATCACTAATTAATATATATTAAAAAATCTTCCGAAATGCATGGGAAAATTCTTGCTCAATTGCACTATTATAAATCTGAATTTATCTCAGAAAGCTGAGTTAACAGAGTAAGGTGCCTTTGTTTTAAATTTCTGCATATTATGGGCTTGCATTTTTGCTAGTGCATTTATCTGATTCTGTCTCATTGATTATATCTCCTATGTAAAAACATGAAACTACCATAACTAAGGAAAAATGAAGATACAGATAGATTTTTGATACTTGTACTTACCATGCTTCAAGAAATGTGTACACTTTTTCCCTCCTTACAGCAATAATGACTGGCCATGACAGTGTATCACAGAATCATAGAATCATAGAATGGCTTGGGTTGGAAGGGACCTCAGAGATCATCTAGTTCCAACCCCCCTGCCGTGGACAGGGCTGCCAGCCACTAGCTCACTAGATCAAACTGCCCAGGAACCCATCCAGCCTGGCCTTGAACACAGCCAGGGATGGGGCAGCCACAGCTTCTCTGGGCATGATGCATGCTACTGAATAAAAGGGGATAGGAATGGTTTTGTGTCTCAAATGCAAGTGTTATGTCGTGGCTTGCATTTGCACAAAAATGTTTTGTGGTGAAAAGCCTGACTGCTGAAATAACACCTGGGAGAAGTCCTTGGCCCATGTGAACCTCAGCAGTACTGAGGCTCTGTCCCTGGGTTAGTGCTGGTAGGCTTAACCCAAAATGGTGCCAGGAGCTATATGGACGACTTAATGGTATGGATGATCACTTGCTAGCTCTCAGGGCTCTGCCCTGGCCCTGTTCAGTTTAGTACTGTGGACATCGCCTACGGCTTGGACAATTCTGCTACATCAACAAAGTCAATGTGGTCTCTCCAGTGAGAGTTAGACTTGGCCTTAGGCACGTAATTTTATTAACATCCAGAAAATTACAACATAAGCAAAAATAACCCCAAAGAAAAACAAAAAATAGAAACTTGAAAATGAAACATATGCTTGCGGATTCAGTGCAAAAGCAAACTGAAGCAGAAGTTGCTAATATGGTTTTAGTACTTTGTGAAGGTGCCAGCTGGATGGATGATAATTTTTCTACCCCTGCAGGGCATCAAAGCTTTTATAAAATCATTCTTTTCACACATATTAGCACTTAGCTTATTAAAACAGATGATACTTTTTTTTTTTTTCTTTTTTTTTGTAATGCTGCCTGGAAGTGTCTGGAAATATAAAATCTGAGAGATAAATCTCATTTTGACCACCCAGCCTAACAAACAACAAACACTGACATGACATACCATGGCTGAGAGTCTATGTTATGGGACCTTCTGTGACTGCCACAACTGTAGTGTCACAGTAAAGGCTGTGAATTGCTGTTATGAAAACATTTGCTGTAACTTGCATAATTAAATGAAACTGCCAGCAAAGCTTTCTAAAATACTTAGGAGATGACACACAAATAAATACATTTCAAAGTGTGTATTATGTTCCAGAATTTGTTTTGCAATGGATTGCGTTGCGTAGTGTCAGAGATGACTTATTTTCCGGTTTGATTTCCTACATAATTATAACTGACATCATTGTCCAGTAAATTGATCCAAGTTTATAATAAAATAACTTTCAATTTATTTATATTTTGAATGTGTAGTGCTTTGAATTAATTAAAAAAAAATCCAGTTTTGTCCACCTAAAGTTTCTGCTTCAGGCAAGTCAGAAAGGAACATCCTAGACAGAAACTACTGGTCAGAACTTGAATAAGCAGAAATATGCCCAAGAGTTTTGCTAGTGGCCTTATAGGAGAGCCTTGAAGGGAGAAAATTTTGGTAGAGTAGGTGATTGTTTCTAACAGAAAGATGACAAATTGAGGCAGAGGAAGAAGCTGAGGGAAATTAGTGCAAAAACACCGGCTGGCTGGCAATGTGTGTGCCTCAAGGATGAGGAAGAGAATTATGCTGAACTTGCAGAAGCAGGATCAAAATTTTGAATAGGATTTTCACAATTCAATGAGCAGTCAACTTTCAGATCTTAAGAGTCTTAAAATAAAAATACCATAAAGCAAAATGCTAAAAGTCATTCCATGGAAGTACCAGTTGAACCCATAGATGCACCTGGCATAACTGGCCTTCTTCTGTATATAAACAAGCAGTGATATACAGAAGTTCTTTAGCGAAGTTGACTCTGCAACGGAGTCCACAAACCACACCAATGCAGTTCTCTCCATTAACACATTCAAAATCAAAAGATGGAACAAAATTGGACCACTCAGTGGAAAAATGACTATGTCAAATAAAAGCCTTCTACCATTATAATTTATGCCTTCTAGCACTTAAAATTTACATTCAGAAAAGGTTTAAAGAAAGGCCACCCTTGATAGCTGAAGACAATAAATAAAAAGCAAAAAAAATGATCAACAGGGAAGAACATCTGAATGGCTTGCTGAATATAATCAAAATGCAGCTCATCCCCTTTAGTGACAACAACAAGCCCTGCCAGGGTAGTTACTTACATCAAATAACTTCTCTATGTACATTTCCTCATTGACCTTTTCTCGAAGTATATCCTGGTTTTGTCGAACAAACATAATGTAGGTATCTGCTAGATCCATCCCTGGTTTCTGTGGAGACATAAAGCAACAGGATAGAGCAGTGGAGAAGGGAAAGAGAAAGACCGCACAACAACGGAGACTTAGAAGAAGTTATACTTTTAATGAAAACGGAGGTTGAGTTACAATGCTGGTATTTGTACTAAACGAGTAAAGAGCAGTTAGTGAATCTGCTGTGAACTCTGAGTTAGTTACCGTGTTCAGGAGGGTTCACTATTGGGTGAGTTCTCAGTGTTACAATTTATGAATGCTTTAACTCATAAATCTGCCATGCTGTATTTCAGCCAAGAATGGAGTCTTGGTTCCGGTATCATCAGTGACAAAATTGGACACTTTGTCCTTAGTCCTTGGCGAGACTTTCACAACTACCCCATCCTCAAGGTCCAGATCTTACTGTGACATTCAGAAAATGGTTAAAAAAGCCACGCAGTTCCTTTTGCATTGCATCAGGTTTGTTGCCATTTGCTTTCAACCTACAGCTGAACTTTGTATCTGAGGTTAGTTTCTACTAATGCTCCTTCAAACAGAGTTCAAGCACTTCACTGAAAGCAAATGAGTTACAATGGCACAATAATGTTGGTATAAGAGTAGACCCCTAGCCCTGTTTTTTTTTCTGAAACTGTCGTACTGGCACAGTCTGCTTAGAGAATAACTGGAAAGGGCAAGGACTAAAATATTTCCCTTCTTTCACCAATCCATGTTCTGAGAGAATAGCAGAGTAGGCACAGTTTTAACACCACACTCTTAAACACAGGACAGGTCAAGAAGAGCTGCTCCCTCCTGCACGGCGGGGACTTCTGGACCCCTGCACCCACAAAGTGTGGTTTCACACTAAACCCTCACCCTGACAACATGCAATGTCCTCTTGCCTGGTAGCATATATAGAGCTGGACTGCATCCACCCTTCCCCAAGAGGGTTTACAAACAAGAACTTTGGAAATTCTTCCATGTTAGCAAGTTTGTAAAAGTATCTTTTGCTCTCAAATAATATCTTCTGTTGGTTGTTTGTTTGTTACCTTCATGGCATGCAAAAGAAGGCTAAATTTTATAATATTTACTTTACAGTAAGCTTTAGCACAAAGTTATTTATAAAGGATTCAAGACTGAACGTACATTGAATATACAACAGCTCTAGTGAAGGAGAACAAAAGCAGCTATGTTCAGACCCCGAATTCTCAGGCATAACTCATCTCTATTTCTCAGCATTTGTTAATGGCATAAGCACAAAGCTGTAAAATATACAGCATATTTTAAAGACCTATATGTATAAACATGTTGATACAGCTAAAATATTTACATATATTTTATAGTAAGGCTTACTTTTTAGTCTACAAGTGGACAACATTTTATTTTTCTCATTTCTTATTATACTGTATGCAGCATATTATAACATACGCAAACAGGTCTGAGCACAAAAGGGAAAGAAAGATGCAACACGCCCAAACAGTTACCTATCCAGAAACTGCCGCTGCAGCAACAGGATGAGAGCATTCTCCCCTCCAAACTACAGTGAATTAAACCTCCTGGATTATGAAGTTTGTCTCTTTTCCCTGGATCTACCATGAATATGATCCAAAATACATTTTACCCTTCCATTTATAAATTTGCATGAATGACAGTTTGATTTCGTATCAATAATAGTTAAATGTTGAATGATGGCCTGGTTTAATGATCCTAGCACCTCCCAAACTCACACTGAACAACTCAACATGTTCTGCACATTTACATTGGTCATTCCAGAGGAAATGAAGGCTCATTTAAAGATCTTATCACATACATACAGAAGCCTACATGAAACTGTTAAGAGGAAACTAGGCCCATTTTTATTTACACCTGAGTTACAAACCTTGATCCTAAGCACAGAAATAAAAATGTAAAATAACAACGGATAAAATAGTTCTCTGTTAATGGAAACCTGGTTCATGGAAGTCAATGGATTTCATTCATAAAAATGTGCTTTCTTCATTAAAAGTTGACAGAAATGATTTTAAATGAAACTAAGTCACAAGTGAAGGAGATTTAAAACTGAAAGCTACATATATTACCTTAGTATACTCTTTGTGATGAGATAAAATAATACGATCAGAGCTGAAATCTCATGTACTTTCTAAAACCTCACAGGAAATGTATAGGAATTGGACTAGGTTTAACTTGGAGGGAAAATCTCTGAAATCTCAGGGGGTGGGTGAAGGAGAAAATCTAGCAAATGAAAGGCTGATTATAGTTCTTGGAGATATATATATTCAAATATGAAAATGAGTCTTACACAAAACGCTAAAACCTACTTGTTCTCTGATTTATGCATTTTTTTTCCTTTAGTTCAATTCTTTAAGTTCAATAAAAAATGTTTGTCTTGCAGACAGCCAAAGCTAGCAAAATAACATTTCCCATCAGCATTAACTTTCCCCTTATCTTTGAGATATTTACCTAGTCTTGAAGCTGTGACATATGGGAATTTCACACCTAGTGAATATATTTTCATGTATCTTGTGGCACAGGAGTGTAATCATTAAAGGAATATACACAAGTAAGAGTAACTGCAACAGCTGGTGACATTTACCAATTAGAATTACAGTTCTTTAAAACACTTCATCCTTCTTTAATGTGTGCAGGATAATTATCTTTGAAATTGCTGTGGAAAAAAAAATTAATTTTCCTTTTAAACAGTGTCTGCCTACAGTAGAAATATGTCTGGGTAAGGAAGACTACCAGTATTCCAACAGTATGACTTTCTCTTTTAAAAACTCACTGAAATCATTGCAAGCTAATCATCTTTACTTATGGTGGGTGAGATGGAATAAACATTAAATGAACCAATACTATACCACACAGTTCACCATCTCTCTACACAGGATGCACTGAATTTATTTGTTTTCTCTAAACACATGAAAGAAGAAAAGAAAGCTATTAACAAGTGCTAAAACAGGTGTAGCGCTATATATATATATGTAATCCTCCGATTACAGGACCCTATCATTGTTCTACTACTTTGGTTTATTAAGCTTCAGAAAAAAAGAAACAGGCTAACATAAAATACTACTACTACTAATAAAGCAATTGGGTCTACCTTAAAATACAAACTAATACAAATTGAGATGTACTTTAAGTAACTGTCACCATGGACATTTCATTACGAATACCAGACAGACAGAAGCATCTCAGTCTCCACTTCTGTGCTCAACGCTTAAAATTTTGCTCCTCTGAATCTCTGGCAGAGCATTTGCAGGAGTTAATGGGAGAGAGTTATTTTTACATCTTTGGGTGAAGAATTTAGCCTGGTATATTTATCTGGGTAAGCATAAAAAAGGCATTCTACCTAAAAAGTTCCACAAAGAAAAAAAAAGTTTTTTTTTGTTTTTTTTTTTTTAATAATGGATAAAAAGTTATTGTAGGTTTGATAGATAAAAAGTTATTGTAGGTTTGTTTTATTCGGAACAGCAGACAAGATGTTTTGCCTATCTGAAAATGAAAGAGAATCAAACAAAGAGATGAATGGAGAAACTGGAAACACAAAGACATCAAATAAAATACCAGGAAATGAAGAGTTGTAAATAGGGCTACTTTGTCGCTGGTTACACAAGTAACTGAATACACTGGCAAGTGAATGAGTTTAAACAAGGGTGTAGGATTCAGCACATTCTTTTTTAGGGTTAATCACTAGTTAACCTGGTGAGATGAACATGCTGTTTCGGAAAAAAAAAAAAAAAAATCCTTGTTAATTATATACTGCAAGTGCTCTTACATCCTGCTGCTACACCTAATCCCACAGGTGCATTTTGCCATTCACTGGTAGGTGGGTCCAGATCGACAGTCACTTTTTTGTAGCATTGAATTTAGATAAAGAAGAAACAGCTTAACTTTTCACCATTAAACAGGGAAACACTATCGCAGTGCCTACTTAACAAGGAGCAAATTTCAAAATACTTTATTCCTGCTTCAAAGATGATGTAGAAACTATATTATGATTGACACGTGCTCCCAGTGGTGATGGGTCAAAAGTAATGTTGCATTGCCTTGAGTTCCAGGCATTCAGATATTTTGCTGCTGAAGGGTTTGCAGCAAGTTTAATACTGCTGGTAAGACTAGCCTTTCTCTATAGGAGAGATACACTTCAGTTTCTGCACAGCTTTTCACAATGCAACAGTTTGTCACGACTCTCAATAAAAGCCATGTAAATACTTGAATGATGTTTATTCCCCCCTTTGGCATTTGTCACTGAACATTTCTTAGCATCAGAAAGTATTGAGCATACTTGTGTTCTTGATATTACAAAGAAAGAAAAGCAGTCTTACAGAGTTGCTACCCTGTTAAACTATTCATTTTTCAAAGATGAGAACAGATGCTACAGGCTAACTATGTAATAACAAACTTCTTCCTATTTTGTATTTGCTCTCCTTTCTGCCCCCTTCCCCTCCCTGCATGCTGGGGGGAGGCGTTTTAGCTGCAGTGCAGATGGAACAATGAAATGAAAAGGAGTGATGAGCTGGAGGGGGCCATTGTGAGAAACATAGGAGCTCCTTATTAAGTGTCCATCACCTAATGAAAGAACACATTGGAAAATTTCAGTGCCTGAAATTTCTCCTCTAAACAATCAAGGCTTATAAGTCATGCTTTTGAATCAGAGGACTACAATATCATTAAAATATTTTTGGAATAAAAACTAGGTGTACTGATGATGAGATCCTCACTCTCTTCATTTCTTACACATCAAAATACCTAAGCCAGGCAGGAAGATTTTTATAATTAGTTAATTTTAAAGGTAGCATTTTATTCTTACACGGTTATGAAAAACACTATTTTGCTTAAATGAAAAAAAAGTACAATGCATTTTCCCTGCTTCTAATACATCTTCTTGTAAATTAAAAAGCAACCTTGGCAAAGGCTAAGGTGTGTATTTTAACAGAAAGATGCCATGCAGAACATAAGCTGTGATTCTACAAGCATTTATGCTTTTTACACTTTTTCATTATATGTGTAGTTTCATTGAAATCACAGAGCAACAGAGGCGTGCAAGGGTTTGCAGCAGGATCTGAATTCTGTGGTGCAAAAGAGCTTCGACATGCTATAGCTACTGTGACAAAATCTGATATGAAACTCTTTTCTCCCCGCAAAATAGCTGTGTTCCACTAAGCTCCTTTAACTTTCTACTGATTAGCTGCTGTCCTTCCGATCTCCGTTTAAGAGATATCTCAGAAACAGTGCTAACTTTAAACAGATGATGCCGAGCTTTTCCTCCCATTCTCCAATAGCTCCTTTCTATGGATTTGAAAGCAGAAGGATGGTTTCCAGGTTTGGATATATTGAGGAGGAGGAAGGTAGGAGAAGGACTGAGCATGAGCATGAGGACGACTCCATGGTCTTTATTGGTAAACAGATGTCTCCAAGTAATTCCTGCTTAGAAAATGAATGGCACAGTATGACCACACCTTAAGAAACTCTGATTTCCCAGAAAAATTGCTTGCTTCTTAAGACCAGTTAAATACATAATGCAACACAAGTGTTATATTTGGAAGTGAAGGTGTCTAGAAGGTCCTCGTGTATCTGCCTGGTAGGAGGCAGAGTTCCTACTTTGGCCTCTACAGGACCCCGTAAGTCAAATGCTGGCACATGTGTGAGGCCCCTTTTCATACCTTTGATCCCTGCATAAAGGCAACAGCAGAGTAAGAGGCCTGGCATTGTGCGAGTTGTGCACTGCTGTCAGCCCTGGGTCCTTCAAATGGCCTCTGTGCACTTGGTATGACAGGTGGCCTACATGAAGTGCAGGAGGATTAGGTTCCTTCTGTGCCCTCTAAATGACTGGCATAGATTACTGGCTCCTACAAAGGGATTTAAACATACCTTTCTGAATAAAAGAAGTATATAAATATGCATGTAACTGGATGCTCAATTTGTATAAGTAATTGCTCTGGTTATATTTGTAAATGAGACAAACGTGTATAGAAATGGTGAGCTAGATATACAATTATTTGTGTGCAAAACCGACTTACATGATGAGAAACTGAACACAATGAAATTATCTACATGAATCAGGAATAATAATCATTTGAGATTAATACACATTTTTGACCTCAATTCTACTGCCTTCTTTCCCTGTTCTCATTAATTAGTTGGCTATGTGAACAGAACACTAAAGAGAGAAAAAAATAGACAGGATTTACTTCTGTATCTCCTAATGATTGCTTGGGCTTTAACAGAAACTAACAGACACTTACAGCAGATTTGGGTGAGCTGTTTTTTCAAAAAAGTGGCCTAAATCAGCTCCTACATTCCCAAACATCAAAGCACAGCATTAACAAGTGAACAAATTGCATCCTTGATGTACTTTTAATGTTTGCCATGTTCGAGCTGTTTTACCCCAAGCATTTGGTTTCTTCCACTTGCTCTCACTTCCATGTGCACAGTGGCCACAGTTTCTTTCATTTCAGAGCATAGCATACTGTAACAATTACCAACAAAACCAGCATAATGGCAACTAGATTTTTTCATTGTTATTTTTAGGAAATCATTAATCATCATTGTCACTATTCTTCTTAGTCTGGGTTATTCTGCACTGTCCCTAATATTTCTATGGGTGTTTCTGTTACCAAAACACACAGTGTCCATACATCCCTATATGCTGTGGTTGGGTGAAGCAATGAGACTTCCTGTGACTGTGCACGTACCGCTTCCTAAAGGAGCATTCTGAAAAATGGAGGCTTACGTTGAATGTTTTCTTAAACAGATTAAAAACAAAAGATGAAATTATTTTTTGGGTGTTATTCAAAATTCTCTGGAAAGATTAATGAACAGAAGAGTAGATAGCAACATTGAACATGCTAGCACACATCTGCCAAGCATACTACAAGTCTGACTCCCATCCTGGCCCTGAGAAGAGGAAGAACACCTGCTGCAGAGTATGTATCCTTGTGTCCCACAACTTAATGTCTAAGTTTTCTACCAATATTAATAGAATTAACCTTCTCCTCAAAATGACCAAGAACCATCCAAGAATGTTCTTCTTCTATCTTAATCCTTTACCTCTATTTTTGTTTCACTTTTCACTTTTTATATCCCCTTTCCCTCTCATTCTATCTCTAAAACATTCTGCTCAGTACTACCTTCATTTTCTCTTGATATCTCTTTTGTCAATTTTAAAAGCTAATTTCCTCTTATTTCGCTATAAAAGAGTGTATTTTTCCCTCTTTGACAAATTCAGCATGGAATCAAAGATCAAACATTCTGCTGAATTCACACACTTAAAACAAAAACAAACAACCAAAC
>VXAV01006239.1:243890-265817 GCA_013399715.1 Alectura lathami
GAACAAAATAAACAACTGCTTATAGCGCTGTATAGGGAATGAAAAGTTCATGCTGTATTCAAGGAGATGTTTAAATCTAACCATCCAATGAAATAACACCTGCTACAACTTGCAGAGTCAGCTCTAGAAACTGTCAGACGGATATTCAATGTAGAGTTCANCTTGACTGGCATAAAAGACCATGTCTGAGACTAAAATGAAGATGAAGGCAGAAAAGGAAAAGAAAGGTAATACGGAAAATGTTTTCAGACCAAATGACCAAGTCGGAGTAATTGGAAATGTCAGAGCTTTTATAAAGGAGCCAGAAATGCAGCTGCTTATGTTATGAGATGATCTTCTGGCTTTTTGGCAGATGGACAATTTCCAGAAGTATCTCACCCAAGAAATCTTCAGGCGTTTCAAACAACTATGCTATCAACTACAAGTGCTATTTTTCCTTAATCTTCTGAAAGAGCCTTATGAATGGAAGAAACTGATAATTCAAAGTTCATGAGAAAGATTTCCACATTACATGATAATTTCTGATATGTGAAGAATTTGAGATTCCTTTGGTTAATTAGATGAATTGGGATGAACCATAATCTGGGGACTTTGATATGAGTATGTATTAAATTGCAGGTACGCTAAACTGTCAAACTCTTGCCCTGAAAAAAAAGCACTGGAAGCATTGGGAGCAATGGTCAGACCTAGCAGGGAATAAATGTTGTATTTCTGTTTGGAGCTTGAAATGAATGACGGAGCCTGAAAATCTACAGAACGAGGAGATTTCAGGAGAGATTCTGGTGAGGGTTTGCCATCCAAAAGGTAACTGTGAATGCTGAAATTTGGCTTAGAGGGACACGGGCTGACAATGCAGGAGGCACCAGTAAGAGAAGGTGAATGGTGTGACTGTGGGAAATGAGGCTATACTATCTGTCTTCAGGTCCTCAGGGTCTTCATGGAGGTACCGGTACTGCCTTTTCCTAAACAAAAGTGTGCACATGTGCATGTTACTGCTCAGACACTAACTAAAAGATGAACTGGCAGCATCACCTAAGGGGAAGAGTTACTAGTAGTGGTTAACTTCTGATGAGCATGAAATAAGTTGTTTCTTGCTGTTTTGCTTCGTTGAGAGGTGAAAGAGCCCAAAACTTTGTGACCCAGAAAGACATGACATTGGGTGTGAAAAGAAGAAGAGTGAAAATTTCATCTTGAACCACCTTAACAGGACGAGTGAGGAAAGAAGAATTTAGAAGCTGATGATCTAGCAAGGTCAGTCTGTTATGGAATTCCTAGGGCTAGGCTAGCAAATCAACAATAAAAAAGCATAATTTCCACTTTAAATAAAAAATGGCAGTTAATAACCAAAGAAAAAAATGTAGGTTAAAAAACAGTGAAAAAACACTTACCCATTGACTAGCAAACTGGTTCACGTCATGGAAAACCAAAAGGAAAAATAAAGATGACAGGGTAGAACAGGAAAATGATGAATGTCTCATTGAATTGGGGGAAAAAAAAAAAAAGACAATTATATTGAATACACTAACTTAAAAAGATGGATCAATAAAATGAAAAGCACAGTGCAGAAATGGAAAAATCAACAGAAACAATATGAGCAAAGAATGTAAACATAAAGCTACCCAAAGCAAACATACTTTTGTTGCCAAATTCTGACAAATGTTCTTAACATCTCTCCAAAACCAAATTACACCAATGCATTAGTACTAATGCACAAGGAGAACAGTTTTAATTTTATGCTGGTAATCTCACCAGTCTACATAGTATCCCCTTTTTCACTCTGCAGACTATTCCTGCTGAGAGTGACAATGTGGGAAGTACAATAGTCCGTGAAGTCTGTATTTCTTTCAAAAACACCTCAGTGCTCCAGCTGTGGAGAATCTACAACCTTGGTAGCAGACTACTACCAAAATGGCCCCTGATCTTTGGAATTAAATAAAAAATCCCACTAAATTAGCTGATTATTTCTTTCCTCTATTTTCAGCATGTTCACAGGCATGAATGCTAAGTATATGAGCCAATTAAAATAAATCTTACTCATTTAAAACATGGCTGCAAAGGACAATGTTTTGGCACTATTTTACTATTACAAAGGAGTCCTGGAGTGGGATGATGATCTGCAGCCACCCAAGAGAAATTCCCAGAGTGGCTGTGAATCGAGAAGTCCTCTGATTGTCTACAGACTCACAGCTCACAGCAAATAAATTACAGAAGCTCTCTGTGTCTTCTCTGTGGTGGGAGATGAGGGGTAGTGCCCTGAGTGATGCTTCCAAGGAGCAGTCTATGCATGCCCCTGCAAAGGACACCTTTCAGCTAATTTGAAATTAATCTACTAAGGACTGTCCACTGAGAGGGACATTTCAGATTAACCGAACATAGGAACTAAGCATACAAAATTCCACTTACCTCTTGCCCTCCATCCAGTATGCAGAGTTTAGCTGTCTGTTTTTTGGCATCAACTAAGACATTAAACATTGTACACAGAGAGGAAGGGATACGCAAGTCTGTTGTTTTGTTTGTCTTTTGCAGCTTGGCTTCAAATGCAATTCGTGTTCTGTTTATTAAAACACAATTCATAACATGAGTCCCTCTGATAATTTTGAGCAACTACTGCAGAAATGTGTAAACCTTATTCAACATGTTGGCTTAACGATGTACATACATTTGAGAAGATTTTGGAAATAAAATTCTATAAGTGCAGAATATCTACTCATTCAACGAACATTTGTGCTGATGGCAGTCTCAAGGTTCTGCACGGCTTCAGCTAATGCAGTTGAATAATAAAAGTATTATCTTCTTGCCTACTGGATAACAATATGCTTCCTTGTATGGTGTCTAAGACCAATCTAAAGCAATGAAAATGCCCCACATTTTCCAGCTCTTCTATGTTAAAATGCAGTTTACCATAACAAGTACTTGCTTCTAAGAAATGTAATTCAAAATCCTCCGCTGACTCTAACAGAAGAGGGAATCTCATTGAAAGAGTTTATTATTAAGGAAATATGAATATTTATATTGAAGCATAAAATGTACCATGAGATCAATAATACAAAAAAAAAAAAGACTATTTTCTTCTCACTCCAGTGTAAATAAGAAGTAATGTGACTGAAATAAATGATAATAGTTCAGAATACATATATATAAATTTTTTATTTTCACCCTTATTCATAAATATACACCGTAGAAATTAACACAATATTTTAAAAGTAGGAACAGAAGGATGTTATTTCAAATTTAAAATGTCTTATAGATCATAGCAGTATCACAATAAGAATTATAAGAAAATAGTTCCGTCTTTCTGTTCTGAGTTGCTACTAATACAACCCATCCTATGGATACAATTTACTTTCTTTGTTAACCTGACATATGGCATCTTTGACAACAGTAAAACACACTTAGAATATTAACACTAAAATGGTATGTATTATCCCCAAAACATCAATGTACATTAACCAATAACACCAGGAACATTCTGTAATATTAATGGAACCCTCATTTATTGCCACCCGAATCTTCTTCTCCACAATAGCAAGCAGCAAAGATAATCAGTATTGGCATCACAGACCAAAACCTGACCCATAAGGAATTCTTTTTGTAATGCCTCTGGGTAGATAATTCTCATCTTGGCTTCTGTTTGTGATTCTGTCAGTGAGCTGTGTGTGGCATTAACATCCTCATAGTCAAATCTAATGGAGCAACGTTTTAGATAACGCCAACGTGTAGCATTAGGTTTATTGCCAAAGAGAAATCCATGTATTTATATTAATTTAATTGCTTTCCTCATATTAATGTGTAACCACCTCAAAAGAAGACCTGATTCATTTGAAAATATTTTTTTTAATACATTATTTTAACTAGTACTAATTACATACATCTTTGTGTCTTAGTCCTGTTGATAGAGCCCCAGCCTAAAGATAACTGAGCGGAATTCTTTAGAACAGATGGATGTAAGTTTACAACCGATTGAAATTACGTTTTAATACTGTCTCATACCTTTTATTGCTAAAGGCCTTAAACTTTTACTCCATTCACTATAGCATCCTCCTTCCAAAATCAAAAATATGACATGCTTCTGCCTTTTTCACCAAGATTTAATCAGCGGAACTCTATAGCAACAGGCTCATAAAATAAGCCTCAGGTTCTTCCATTTATGTTTAAAGGAAACAACAAAATACTATGTTACCAGATTCAACTTTACTGGACATTAAAGATTCTCTGTTCCTTTAGCCTTCCTTATCAGTGTTCTGTATTTTCTCACTGACACTATTGCCTACAGATTTTCTCCACGTTTTCCCCATTCTTCCATTTTATCCTCAATCTGTTTTGTTTATGTGTCCAGATTGAACTTTCTCTGCACATGGAATCATGGCTTCTGAGACACCTAAAAGGAGATCTCTGTAAATTTTCTGTACATACAGATATTTCTTCTAAGTTCAACATAATTTACTGAAAGCTATGGCAGAGATCTTTTCAGATCACCTGTAATAAATTAAGAAGAACATACTCATATGCTGATCATTTTAACTGTACCTTTTAACGCAGGCTTCTATCATGTCAGTAGCCATGAGTTTAAGTCTCTGCTCTAAATGGTGGGCAAACTCTGGTTCCGGCCAGTGAAGATCAAAAACAAACATCTGCAGTGCATCCAGTTTCCAAAAAAGATCTTCTGATGTAGCTGAGCCATTGCTATAGAAGACAAAACAAAACAAAATCCCCAAGAGACAGAAAATAAATGTATGGATGTCTATCTCATTTGCCACAGAATTATATAGGAGAATAAGATTTCCTTATCACTCCACCTAACTCCTTCACTTCACTTTATTTCGTAGTACAGTTGCTTTTATTACAAGGATGCAAAAAAAGTAATGGAAAATTTTAAATCATACCAACTACGGTGAAAAAAGTACAATTTTCTCATCTGCTAGCTGAGAAATATGGCGGGCTAAGGAAGGTTAGGTAGGATGATGAGGAACATGGAGAAATGATGTAACTCAAATTTTAGATCAAGACAAAAAATAAAGGATAAAGGAATAGTAATTAGTAAAGACCTTTTCCAAAACAGTTAAGATTTTGTGTATGGTTTTTTGCTTTCATAACTCTGGTAGATAAACCTACCAAAGAAGTGAGGATGCTAGTAGTAATAAATATCATAAAAGAGATACCCAGACCAATAGTCCCTTGATAAATGCTCATTAATTCTAACTGAGGGAATAACATCAGATCCCAATGGAAAAAAGAGAACAGAAATGATTTAAAGAAATCTGTGCACAAACAAAACGGGATTAATATGGCTTTGTATCACCTCAGATCGTCCATGTGTTTTTCAATATCTTCTGCCCTGAACCAAATGCTAAATGTTAAGACATTTACATGTGATAAGACACAGCAGTTTAAGGCTAATCTTAGCAGTAAGTACAGTTACACTTACACTGTCAACATGGATTAACTAATACTCTCATGATGTCTTGATGCCTAGGTTATTGCTTAAGGAGCCACAACACTACCCAGCACAGCATTCCAGGATGTTAGTGACACAAGCAACAAAAACAGCCTGGCAGTCCCAGTTCTGATTCAGATAGCTTAAATATGTCAATACTGCCATTTTCTTTCTTCTGCCTCATGACAAAAGAACACAACTACCAAAGTGTAAAGTGACCCCAGCTCTCATGGAAGGAGTTGGTGAGTGCCGAGGACTGGTAAGTCAGGTTATAAAATAAACTAATTAAAAAAAATAGGAAGACCTTTAATATTTGACTGCCTAATGCACCCCTCACTAGCACTAACAACCGGTCACACCAGTGAGCTGTGACAGCGAGTAGTAACATAAAGCAAGGCCTACAGCACAGAACACATTCAGGCCTTTGGAGAGGTGGCACGGATACTGCAGGAACACTGCTTCAGTCCTACAGTTCCCCACTGTCTCCCAGACCCACACAGCTGTCCCCTTCCCCCCGCCTTAATGCTACCACTACTTCAGAGCCATCACTGTCTTCTGCTGTGCTGCCTCAGTGCAAAAAAGTATGGACAGGCTGGGAGAAAAGGGAGGCCACGGAGGGCCAAGCAATGGCGAAGTGGGGAGCAGTGACACTTGCCCAAGGAGAAGGCTGGGTCCAAGCAACCTACTTCCATGTCACATGTTCTGACGTCTTTGCTATGTACTAGGAGGATATTCTACAGTTTCAAACAGGCCTTGCATATTATCATGTAATCTTTCACCACTTATTTTAAACAGTAGTTGCTTATTTTACATTGTATTGTGCTCCTGAAAGAAAACAGCAGAAACAGCAAAAAGGCCCAGGAAACTGCTAAGATTTCAGCTTGCACAGGGACGTTACTGTTTAGGTTAGAGCAGAGTGGGGAGCACTTTTACACACTGGTAAGCTTAATTAAGAAATATCAATAACAATCCACCAAAACTCCTCAGAAAATCTAGAATTCTGTTGGATTGTTTCTTAAGTTATATGACACATAACATTGAGGATTTCATTATATCAGCTTTGCACACTGCCAGTGAGTGAAGCTGTAGATGCTACATTATATACAATATCTGATTGGAAAATGACAGAGCCAATTTTTGAGACAGGTGGGATAAAAGAAGACAAATTATACAGTGACAGGAATGGGGGTAATGCCAGTCAATATTAAAGTTGACAAGAACACACTTTCTAGAAAACAAAACATACTTTCAAAACATACTTTTGTTTTTGTAAAACAAAACTACCATTTTTCATCATTGGATCATCCAATTTTATCATTTTTTATCCTTCCGTAATTTTTTCTTTTTAGCCTAATGGAATTCTAAATGAAATTCTTTAAGACTTAGGAGGACTAATGTGCTCTCAATAACATCAATGTATTCTTATGCACGTTCACTCCCTGGTAGCCACTTAATTTGGCTTCATTATACTACCAAGTAAAGTTTCAAATTATAATAAATGTAGTAATAGACACAGGTTCATGAAACACTAATTCATTCTGTCAGAATCGCTAATTCATTCATTCTCTTTCCATATGATTTTGAGGTCCCATTCTTCAATTTTTTTTTTTTTTTTTAATTCAGCATTGTCCAATTACGTTAGAATTTGACTACTGTATTATACTAGTCAGATGGGGAAGGAAACTGAAGTGCTGCAACAGAAACTATTTGTTCCTAACTCAGACATCTAGGCATAAACATCCAATTTGTTTGCTGTCTGCTGAAGAGAACTGTGATTTCAATCAACTTGTTACTGTTTGTACCAGATAATTGCTTTTTTCAGATTTCAGGATTTGTTTCTGCCCCTTATTCAGTAAAAGCATCCCAAATAATATTGTCAACATATACCTCAATACTCTGAAGTGGATCTACAGTCTGCAGATTTTCTTTCCCTATGAATAGCTGGTTATGTCACTTCAGGGTTCAATACTCCATAAAATGTATAATGAAGAAAAATGTATAATGAAGAAAAGCCAAATACCTGGCAGGAGGAGGTATTCCCACATTCAAATCAAACATCAAAACGCTTGAATCCATGTGCGTAATTGCATATTTTTGTGTAGAGACAAGACAAATTCTTGGCTATTGTAAGGTTTTTATTTGAACACCCATGGCAAGCTACTTCAGTCTAGTGAATGGAATAATATTGCTCTACCAGGAAATTGAACTGCTATTCTTTCTTTTTTACTATACTCAATATAGTTATTTAGCTATCCAAAGGTAAGTACAAACTCTGTTGTTTTGTTTGTCAAGACTTAAGCTTCAGCACTAGTTCTCTGTGCAAAAGTTGCTGTCTAGTTTTCCACTCTTTGATTGGCTCATGGCAATAAAAGGTTTCCACTGCTTTAAAGAGGCCCACCCTAATTATTTACAGTTATTATTTTTTTAACAGCAATTTAACTTTGTAGCTGGTCACCTTGTCTTGGGGTTTGGACCAGATGATCTCCAGTAGTCAATTTTAACCCAAATAATTCTATGGCTTTCTGTCTCTCATTGTATGGAACATAGCAAAAAAAGATGCAAGACATTACATTTCTCCACAATCTTGCAGAATATTAAACTTAGGAGCTGCATATAGTCTCCTAAGCAATTCATTTGTCCACTGACAACTTCCCAGTACTAAGCAGTAGCAATTAGTCAAGCAGTCCACTAGTAAAGCTGCAAGATCTGTTCATGCATACAACTCCAGAGTAGACAGAATATTTCATTTCTTGCCCAGATGTCAAACTCCATAAGGCAGTTTGGAATATTAAAATATAGGAGACATACTAAATATCTAAAGGCATTCTCAATCAACCATAAGATCCAAAATCATCTGACTTCCATTCTTGTCGAATTTACCAAGAGCAATGATGGATATTTTATAAATTACTGTGATTATATATTCTTAAGTTTATTACTGAATTATAACCCATTAGTGTTTTGTGGGCAGTGTTACAAAACAGGGCAACAGCTCTACATTCTTCGCGAACCACAGCTCTACTTCCTGCCCTGAATATGCATATTCAGGACCCAGAAAGTCAGCTGAGAATTCTTTCAACAGAAAAGCATTTTCAGTAATTATAGAGTCAGTGGCACTTGTCCCAACTTTCTACCTTCCATGAGCTGGTGAGGGGAAAGGCGGGAGCAGAGCTTTGGCACAGCAAGTAACAGCTTGCGTATGGTTCCTCAAAGATGTTAGGGATGGAGCGTTACCTCTCAGTTCCTCCTGTTTAGTTCGAGACGGAGGCAACTTGAGGCTTAAGCAATCAAAACATTTTTTCTTAGTTCTTCTGTCTTCTTAAATGGAAGTTTTTTTGGAAGAAGTGAAATGTAGCCCATAATATATATTTATCTTCCAGAATGCTCAGTAGGAGCTAGCTATACATTTCTTGAATTCAAAACTCTGTATTCCACAGGAAGTAGATCACTGCAGCTAAACGCCACTACTCTAACAATCCTACCTATGGCTGGACTTTTAACTAACCATCCTTAAAAACACAAGCAATTTTCACCTTCTGCTTTGCCACAGGCAAGCACTATGACAGGAACAAATGTGGCAGTACAGGCGTAACCTCCCAAAACGGTGCAGAAGTGTGCCCCAGTGACTTATTCAGATGACATCTCTTTATATGACAAGAGCACTATGGCTGCTCCCTCTGCTACTCAGTATAGCTGGGCCACAGCAGGAAGAACACAGGTGACACCTCTCCTTTGGTGTTGCCTGCTCCAGCTGGTAGACAAGACAGAAGTGTCCTCCTGCAAGCACATATCCTAACCTCAGCCTTGACATTGGCTGAACCAAAGCTGTAGAATGGCATAAGGTAGCAACAGACAACCTCAGGTCTGTATCTGTAATACTTTTGGTCAGTGAATCTATGCCATGACTGCAATGAAAATAAAAACATGTAAATGAAACCATAAATAATTAAAATCACCTGCAAATCTAATTTTAAAGCCCAGTTCACAAGAGGTAGAGAAATGAAATTTAAAATACGAAACGGAACAGAAGTGCAATTTAAAGAAATACATTTGAATTAATGAGTAATGAAGAAAAGCCTCATTCTGGCTAATTAAAAGCTTTTATAGAATATACAAATTTATTGTCCTTTTAGGATGTTGTCTTTAGCCAAAGGTAACAGTAATTCATTGTGCTCTGTATGTCTAGCCAAAGTGTCCTCTGAGTTATCCTCTCGAGAGACCAATCAAGACAAGCAGACTACTACACTGAACAGTTTTCTTTAATCTCCCTCCTTCCAATGCCTAATAATAACAGGTGAAGCAAAAACAAATGAAAATGAGGTAACAATCTTCCCGAGTGCTGTTACAAGTAGTATACATTTCCTGCTCCAAAACATGTGATCAAGAAAAGAAAGCAAGTTAATTAAAAATCATATACAACATACTCTAGTAATGTCCACAAGAATTGGATCAACTTTTAAGTGATACAGAGGAAAAGTCTATAACGTTATTCTAAAAAGCACACAAAGAAATGTCTAATGGTACATTTTAATGTCTTTCTGCTCAGCCAAAGTTCTTAGGTAGGCATGTTAACAGCTCTGTGAAGTATGAACAGACTTAAATATGAATTTAAGAGTTTCTTTGAACACAGACTCACTATCATATACTAAAGCTTATATACTAGTTATGTTTGCAGAGTATGAAAACTCTTTGTATTACAAATGAAATAGAATAAGGACTTATTTGAAGATAACTCCAGACTATTTTTCCTCAGTTTTCTTGCCTGTAGATTCTTATTTGTATTTCAAGTTGATAATGATTACCTGGCCAGAATCATCACTTTCAAAGAGAAGGGGAGAAGCCCAGCACAACGCAGTAACACATTCATCTTCTTGCCAAAGCTTCAGCTGTGCAGCCTGCAGGTGGGAGCACAGTGGACTGGGAGAGAAGGACTTCGGGTGTCAGTGGGTAGAAGGAGCCACCTGCATCCCCTGACAAATGACTGCCCAGGCTCCTGAATTAAGGTGCTTCCACTGACTGTACAAATGCCACCCTACTCCATTTAAGGTGGGTGTTCATCATAGCAAAAGGGAAAACTGTCAGGAAATGCCAACACACTTGGTTATTTCCATTGGAGAATTTAATTAGAAAGAGGGAGCTCTGTTTTTCCTGAAAAGGATGGGATGGGAGCAGTAGGGGAAATAAAACCCTCCTCCATTCTTTCATGTAATAAGAAGAGCAAACCACCTCCTCTGCTGGAAGCTGAGACATGGTAACCAGCAGGAAAGAAGCAACTCACCAGCTTGAATGGAGAAGGCTTGCAGTGCCTTCACTCAAACTGATTTTACTTTTTGATTCAAATAAAACACATGGTCATTCTGAGAAGCTACCTACTTCTTCAGTAGGATTCAGGTAGGCTGATTCTTACAATACTATTTGAATTCCACAACATTATAAAGATAACTTAATACTACATAAAATCTTGAAAGGAAATTTATGCATGCTTCAACAAATACAACTTCAAGACTCTACTTTTTGGAAAAAGAAGGTGAAGAGTTGCCTACAACAGAGCCAGTACCTTGGCAGATCTCTTCTTCTGGTTTGCTGCAAGGCGCAGCTAAAAGGGGATGATAGCCTTACTAAGTCCCATGCAGACACCATGCCTGGTACAGCACTTGGCCCCATTCCTCCTGAGAAGCAGCACGGGACCAGCTACTGCTGGCAAGTCCTTGCAGGTCATGCGAACCTTGGTGTTCACTGATGCTTTCAAAACCTCACCAATTTGCTTAGGATGTTTTTCGTACTTTTCCGTACCTTAATTCCAGATGATGTGCAAAGGGGATGGGCCAGTGGCTGAGTTTCATGTTACTCATGCATTTTTGACAATAGTGTCTAGGTATTTATCACAACACCAAAGCTTTCATTTAGGGAAGATGTACCAGTATAATCTTCTGAGCAGAACCCATACTTCTTATATTTTAGTTATAAATTCAATACCAAGAATACACATATTTTAATATCTACAAGTTATTTTTACAGGAAGGGGCTACTAGAATACAGACTGTAAGAAAATCACATCTAGGATTATAACAACACTTAACTCTGAAAGCTATTCTTTAAAAAAACAAGTAACCCTTGAAAGAATGAGAATAATTAGACAAAGGAATCTGAGTAGCAGATGATCAATTAGTATGTACTCAGAGCTGAAATCACTTGCATAAACACATCAGGAGAAATATAGAATTACAGTAAATACAAAAGATACCAAAGTCAAGGACTGAGAGGAACTATGTCAATTTTTAGAGGAATTAGCAGCAGAACAACAATCATAATACTCGACAAGTGCCAGAAGTCTGGCAGAGCACAGACTATCAACTCTCACAGTAATGGATCTGAGCGCTTGTTAGGAGAGTTTAGCTCCATCGCAAAACTTGAGAAATCAGTACAAGCTTTCTGTATTACACATATGTTTTCTGAAGTCATTCACATTCATACTCTCCTAATACAACCTGAGCTAAAGCAAGGTTCTTCCTGAGCCTTCCTCTAATATATATGGATGTGTCCATATGAATTCTGGTCTCTAACTGTGGGAGTATTCCTGCAGAGTAGGGCATGCCTGCTCTACTTTATACTTTTTTTTTTTTTTTTCTTGAGAAAAGAACACAAATGTTGGGACAAAACAAAAAAGAATGGATGTACTTCTATTCTGAGTACCAATTAACCTTTACAATTTCCCTGTAATATGGGTATTTAATCTAATGGTTATATCTGCAATCAACTGTTGGAATGATTTTCAGAACCAATTTCTACATACAATGAGTTAATCAAAACATGATGGCTGTCTCACTTTATGATCTAAAATCAATTATTCAAAAGATTCCCCACTGCTTATTAATTGAGAAGAGTAATTAAGCTGTTTAGGGTATAAAACACCATTCATACTATGACAGGCCTTTGCCAAGCTCACTCTGTAAGTTATCAAGTTTAAGACTGCTATATTTTAATGCACTAGAAAGCGCAACTCACTAACAGTCCATGCTTGGCTCACTTCCAAGAAACAGTAATTTCCAGCTAAGAGATCATAAACACCATGCAATCCAAATACAGCTGCACAGAACACTAGCAAGGCCATGCAGAGCTGACATACAGTCAGAAGGTTATTGAAGAATACACACGTGGATTCATACACAGAAGTCATCCAGGTTGGTGTAGTAAAGCTAGGTATTTGTGGAAGATTAAGAGGCAAACTTGGAACTTTTGGAAGAGCTACATTAGGAAGACTGTTGGTGATGCTCCTGTGAAGAAATAAACAATGTAGGAATACAATAAAAAATAGAATATTTAGAGGACAACAGGGGAGAACATCTGATTAGACAGAAAGCTACAGGCAGGTGCTTTGTACACATCTTGCAGAAAGCACTTACTTGACAGGTTGCCACGATTCTTGTTCAAGACCTCTGTGAATGGACTGGGCAATTGATGATTCCATGAGGTCGATGTAGCGGATGACCATGGGAACAAAAATTTCTTGCAAGTGCTTGTGAAATTTTCCATTGCACAAAAATGCTTTAAAAAGAAGAAAAACACAAAAATGTCAGGTCTCCCCCTAATTTACTTTGCTATATGAAAGAGTATCTCTTAAAATGTTTTGAAACACAAAAATATTTTTAAAACAAGGATATTGTGATCCAGCTTGTGTAAGAAGAACAGTTCATAAAAAAAAAAAACAAATGAAGTGTTTGTCATGAAATGAGACTCTGAAGTACAGTTTTAAATGCCACTATTATGAAAACTAGGTGCATACTTAAGTGCTTTGTTGAGCCAGAACACTTCTGCACCTTTTAGAATATACTTTGCTAAATCTAAGCCTTAGTACTTTTGTTCAATACTTAGACACCAAGACAGAACCAAAGGGAAAAAAAAAGTATTTGAATGTCATTCAATTATTTTCATTCTCCTTATGCGAAGAAGAACAAAGACTACAATAAAACATTTCAGCGTCAGTAGGCTACGTGTAAAAAACATGGTGATACATAGCCTTTCCTTCAGAGAATTTACAGGAAAAAGACAGTATGTGACATAAAAGTGTTTTGGGGAACAAGAACAGTTTATCCATCTGGTTCATGTCCTCAGGAGCTAGCAAAGTCCGGAATCACTGCCTATACCTACACAGGACACACCATGTGCTCTGGAACAGAAAACAAGTCTTAGTATGCCTATGCATGTCAAATTCTGGTCAGCATGCCAGAACTCACCACCAGAATCCTTCCTTTTCCCATCCCAACACACGCCCAAACAGCATCCAGACCCTTGATCCAAAAGTACGTCCTTGTCAGTCTGCATTCACGTGAAACCCAGCCCCGTAAGCCACACTTGCCTCTCCTCTGCCTTCTCAACAGCCCTGCAAAATTTTTAAGAATGTGAACTCTCTGCTTCCCTTCTGGAACACTATTAATTCTCTGGTGCAATTATCTCCAGTCTTACAGTCATTATAGTTTTACAACTATTTAAAGGAAGACCTGAAAACTAGTTGCTTAGGAAAGCTAATGACATGTAACACTGCTAGAGGCTTTCTCTATCTTTTTGAAAGAAACAGAGTCAACTGGTGGGGGATACTCTAAGCATGAACCGTATTTCTCAAGAGAACTAAAGCAGCTACAAGCTGTAGAAAATTACCTGCTTCACAGAGCGGATTTACTGCACGAAAAACATGCATAAACGATGTAAACTGAAGATGCTCAAAATCTGACAATAACTTTGCCATCACCACTGTTTGTTCTGACAGTCCTTAAAACATTCTTTAGCAAAGCCTGACCCTTACTGCACCTATGGCCTGTCCCACCAAGGGAATATATCAGTCTCATGTTTTGAATGCCTGTGTCCACCCGTTAATCTAGTACTGATATTAGGACCTATAAGGTTATTCCCATATATCATGTAGGCAAGCTGAGCCATAGTGAGAAAACATCATGGTGTTGGTAGCCCTTATTTTCTCCTATCCTTGTTCTGCTGTTTTAAAGTCTCTTGTATGTTCAGCTTCAGATCTCTCTTCAGCTCAGTGCGCTTCAGGCTTGGCTGCACTCACCCTTCATGTCTCACGATGCCAAACATTTCAAATAGAAAAACACTGGTAGCAGCCAGTGTCTCAAAGGAAGGCATTTGTATCCTTGCCTGTATGGCTTCTGGGTTTCTCCTCTCACCTATTCCTGCATCCAGACTTCGCATTTGATGTGGATGCGTACCTCAACTGTATTTTGAGGAGGCTTCATTCTCTTCCTAAAAATAAAAGGCTCAAAATATACCTCAAAACCCTAGAATACATTTCATGAAGCTATAAATCCCCTTTGATCTGGTCCACTAGTACAACTCCATGAATAACATATAAAAATAATTCCTGTAACTTCCAGAAACTCCTTTGCCTTCCATTTCTGAATGATGTTTTACCAGAGATTGAATCTGGTGAGATGAAGACTATGGGGAAAATCTGTCACCAAGTTTTATTTACCTATTTCTACTTGCATTGCAAGAAAATGTCCTTGTTGCTGAATACCTGGATGCTGTTCTCTTTAAAACATCCTTGCAGAGTGATGGGAAATTATGCGTCAATCACTTTTACCTAAGGACAGAAGACTGATGAGATCACCATCTGCCCCTCTCTTGCTAAGAATTTTGATACTTCTAGCTAATTTCAACCATATTAGATGCAGGGGTGGAGATCTCCTCTATATCTAGTCTCATAAAAACAGGGAGCCAGGTAGCAGACAGAGATTATTAGGGTTTCCACTGAGAAAAAAGCAGCGGCATAGGCTAGTCTCTTATTAAACCCCTGAGAATCCATCCTGGAGAGCACCTATGAGTCCATTACAAACATGCTCCATTATTTACAGTGCTCATAGAACTACTTGTTAACTAGCTCGTTCTGGCATAATTAACTGCATATCAGGCACTCAAAACAGAGGCTTTTTTTTCTTATATTCCTATACCTTAAAATTGCAGCATCTGTGACCAGCAATAACAACAACTGAGAAGGATTTGGACATTAACACAAAGATGTGGAAGCTTGCCTACACAGCGGGTGTTTCACAGTAAACAGCTGATCAACATCATTGCTTTTCAGAAACGAAAGGTGGCTGGTATAGAGCTATACATAACGCTGATTTTTCAAGGCTACCTTGAGCTTAAAAGCAACAACAAGAATGCAATCGTGTCAATTAGTCAATATTGCTGCTTTACAGAGAATCAGTTCAGGATGGGCATTAATCAGGCAATCACAGTTATTTGAAGGGATGAGCTCGTAGTTCTGAATACACCGCAGAAATGCTCTGCTACAAGACCTACTCAGGGAATTACAATAATAGAGCCTCATGGGCAGGAGGGAACTCTTGTTATTCAGAAGTCAGAATAAAATTTAAAGAAGTCATAAGCAATAAAAGCTGTTCATCTTAGAATGCTGAATCATTTTCCTAACATCCTGACACCAGTCTTTGCAGGGAGATGAAACCACCTAAACTGATGCCAAGACACTTAATCTGGCTGCACTCCGAGCAGGTCCCTCTGTACGTGGGCACACACATGCAAGCACTGTTTTGGATCAACAGCGCTGGGAGCATTCTGTTTTCCCAGGGCTGAGGACATGGCAGATCCGATTTACCCATCTGGAGATCTCAAGGATTACTGTAGGGCAGGGGAAGACTTCAGAGCACAGGGGTGAGTGACAGAGCTGAGTATCATCAGCAGACTCATGGCACTCTACCCTGTGATTAGAATTGATCTAGCCAAAAGGTACCACCTGTGCATCACAGCAGATGGGAAATAAGAGATCCTTGAGGAAATGCCACACTTCAAAACCCTCAACTAACACTTGTCTTCAAAGCTATGTAGCTTAATTCTCCATTGTCTTGTCAATATAGGTGCCCCACATGCTCTTCATATAAGCCATCTCATATTCACACAAAGAACAACAAAATGAAAGTCTATGCCAGAGCAAGGTAATGTGTACACAATAATAATGTAAAATTGATTGTAGGAAGAGAAACATCTCCCAGATAAGAAATTCTAGAAATATTGTAGTTAAAGATGAAAGTTATTCAACTTTTACATATTAGGTAGCTGAAATACGCTAAAACATGACATGAAAAGACCAAGGGTGAAAAGTACAGTGTAACAATGCAGCACTGGAATGAAGTCTCTCCTCTAACAACAGGAAAAGAATCTACAGTTCTTATGTACATCATAAACTTCAGAGTTTGTTTTCATTTTACTTATATGGGCAGTATGGAAGTTATTCTGGAGCCAGTGTGGCAAGCTGTCTTCAAGAGCTTCTTCAGAACCAAAGGTAAGGAAGAATGACACAGGTTATCACCAGTCTCTCTACCAGTGGCAAACTGCACTTTGGAAGACTCCACAATCACCCTGCTCTCTATAAGGCTCTTGAGAAGGCACCACTTGGATTTCCTGGCATATTTAAAAATCCAAATTAGGAATAGTAAATTTCAGGAAGGAGGTTTCCTCAGGGCTCCATGTTCTATTTGTAGCCGATGAAAATCACCCAATACACTGAAAGAAGAATGGTGATATTTCCATCTATTTCTTGTTTATAGCTCATTCTGCCCTCGCAAAGAATTTGTTAATCAGTTACTTAAATTCTAGTAAAAATTGAAAGTGTCTCATATTATATACCAAATGATATGTATTTTGCCATATGAGATGTACTTTAAAAGTGCATTTTAGAGACACACTAGGTGGGAAACAAGCTGTAAATTTATTTGAGTAAAATTTTCCTTCCCTCTCAGAACTTCAGCAATGAAACTGCAAAACACTTCATCTTTACAAGACAAAGGGACACAAACAGCTCTGAGGAGAAGGATTTGGGGATGTCGATTGATTAAAAACTCAACATGAGCCGACAATGTGCGCTTGCAGCCCAGAAGGCCAACCGCATCCTGGGCTGCATCAAGCGAAGTGTGACCAGCAGGGCAAGGGAGGTGATTCTGCCCCTCTGCTCTGCCCTTGTGAGATCCCACCTGGAGTGCTGCGTCCAGTTCTGGGGCCCCCAACACAAGAAGGACATGGAGCGGTTGGAGGGGGTCCAGAGGAGGCCACGAAGATGATCAGAGGGTGGAGCACCTCCCCTATGAAGGCAGGGTGAGAGAGTTGGGGTTGTTCAGCCTGGAGAAGAGAAGGCTGCGGGGAGACCTGATAGCGGCCTTCCACTACCTGAAGGGGGCTTAAGAAAGGCTGGGGAGGGACTCTTTAGAAGGGTATGTAGCAACAGGATGAGGGGTAATGGCCACAAACTGGAAGAGGCGAGATGTAGGCTAGATATTAGGAAGAAATTCTTTCCTGTGAGGGTGGTGAGACACTGGAACAGGTTGCCCAGAGAGGCTGTGGATGCCCCCTCCCTGGAAGTGTTCAAGGCCAGGCTGGATGGGGCTCTGAGCAACCTGGTTTAGTGGCAGATGTCCCTGCCCACAGCAGGGGGTTGGAACTAGATGATCTTTAAGGTCCCTTCCAATCCAAACCATTCTATGATTCTATGAAACAGCTTATTGCAGATTTTTTTTTTTGTTGTTCCTAAAATTATCATTCAGTGAAAAAGGCTGGTGTATATTGTATATTCTGGTAAGCACTTATGCAGTTTGAGAGTTATTAGCTGTCAGTATATGTAGCCAAAACATGCAGCTCTAAACGGATGGCAGATTATGATTTCAAAACGTTTCCTAACAGAACTGAGCAAAAATCCTAAGTCTCTGATCTGAGAAAACAGTTTCACTTCAATTAATGAGAAACATAGGGTTTGATGAGAGGTATCTCTTTGGGTATAAAGATTGCCCTGATTATCTTAAGTCCAAATTGTTCTCTCTCTCCACCCTGTAGTTTAAGATGGGAGCTATGATGGTATATATAATTTCATGTACGAATGCGGTACACAGACTGTAACAAAGCAAGAAGAGGATGCTGGTTTTGTTGGTATTTGCCACACTGCTACTAACAACAGCGATACTGGAAAAAAAAACATACCAGAGAATTCCTGTTTGGAATCAACGGCCATGATAACAGCAATAGTTTTCAAGAGACTAACTCCCAACACGCTGCTTTTTCTAAGTCAGCTTCATCAGACAGGTGTGCCATGTTTGACTTGGAGCAGGTACTCGAGTATTTCACCAAGTGATACTTGATGGAAAACAAAGATTATGAGCCATCTTTGAAATACTTGTACTTTTGTCTGAATTGTGCCAATGCTCATCACAAAGCACTAACACAGAAATGCTGAGCAACAGCACAGTATATTGTGTCTGCAAATGATGCTGCTAAAATTCAGTTATGTTAGAATTGAAAGAAAACTTGATAGGAGAAGGAGCAGAATACAGAAACACTTGATGTAATTATGCACATGCCAGTAAAATATATCTCTGACCATCCTAAATCATGAGGAATTGACATACATCTTTCTTGAAGCACTAAAAAAATGATTAATCTGAATAATTAAACAACTACAGAAAGTAAATAGCCCTCTAAAGCAGCCGCTTCGTAATATATTTTATAGGCTCAGTGGAGAAAAAGCAGTATCTTCATTACAGAAAATAAGATACAATCCCGGGACAACTGTGTCTTTCTTCTATGAATACCCAATTCTGGAAAAAATAATTTTGTTATCATAGAGAGATATTGGGTACTGTTATGTCTGTACAACCTGCAAAGCTTTACACAGTCAGGCACAACTGTGTATCAACAATAGAAACTCTGGAGATCATTAAAATATATATTATAAAAGCAGCTACAGTATTTTTTTCAAACCTTTATATTTTGAAAATTCACAACAAATTTGCCTACAATCTATTACCAATCTCTACAGCCCCTGTCACTTTGTTATCAGTATTTGTTGTTTGATAGCTCCTGTCAGAAAAGCTGCAATATCTTACGGGATAGTAAGATCGTATTTCTCCCTCCATTTTTAAAAAGTACTGCACTGATCAAACTTAAAGCGACTGGAAAGCAATCGCAGATGAACTCAGAACAAACTTATTAATTTTTGTGGAATAGGGTCAGCAAAAATAGAAAAGCTTAAAGTAACTCAAAATTGAGTCCTCTATCACAGAAATGTGAAGCAAGCTTCAGCCAGGACTTCCCTCTCCTTTTATTTTATGAGAAGTTATATACTGTACTGGAAAAGATGTTATTGTTGTTGTTTTCTCATTGTCAAATGAATATTGGCTTTGAAGCATTTGGCTTTTATCTTATATAATGCTTTATATTCTACTTAAAATAACACATTTGATATATTTGAGTAGCAAAGACTATGCATTTTCATTATCTCACAGTCTTTCTAATATCATATTTTAGTGACATAGTTATAAAAATTAACTCACAATGAAATTTTGCTTTAATGCCGTAAATGTTAGATTGTTTATTGTTAAGAGTTTTCTCGTGTCAGGTTTATATGAAAATTGACTCCTGCATCTAAGATTTTGAGCGCATTTAAAGCCCTTGAGATAGAATAACAAGCAGGTGCCAGTCCTCCAAATTTCACTGAAGATTAACCTAATATGCAATATGGTGACCTAACAGTTCTTCATTTGAAAGAAATCTGAAAAGTAATCTCTGGTATAGCTGGAGAGTGAGAATAACCCAGTGGGATTTCCACCTCTTCATTTCCTAATGAGTTTTTTGATAATGAGAGGTGACTTTGCCAGTCACTGTGGGCTCTATTATGGCTAATTTACTCCACTTCACTCTCCTTGTTAATTATTAACACTAGCCTTTTTATCCTCATGAGGCCACATTCCAGTTTTTCCCTTTTTAGGTTATTTTTCTAAATCTATCTTTACGAAGGTGATAATTTTCAGGAAAAGGTTTTCACTTTGAGTACAGCCAGAATTATTTATTTCACTTTGGAAGACTGTGCAATTGATTATATAAGCATGGAGAGCTATTTCTAATGGC
This sequence comes from Alectura lathami, assembly GCA_013399715.1. Taxonomy (NCBI): domain Eukaryota; kingdom Metazoa; phylum Chordata; class Aves; order Galliformes; family Megapodiidae; genus Alectura; species Alectura lathami. The sequence continues at coordinate 264,247 of VXAV01006239.1, forward strand.
TTTAATGTACTTGCAAGGTGAAAAGGCTGTTAATTAAAGAATAAGCACTGTGGTTATGTTTCACTTGGGAATCAGTTCTTGGTAGAATGGTCACTTGCCACTTGCTAACATATCCACTGATTAAAAGGTGACTAATTTCCATGGTTGCTTTCCAATAATTCTGGAGAAAAAAAAAGAGGGTATAATTTTCCAGATGGCTTTGCTCTCCAGAAACTGTCATTTACTATATCTATTACCACTAGGGAATTACTGAAATTGGTATACAGGTGTGACATTTCATACAGCAGTTGTTTCTTATCGTTCATCTAAGGTTTTACAATCTTGCTAGTAATTGCTTTGACATGAAAAAATATTTCCCCAAGTTTCTATAAAATGTCTTTCCCAAGGCTGGTTGAATCATTTAGCATTATTATCCATATAATCTCTAAAGAAAAGAAAAATCAGCAGCCTATCACCATGTTTGGACAACCCTTGTATGTTTCTATTACCTGTCAGGTTGGAACTAATGCACAAAAGGCCACAAATGACTCTGTAAAGTAGTTAAAACTGGTGCAACAAATCCTTCTTTTAGGATTACTGTAGAATATCACCACAGCTTTCAGAAATGAAATAATTGTTTTAAATACATATAATATCACAGCTATAGATGTTGTTGCCTGAACTGAAAACCTAAGGTGTTAAGAAAGACAACAAACACACTGCGCACAAAGACATACGCTGCAGTTACGGGTCCTGCTGGTGGCATCAGCACACTCACCAAAGGTGACTAGGAATAAGGGGCCAGATACAAAAAGTGCAGCAGTTTCACATATTAAGCAGATCTCAGCTGCTCAGATCCAGCATGCTGGTCCAAAACCCATGGACTAACAGCATAAACCATTAACCCTCAAACTGCCTAACGTTTCTTTGCCTTTCACGCTCAAGGAGAATCTAGAACCATTCTGATATATCGTTTCAGCTGAAATTGCATGATTATCCAGAAACTACACCCTTCTGATCAGCGTTCTAAATGAAGCTTAACATGCCCATCAGCAAAACGATTTTGTGCAGTTTGTTTGCCCAAAAAGGTATCCAGACCAATAATTCCCAAATATCCTAATTTTTCTTTCATTAGGACTACAAGTGAAAAAAAAAAAAAAAAAAAGCATCAGGAATATGGCATTTCATGTGCTGCAATGTGTCAGCGTACAGAAATATACTTCATGCAAAGGGACCTCTTGTAATGGATGTCAATGTTCTCTCCCTCTGCCCCAGACCATATCCAATGTGGTGCAGGACCCTCAACAATCATGTTTAAGATTCAGCTTTAGTTTAGTAGCCCTGTCCACTTGCCCCTTTCCCTTCATGAGGGTAGTCATCTGTCATGTTGCAGTGAACCGTACACTTGCTAGTTNCAGTAAACACTTGGCAGCTAAGGGTAACAATATACAAGGATAAATCATAAAAGTTGCAGTATGTCACCTTGGAGAAAAGCTCTTGAATACTATTTTCCATTCTTTCAGTCGCACAGCTTTCATATATGGAACTAAAATTCTTAAAAGCTATTGAACTTCCACAGACATGAAATAGAT
>VXAV01006239.1:271566-282607 GCA_013399715.1 Alectura lathami
AGGACTACATCCCAGGAATGGTCAAGGGAGAAGAACACCTGAAATGATTACAAGCATAGTTTAATTATTGAAAGTATTTTTTTCCAGCTAGATATTTTTTATCAGTTGAAACGATTTCAGTATTAGGTATCTGAGGTTGTTTACAAAATTCTTGTCCCAGACAGCAAACCATGGGATGGAAATAATGCCATGCAACAGTCACATGAGTAGTGAACCACACAGCATCATATGAAAACATTTCTGCTGATATTTCTTTCCCACCTTCTGCATTCATCACGACAAAGAACATTATCAGATTAATTAACAAACTCACACAATCTCCTAGCTGTCAGTAAGATTCAAACTGCATGCGCAAAATATGTTTATACACTCAGCATTTCTGGCAAGTCAAAACAACTTTTCAGACATCTTAAAGGCAGGTGACCTTGTCCAGCTCTTCAAGGCTAACACACTGATGCACAGTACCTTCATGAAACAGAGCTTTAATGGAAATCCAGAGACACTGGATTAGAATATCCAGCATACACTTTAAGGTGACTATAAAAGCACATTACCCTAATGCCAATAACAAAGCAAACAAATTAGTTACTGAACTAACTACAAACAAGCTTCAAAGCTCATTAAAATGCACCATATAAGGAGAACAATTCAGATAATACGATTTCCAAACCAACAATCTAACTGAAGAAAGAGTTACTGTATGAATGTGGACTAAGCACAAGACACACAGCAGGACACATTCACTGTGTCAGGATCATGGCTATTAACATTGTCTCTAGTTTGGTGCTGTAGAACACTTCTGAATATAACCATGACTAAATGGAAGCATCATGTTCAGTGAGTTCAGAAAGAATTGGCCCAGCCCCTGTTAGGTTACAGCATAAAGACTATTGTTGGGAGCAGTCTTAAACTTGTTTCCCTGGACAGAAACTGCTATTTCTAGCGGCCAGTGTTTCTCTCCTTGAACACACAGCAAATACCATTCATATGGCTGAGACATTGGTACCCGTGTCACTGATGATAATGAGTCTTAGGAAGAAAATAGTGTCAGTAATACAGATCGGCACATCTGATTCCAGCATGTACAAATCATTTATTAAAAATTCAGCCTGTTCTTCACAGATCTTTCCACTAAATAAGCAAAATAATTGCTTTTATAATTGCATTCATTTCTGATTACATTAAACAAGCTCAATGCTATTGAAAAACTATATCCTAGAAGGTCTCCTCTACACTGGAAAGTAATTCTAAAAATTACATTGAATCTCATTTTGCATTTTTGCATTGGAACAACAAGTTCACTTATTCCACACCTAGAATAAGCTCAAGATACCCTCAAAATGACTGTTGAACAGACATCATTATCAGCAGGGAAGACAGGAAAAGATCAGAGATTTACTAGCTAATGTGGGATTATCCTGAACCACCGCTATGATGAGACGTGAGAAAGAGAAACATGGTCTCGGGGAAGTATTAATTCCATTGAACAAGCACTGGGGAAATGTAGAAATCACTCCTCCACATTTCACTTAGGCTTATTCTAAAGCTTCCTTTTCCATTTATAAGTTACCACATCAGTTAGCCTTTTTCTCTAATGGCCTTTATCTTTCTAAAATCTAGCAAGTATGGATTTACAGACAGACTTACCATTATTTACATGGGTATATAAACAAGTGTCTGTTAAGTCATTTGGAAAAAAAAGAAATAATAATAATGATTATTATTTTTTAACAAAGAAGTAGTAGATTTGAAATGTGGGTACCAATAAGCTGTTATCTGGAAGTTTTAGAACCACCAAAACATTTGAGGAAATATTGTGCTTGTCTTTATAAGTTAAAAAAAAAAAAGAAAAAAAAAAGAATAAGAGGAATGGAAAACAGTGCTGTCAGTTTTCTGTACATTTCTAATGTCTTTCTCCCCACAATTACTAAGGGTTGCTAAGATGTGTTTACACTGCTCAGACTAACAAGTTGCTGCAAGAGTTGAGCCAGTAAATATGCTGCTTGACATCTTTTAGAAAATAAACAGAAAAAGCCACCAATCATCTTTTTTTTCAGCTTCACATTCTGTCAAAGTGAAAAACAAGACAGGCTTTGCAAATAATGGATGCTTTCTCAAGTATGCATTATCAGTGAGTCACACAGGTACCAAGAAAACATTGTTAAATGAGCTAAGTTAACCGGCTAAAAAGCTATTGAAATGAAAAGGTGACTGCTTCATGGACGGATGGAGTTTAAGGCCAGAAGGGACCGTCCAGATCATCGGAGCTCCTGTGTTACACAGGTCAAAGAACAACTCCCATTTCCTCCGTTACTGAGCCCAAATACATCAGATTGTCTATAACCTAACTTATGCTTGCTTTCCAGAAAAGATTTCATCTTTGAAGACAATCATAAAACTGACTTCACTGCTAGTTCCCCAAACCCTGCATGTAAGCACCATCATAGTTAACTGCATGTCTTTAATTTCTCATTGGCATTTTCTTGGCTTTGGCTCTTTGGTCTTACAATGCCTTTCCCTGACAAGTGAAGGGACGCTCTTCTTCCTGTTTGTTTTTCCTCTATGAAGGTGTTCTGCACTCTGAAATAAGTCAATTTTCTGTAAGGATCTGAACCAACAAGGGTCCTGCAACTGCATGCTTTCTCCAGCCTTAAAAATATTTTTAGCTTTTTTCTACACTCCATTTTTCTAACAGATCTTACAATAGTGACTACAGGATGACTCAAGTGCCAGATGCCCTCACAACTTTACATATGCTGCCCTGTTCTGCCACGTCTGGATACTGGGAGCTCTTGCCAAGCTGCTCATCTGCTTTTAACCAAATCTACTGCAGAATGAATGTCTACCAGGTACAATACCATATGCTGTATGTCCTGCATTCCTTTTTATGCTAGGGTTAATTCTTTACAGTATGTAACTTTGCATTATTCATATTAAAACATATCTGGCTTGAAAGACTTAAGGTTACCAAGCTTTCCAGATCACACCAACATTTTGCTATCATTACTTTTGACAGGTCTTTGCATTATCTGGACATCTTTAAGCAAAGATTTTAAATCTACTCCCAGCTGATGATGAAAATGAGAAATAGCATTGGGTCTGGCATAACTCCCTGAAAATCATTTCTAGAACTCTGCTGATACAGCAGCAATGTCTGCTTTCTGAGGTCTCTTCTTAATTCTACCAATACCTACTTTAGCAATGTTAGTGTGCTTTTTTTTATTATTATTATTTTTTTTATTATTGTTTGTAAATGACTGTTACACAGTAGTAAATTGTATGCCTTATAAATCTCCACCTGAACTTGTTTGGCATTTCCAGGTGTTGTTGCTTAGCCTTTGAGCCAAGAACCATGACAAATAACCAGTCTGAACAGCTGAGCTGTACATTTGATGGTGTGGAATGGAATGAGGAAATCTGTCTTTCCAGCAGAACCACTATGACACTGATCAGCAGGATGCAATCAGAGACATACAGAATTAGGAACAAGGAGAAGGTGCTCTGGTAGTTCTATTCTCCAGGTGATGACTGAGCACAGGAATCTGCTCATTAAAGAGGTGATTATCCTCCTCGGTTACAAGTGCAGCAGGGTGTACCCATTTCTTCTCCCTGTGGCACAGCATAATACCTGTCTTTCTCCCAGTCCCATATTTCATCCTTACTCCTGTTCTTCAAATAAGCCTACCCAGACCAAGACATTCTTGAGAGCTAGGCTGTCTCCACAGCAGAGGACCTTCTACAGACTAATGGCAGCAATATTGGGAAAAAGGCAAGTAGTCATGTGATGCTTAAGAATGGCTCCTCCTTTGGATCACCACTTCTCACCATGGGCAAGGAATCTAAGTGTTCACAGTTCCAAGGGGTCTACAGGGACAGCTGGATGGGGCTGGAGAATTCTGTGGTGATGCTGCATCTTAGGATTTGGTTCATTTCAATTTATGCCAAACTGAAACTGACAAATAGTTTGCATTTTGGTCTTTTGTGTATGACAATAAGCACTTGTTTTAGTTTTCAGCAGCATTTTTGCATTGGTCACTGGCTGCACGCAGCTGTTGTGCTATTCAGCAATAATACTACCAGGATTCAAACCTAGAGAAAGTGCAAGTTGTCTACTGATGTAGAGGTCTAACCATCAACTAATGAATTTGTTTGCTTGTGCCAGACCCACAGGCAGGCAGACAGTGAGATGACTGTGGGCTGTCAAACTCTTTCCTGAATGTGCTGTGCACACAGCAGTACATGGCCTGAGGAATGCTTGGAATTTCTGGAGGAACACTGCCTGTTTAGATATGCAGGGGGACCTAAATCTTGTGTAGTTCTTTCCAAATCCAATTGTAGCACATGGAGTCTAAAATAACTGTCCTTTATTTTATATCAGCTCTCTAGCATCTGACTGATTCACTCCAAATCAGAACCAGGGAGTGAACTCACACTGATGCAGAGTAGATGTCAGGGAAACACTAAAGTAAAACAGGCTATAATATCATTTGATAATGCAGACACATAATAATCTGAGCTGTATGGAGCCAACTCTGCTCCAGTAGGGACAGCTAATTCAGACTTTTCAACATGCAAAACCAACAATACTGCTTCCTGACTTGTAAGCAAAAGCAGTACAAATGCCAATAAACTGGAGCTAGTATATGCTACTAGACCTGAGCTGACTCCAGAGTTAATCTGCAACTGGGATAATCCATCCACAGATAATTTGGATTTGACTATGGTGGATTTTCTTGCAAATTCTCAAAGAATTAATTTTGCAATGAAAAAGTAGAGTGGACGTCTGGGAGGACACACTATATTTTTCTGATTTATAAAAAATCTAGCCTGACATAAATAATGAAATTTCACTTTAATTATGAAGCCGAAACCAGTCTTTCCATAATGGCTTTCTAAGAATTAAATAGGATTTTAAATTCTGGAGATAAAATTGTTTTAAAAATTAATTAATATTATCCCCTATGAACAGAAAGATTATGGGATTTGTAGAAAGTTAGAGTTTACATCTCCTAGTTTATAACCTACTGTTTTATAAAGTGGGTGACACTACAATGTTTTTAGCTTTTTCAAATCTATCATAGTATTCAATGGAATTACTATCATGAGATAATCACAGATTTATTTTCAAAAAAGCAAATCTATTGATTCATGTGAAGCTGGAAATAAACTGATGTAACAAATTTGCAAATGTAGTGTGCACTAGGTTTGTGAGGTGGCTATTCTTGATAGGATATTTTCTTAGAAAATAAATTCAGTAGATCCCATCTATTCTGACTTTACTCAAGCATTTGATACTGTGCCTCATGAGAAAACTACCAGTTAAGCTGATGAACATGAGGATTAAAACAGAAACTGTGTTGGAAAAATAAGCTACCTAAAAAGAAAGGCTATGGATAGTGTTGAGAAAGAGCAAAGGTTTCTTGAAGAATTCCTTGAGGATCCATTGTAGGGCTCAGATTCTTTAATATTTTCACCAATGACTTGATAGCAAATATTAAGAGTACACAGATAACAATATTGTAAAACACTGGCAATAGAGCACAGGGCCAAAACACAGTAATAGAAAAACTGGAGGACTCTAAAGAATGGTAAAGAGAAACAAAATATAATACTTTTAGAGGGAGGGCAATGCACTTGACAAATGAACAGCAATAAACATTTGCCATAACTCAGTAGCTGAGAACTCAGCAGTTGGAAACGATCAAAGACTATGAAGACTGGGTTGTGTTAATTTTTCACAGAACAGTAGTGTGCCACAAGCACGATGTGGACAGGAAAAAAAAAACAGCAATCCCCAAATATACTATATTAAGCATTTCTGGTTGTATTTGGCTTATGTGGCAAGGTTTTGGTGGCAGTGGGCTGCAGGGGTGGCCTCTGTGAGCAGCACCCAGCTCCAGCTGCTCCAGAAGGGACCCGCTGCTGGCCAGAGCTCAGCCAAGAGTGATGCTGAGTGTGGTCTGGGAGAGCAGAATTAAGGAAGGGAAAAACACTGTGCAACAGCAGCTGGGAGATAGGAGTGAGAAACGGGAGAGAAGCAGCCCTGCAGGCACCAAGGTCAGTGCAGAAGGAGGGCAGGAGGTGCTCCAGGTGTGGAGCAGAAGCTCCCTGCAGCCCAGGAGAGGCCCGTGGTGGAGCAGGCTGTCCCCCTGCAGCCCATGGGCACCACGCAGAGCAGATCTCCACGAGCAGCCATGGAGGAGCCCAGGGTGCAGCAGGGGGATGTGGCCTGGAGGAGGCCACAGTCCATGGAGAGCCCCTGCAGGAGCAGGACATGGGGTTGGAGCTGCAGCCACGGAGAGGGGCACACAGTGGTGCAGGAGGCCTGGGGGAGCTGCCACCCATAGGGCCCTGTGCTGGAGCAGCTCCTGAAGGGTGGGCCCCGTGGTACAGAGCCGTGTTGGGGCAGGGCTTGCAGAGCTGCAGCCTGTGGGAAGCCCATGCAGGATCAGTTCCAGAAGGGCGGCACCCGTGGGAGGGACCCCATGTGGAGCAGGGGCAGGGAGTGAGGATGAAGGAGTGGCATGGTGGAACGTGGCTAGCCATCAGCTTGAAACCACCACACTGGTAGAGATTGGGAACTAGTACTATTACTGTGGCATTTCATGGAGATGATTTTGCAGTCATCAATGCTCAGAAGGGTTCAATTCAAACTTTAATACAGAAAGGCTTCTAAGATGAATATGAAGAACATGAGTAAAATTCTGAGACAAGATAAGGAATGTCTACTAAAAAGTAGGTTGTGTAAGTATAAAAATTGTCTAAAATGCATCATAGGGAAAGGAGGGATTGTAGATCACGCTAATGAAGGAGGTATATGAGATAAATGAGAAGGGTAGTGTGCTGAAAAATAGGTATTACCTTGATTGTAAGGTGATTTCTAACCTATAGGGCAAGCAGTACTTGAAATGGCCTTCCCATGCTTGAAGCAGGGGGTAGAACAGGGGAAGAACAGTGGAACAAACAATGAATGATTCAGCCCAGCTGTTAAGACAGCATTTGGGTACATTGATAAAGGAGGTATCAGGATGTTAACCACAGGTTCCTTTCCAGACCTTGGTTCTGAAGTTGAAATCAGGGATGTATCCTTATATTTCCATTTAGTTGCACAACAAACCTAGACCAAAGAAGGCGCTACGCAGCTCTGCAAGTCACTCATTTTTGCTTGTTCAGTAAAATGAACATGCATGGAGAGCTTTAATCAAGTTCTCTCTAGGTACGATGACTCTCTCCACTTGCCTTCTCAATTTCAATAATGTTTGTAGTGTTCTTCTTTTTAAGTCAGAAAGATTCTTCTGAGCTTTGAGGGCATTTACATACTACCCTTCCTCTAGAAACTTGTATATAATGAGTACGTTAACGATTAATGTCCTTTAAAAAAAAGCAAACTCTTGAGTTGCTCCTGACCCTCTACTGTATGGAGTTAACAGTTATTCAGCCTTTGGCAGTCTGTCTAACAGAAAGAAATATTGGGATGACAACTGTGATTTGTCTTTGAGCAATTGCACACTACACAATAACTGTTTGCCCTGATTTTAGTCGAATTTATTCTCATACCTTTCATGAAAACTGATTGGCAGAAGAAGCCCAGTATATTCAGTTACCCCAGACTTTTAAAAATAATGAGTTCAAAGACAATTATGTAATAATTCAAATGTTTACAATCTGTCTGTCACCTCAGAAGTGAATATCTACCAGTAATGACAGATAGTGACCCATTCCCTTCACAGCCATTTACCACTTTCATCTCTAAGCCAGGCCCTTTTTTTTGCTCCACAGGAAGGTAATGCCCTTGTGCTGAAAAGTGTGTTCAGATGTGAGGTTCTATCACTTCTCTTAGGCAATAACAGCAGCACTTGCAGAATCCATTTTTCCTCATCCTTTCAGATTTCAAATAAATGTAAATGGGGAAAAAAAATGTTTCTGAGAAGGACTAAAGTATTTTATTACCCTGTGTTTGTTAATGGACTTATATATGTTATGATTTCTTTACAAGTAAGGTGATCTTTTTTGAAGAAGAGAAAACAGCTGAGGGAGGCATGCAAATTTCTCTACGCTATTCATTGGTAGCTGTACAAAATTCAGCTGAAGAATGGTATTTGGCTCTGGCCTTGGCATCAAGCAGGCCAAGTGTCCCGGTTTTAGCTGGGACAGAGTTAGTTTTCTTCATAGAGTCTGGTATGCAGCTATGTTTTGGCTTTAGGAGAAAAACAATGTTCATAACACTCCGATGTTTTAGCTGCTGCTGAGCAGTGCTGCACAGAGCCATGGACATTTCAGTTTCTCAGCTTCTTGTACTGTCCTGCCAGTGAGGGGGACTGAGGGGCACAAGTGCCTGGGAGGGGACAGGAACAGGGCAGCTGACCTAAACTGGCCAAAGGGATATTCCATAACATATGACCTCATGTAAGAAGAACTTAAAACCATGGAGAGCTGGCTGGGGGGCAGCCGCTGCTTGGGGACTGGCTGGGCATCGGTCAGTGGGTGGTGACCAACTGCATTGTCCATCACTTGTTTTGTAAATATTCATGTATATATACAACTATCATTACTGTTATTTGTGTTTTCATTTTCTGTCTTAGTAAATAGTTTTAATCTCAACCTGCAAGTTCTACTTTTTTTTCTGATTTTCTCCCTTATCCCACTGGGAGGTGGGGGAGTGAGCGAAAGGCTGTGTGGTGTGTAGCTGCCTGCTGGGTTAAACTACAACACCAACTTATGTTCAGCATTACCTACTGGGAGAGTTAACTCAAGTTAAATACTGAGTAAGACTGGGAAACATGCCATACACAAAATGATCTAAAAAGAACATTTAGATAGTGAAGTCTCAAAGACAGCATGTGCTGAAATGAAAATGGTTTATACTTAAAAAGAGAGTTTCACATATTGATGCCATTATCATCATCTTGCCAAATTATATAAGCCCTTTTTGCAAACTACAAGGGCATTATATGAGAGTTCTTAGACATAGTTCAAAATTATGATAGTAGGTTTGCTGCTGTTCTCCTCATGATGGCAATTACACTGACGGAACAGATTAGCTACTCCACGAGAATTTCAGCAGTTCATGTCATAAGGAATGACATGCTGAACCTTGTATAATTGTCACTGCAAATGTAATTTTTACTGAAAAATGCTGTTCTATGACATGGGAGTGCTAAATAAAATGTCATTCTGACTGCAAACAAATCCCGTTGATGCAAGTGCTGCTTACACCACTGTGTCTGCCATTTAGAAAGTAACCACGGTCTTCTGGGAAAGCATTCAGAGTCGTGTTCAATTGAGACTGTGAAAATGAGAGCACTTGGGGAACAGACCTGGGAACCTGGCAACCGCACTTCTGAGAAAGGATTCTCACAACAAAAAGAATTTGAATGTTCACCTCTGTATTACAAGGATATTCCTGCAATTCAAGATTCTCTATACAGAGTCCAATGCACAAGTTAAAAGGTAAATAATAATTCTCAGTAAACAGTTTTTCCTTATTTTCCACAACAATACAACACGATATTAGGGCTAAGCATGCTGTATATCAAGTCCATGGTGAAATCTAGTGACACCAACAGGAGCAGGATTTGGCTCCGTTGGCCAGCCTAAAATATGAATGATGCCTAAGACTGAACTTTATTTGGATTCCTTTCATCTACTTCATCTTTTACATCAGAAATATGGGTTCAATGTGACACTAAAATCTTGCGGAACACAGTCTATTTACTTCTTTTAACAACATTAGTTTTTCTGAGATGCCTCACTAATTTTCAGCTACATTTTCAGTCAGAAGCAGCATTCAATTAAGCAATTAAATTATTAATACAACCTATAATCCTCTAGCTTCACCTAACTCACACAGTGAATTTCCATTTACTCAGTGTATGACATAGGCTTTCTTCTCTTCCATTCTGTAATACTGTCATCTGCCAGGTCACTTAAGGGACAGCTTTGCTATCCTAGGATCTTAAGAAGACAGCAATAGTTCCTCTCAAAGCATGCTTAGACCTCATCTAAAATAACTGAAATCAGGTGCAGTCTATTTAGTCTATTTTTTTCTGTTTTTTTTTTTTTTTTTTTTTTTTTTTTTTTTTTTTTTTTTGGTTTCCAGTGTTTGTAACTCTATGTCATCTGTGCTTAATGGTCTGTGATTCTGACATAATGAGCCTGAGAAAGAGTAAGACTAGCAGGTGTGCAGGAAACAAAGATTTGTACTTGATGTGATACGTGTTATATAAAAATGTAGAACTGAGGTTTTAGAGTACAAAGATCAGAGGAGAAAAACTCTAAATTGAGTTTTCTCATTTCACAAACTCAACACTTTCTACATCTCTAATTTTAAGAGATCTTTTCTTCAATAGCTACATGAGCAGAAGTCCTATATGAAATTTGTGCTATCTAGCTTTAGATGTCTTACCTAGTAGGGAAATGTTCCTGGCGTGCATTTGTACTTGATAGTATGAAATATGTCCTTTCACAGAGACATTCTGGAAGGAGTCTCCAAGTGCTCTGGATCACCTGCTTAAAGATTCTCTCCCTGTTGATCAGAGGGGGGTCAGGAGAATACCTGTTTTTCAGACACCTACAGTGGCTACTGTCACCTGTGAACTCATTCTAATAGGCTGTGGCAGAAATGCCCACACTACTGCAGTGTCTTCTCTCTCTTTTTTTTTTTTTTNCCCCTTCTTCAGTGTTTTTTCTTTCTTTTTTTTTTTTTTTTTTTTTTTTTTAAACAGCTCTGACTACAGCACTTCTATTCCCAGGGCATTTAAACCTTTCAGATGAAAATCAGCGGAAGTTTTAGGAATCATTGTAATTTTTGGAATCTTCAGTTAAGAATACTAACTTCTAAAAAATGTAGTCTTTATAATTTGCAAATGTTTTCTACCTGTTTACTAGCTAAGGAAGCTGTTCCTTCTACAGACAAGGGAGAACTAAAAAATGGACTACCTTTCTCCCTTCAGGCCCTTCATTGTCAAGGAGCTCTGCTTTGAACTACATTTTGAACTACTTTAAGTCATCATCCCAGTCTGTCTTTCCAGATGGAAAATAA
>VXAV01006239.1:294895-307048 GCA_013399715.1 Alectura lathami
CTGTTAATCTTGCTGCAACTAGCAGAACATAAAAATGCACTTTCACAACACTGTTCTCAGACATGTTCTGTACTGGGGAACTTTTATTTGCTTCTTATAGGAATGTCCATCTACTACAAAGCAAAAAGAATCTACAGGAAAAAAGAATCTGACTGTGAGATGGTCAAAGACAGAAAAATTAGATAAAGAATGTTTTCAAAATTCCCATTCTTTTTGGCTTTTAGATCTTTTTCTTTATTTGCTTTAAAGACAGAACAAAATAAAATAAAATAATAAAATACAATAGTATTTTTTTGAGATGGTTATTTTTATTTATAAATTACTGTGCCTGCCAGGAAAATCTGAATCAAGCAGTCATTTGGTTATCCAGAAATTATGCTAGAAGTATTTTGCAACTAAAAACATCAACAAATGTATGTTTTCTGGCATCCCAGATGCTATGGATGAAAACTCAGACATGAATTTTTCAATTCAAAAACCAGTATTCAGCTTTTCTATTGCAGACTGGAACCTCTATTTAAGAACACCAGCAAGAAAACTGAAGGACTGTCTTGAGAAGAGTTGTACTGAATCTTCATTTTAACATTAACACCATTTTAATATTATCTTCCTAAGATAGAGAAAGAAGAGTGAATTTTCCTTTCTTTCACGTTCTTTTCCTCTTTATAGTTCACAACTGCTTTTGGGATTAGAAAGCTAACAGAAAACCTAAACAATGAATACTCAAAAACTGAGTAGCATTCTCTTTCTCACTTACATCAGTTTTCCATTTTCTGAGCACTCTGTCAGTCGGATTTGGATTGGCCTGTCTTGTCTGCTTAGATCACAGTCTAACTGGCACAGATGTAACGCTGTCTCTGATCACATCCCAAATTGTTTAATTCACTTAGACTTTAATAGCAAAAGATATAGGAAATAAAAACATCATGAGCTGGAGCTAGTAAATTCAAGTGAGAAGTAGCTGTTTGACCATTAGACATTTTTAAATAGTGGCATCAAAATTAAACATAGAACAGAATTTTTAGAAAATTTTTACTAAGACAGTCTTCCAAGGTAACTGTCCTGATGGTAGTTATTCTAGGGAAGCTGTTTGATTACGTGGTGGATTTAAGGTTTCCTCTGGGAACAGACTGGTTTTTATCTACTTGACATAATCCTTTAATGCTTGGAATACCTGTTGATATATCTTTACGTCTAGAGGTCTTAGAACATGTGATAATTTGTAGAGGTCACTTGACATATTGTAGGATTAAGATTCTTGTGAATAGCTACGCACATGAGGTAAAAACGGTACTCCAGTTCCAATGGGAATCCAATACGATGGGCACTGGATTGGATGTTGAGTCCTTCCAGCCCTCAACTTTGGAAACAGCTTCTCCTAGTGGCCTCTAGTGTGAAACTGTTAATTTCAGTAGGCCTGTTTTGTTGCGACAGGTTTGTAAAATAGTAACTGAATGTGACTTCTTTTCTGTCCTCTGGAACATCGTTGATACTGGTGCTTTTTGCATATTTTATAAATTGTTAAACTCTTTTAAAGAAGCTTTCCTCATTAAAAGCATAGATAATCTCTTTTGCCATTCTTGGGGAAAAAAGAAAATAAAAAATACTAAGAGAAGAGAAAGGTACAGATTGGTATTCTGATATGCATACACACATACAGATGGGAGCAGTAAGGCTGACCAAAATAATCAGCTAGAGAAAGATGAGAAATTATGATGAGAAACAAAATACAAGAAAAACACTTCAGCTAAAGCCTTACTTCAAGACACACATATAATAAACTGCATTTCAAGGGTGTTGGAAAACCAAAACCAGAACCTACAAGTCATCTTGGCTTTCAGAAACAAATTGTGTTAGAAGACTTCAGTGCTTTCTAAGAGCACTTGATTTAAAATTAACAGGAGGCAAAAAAGAGAAGAACAAACAGTGATAATTTTTGCATTAGCAAAATAAAAGTTTGACTTCTCAGCAAACAGAAAAATAAATTGTTTAGAATTTTCATAAAGACATTTTAATTTTCCATTTACCAGAACTTGACTAATGAATTTATTAATGAATTTTCCTTTAAAACACAATTGTATTAATCAACACTTTTGCAGAGTCCCTAATGTTAGACGAGCCTGAGAAAAACAGCGATCTACATTATCAGCTTAGAAGCATGCAGAGCAGACGTCTTTTTATTAACAGAAAATGAAGAGAGCAAATTATCACGTGGCTTTTATAGCTTTAACTAGCATGAACTTGAAGACCAGGCATTTTGTTGTTTCTATTAAATGTTCTTCAAACATTCTGACAAAAAAAAAAAAAAAAAAAAGGAAAAAAAGANAGCCTTCTGCTGTATGCATTTCTCAGGCTGATCCTACATCTGCTTACAGGTCATATCCTCTTTTTTCACAAGTCAATGAAAAAGACCAGTTCTGAAGGCCACTAAAACAGATTAAGACGATAAATCAGGTTAATTTTTATGATCTTTAATGCAGCTATATTTTAGGCAGGATACATTATTGCCTTTCTACTGTACTAATTTGATATCATTTTATCCCAGGCACAAGAGTATATATAGGCATTAATCAATTGACAAAACAACATATAATGTTTAGGGAAGGTGAGATTATATAATAGCATTAGCTGTTCCTTCATGGCCTAGGATGGCAACTATCACCCTAAATATGCAAAATTCTGTTCTGCTTCTCATCTAGGAGCACAAACTCACACGGCACATTAATCCTAAAAGATATATTTTCTTGCTTCAGTATTCTGGGGAAGTGTTGACAAATGACTTCTGAATAAAAATACACTTTTGAGTATGAGACACACACTCTCACCATTTCCATTATAGGGCACTGACATAAAAATGAGACAAATTACAAAACCAAAAGACACCTGTTAAGTCTTTGGTTGCTGTATCAAATATGAGAGAGAATTTATATAAGATGCTGATAGACTGATGGAATATAACTTCCAATGTAACATACCTCCCCCTCAAGACCCTACATTGTAAGGGATCTCAGGCTCCTTCCTCTAGCTGTTGGACTGCATGGGAACAGATCTAAGGCTAAAGAGAAGGCCCAATTGACAATAAAAGTAGTAAAGAAGACCTTGCACCTGCTGTCATTACAACACAGACAGAATGCAAAAGCTCCTGGGGCTGAGTGTATAAGAAGCACAGCAGAAAGAGGAAGAATCTTCAACAGCTTATCACTGAAGTGATGTTCCACAAAATCCTGCTAGCAATGGTTTTGTAGGAAAACTATCTAAGGAAAAGCCTACATGCTATGAAAATATTTTTGATATACAAAACCATACATATAAAAATATAACAGCTCCGAGAAGAGATCAAGTGGACAAAAGCTTTAATGTCAGATGGTGACCATGTAAAGATAAGTAGCAAAACTACTGATGTAAGTTCCGTAATTTTAGATTGTTTTATTAGATATTGCTTATGAAAGATAAATGAAGGAGAAAACCACAAGACACAGACACCCTTACATTAACTCTAGAGCTCATTTAGTCAGAAGAAAAGGAAATATGTATTCAGAAGTTTAAGAAAAAGAAAGATTTGAAGAGCAATGTAATGATATTCTTTTCCTCTGTCTTACAAAACTCCTTGATCCACATGTGAAAGGGATAATTCCTCTGAACATTCTTTTACCACTTGACACAAAGTGTAAAACTGTAATAAATGGTTCTTATCACAAAATATTGAAAAATGAAAAGAAATATATGGATGCATAGCACTTATAGTTTCATATCTTGTATGTGTTTCATTTCCCTTACTAGTTTCCCTTACATGTGTGGTAGTCAGGTAAAATCCAGGGTATTGAACAAAGGGGAACATCGCTCTCATTTAGAAAGGAAGACCTGGGGAGCTACAGAGCGGTAAGCCTCACCTCTGTGCTTGGGAAGATCATGGAACAGATAGATGCTCCTGGAAGCTCTGTTAATGAACGCCAACCGATCAATAACATCTACCTGGAATTCTATAAGGCCTTTGTCATGGTGCCACACGGCATCTTTATCTCTAAATTGGAGAGATATGGATTTGAAGGGTGGATTATACAATGGATAAGGAATTGTCTGAATGGCCACAGCCAGAGCCATTGTGGTCAACAGCTCTATGTCCACGTAGAGGCTGGTGACAAGTGGTATCCCCCTCGGATCTGTTTTGGGACCCCTGGTCTTTATCAGTGTCCCAGACAGTGGGATCGAGCGCACCCTCAGGAGGTTTGACACCAAAGCTGAGTGGTGCAGTTAATACAATGGAAGGAAGGGATGCCATCTAGAGGGACTTGGATAAGCTTGAAAAGTGGGCCCATATGAACTAAACGAGATTCAACAAGGCCAAGTGCAAGATGCTGGGTGGGCAATCCTAGGTATGTGTACAGGCTGGGAGACCAACTCACTGACAGCAGCCCTGTGGAGAAGTACTTGGGGGTTCTGGTGGACGAAAAGGTCTACATAAGCAGCCAGCTTGCAGCCTAGAAGGCCAACTGTATCTTGGGCTGCATCAAAACAGAGGTGGCCAGCAGGCTGAGGGAGGTGATTGTTCCCCTCTACTCTGCCCTCATGAGGTCCCACCTGCAGTGCTGCATCCAAGCCTGGGGTTCTCAGCCCAAGACAGATGTGGAGCTGCTGCAGTGGGAGGAGGAGGCCATGAAGATGCTGAGAGGGCTGGAGCACCTCTCCCACAGAGAAAGGCTGAGGGAGCTGGGCTTGTTCAGCCTGAAGAAGAGAAGGCTCTGGGGAGATGTTGCTGTAGTCACTCAGTACGTAAAAGTAGCTTACAAAGAAAACACAGACAGACTTTTTACATGGGCTGATAGTGATAGGACAAGGAGGAATGGCAAGATTTAGATTAGATGTTAGGAAGAAATTCTTTACTCAGAGGGCGGTGAGGCATTGGCACAGGCTGCCCAGAGAAGCTGTGGATGTCCCATCCCTGGAGGCTTTCAAGACCAGGTTGGATGGGGCCCTGGGCAGCCTGATCCAGTGGGTGGCAACCCTGCCCATGGCACGAGGGTTGTGACTAGATGTCCTTTAAGGCCTTTCCAACCCAAGCCATTCATGATTCTATGTGTTCATTTACTCTATGTTAAGATATTTCCTCCAGAAATAACAGGAGTAAGAAGCCTGTCAGAGAGTCTACAGTGTCAAACAATGGCAAGGATCTAAAAGGAGCTCTCAGGGCAAGGCTATTGCAGAGGTACTAAAGGATTTCTTTCCAGCACTGTTTACTGTGGGGGAAATTAGGAAAACTCCCATCCTGGAACCTTTTTTTTGCTCATAGCAAAAAATCTTTCTTTATTTTCACCATAAGATCTGTCTAAAATTAAAGCAACTAGGAGTTTATGGAACACATTGGAAAAATGGAACATTAGGAAGTTGCCTGGACCAGAACTGAACCTATGGTTGAGTGGAAGTGCTCACCAAACTGCCTTCCTCCAGAGGAATGGGAGGCAAAGAATGTCAGATCAATTTAAAATTAGAACACGTTTCCAGAGGAGATAGTGTGAACTGCAGACCAGTAAACTTGACACACATCCCAGAAAATAGAAGGAACTAAGATATTTAAGGATAAAATTAAAGAAAATTGGGTAAGTATGATTTACTCTAAAGAACTTTGTATGGTTTTGAAGCCACAGGGCAGGGAAATCCTATCTTCTACTCCTGAAGTTCTCTAAAGGGATCAAAAACATGGATGAATATGATCTGATTTAATACAATGGATTTCCAAAAATCTTTTGTCATAGTTCCTAACCAAAAGCTTTTTATTATTATTTATTATATATATATTTTTTATTTTTCTTCATCTGTTCCACTTGCAACAGAGACTGAAAAGAGATCTGTAAAAAGTCAAGATCAAAACAAGAGTTCTTCATGCAAGAGGAAGCTGTGCTGTGGAACTTGCTGCCAGAAGTGCTGAGGCTGCAAAGGTTTTACAGAGGTTCAGGGGTGGAATGGACAAGTATCTGAAACAGAAACTCACTCCAGGTTACTGAACAGGCATATTCTGAGCACTAAAGTGCTGGAGACTGAAAGAGCACTGAGAGGAAATGTTTCATATGCTTGCCCTTCTCTTACTTCAACCAGGCTAAAACTTTAGGCTGGTGACTAGCTTAGAAGAACCCTGACTCAGTGTGACTGTTCTATTCAAACATGTGTTGAAGATGTTGAAGATTTCAAAATGAAGCCAGAAACTATTTATCTTCTTTTATAAACAGATTGTTACAGCAATCCTTCCACCTTCACTTCTCATATATATTCACTTCTAATAAACCAGCTTTCTTTCTGAATAGAAAAAGGTATAATGAGGGAATATGCTTGAATTTTGAATTTTTCAATTCAGCCTGTCACTCAGCAGGTGGAAGGAAGTCACTTTACACTTCATGTGTTACTCAACAGCATCCGTTTCAGACAAGAGGGACTGAGTAGAAGTCACAGCATGAAAAGTAGACAAAAGTGAAGGTGATGGGGAAGAAAACAACAGATCCTGCCTGGACTGTTTAGACTGAAATGTCAGCCGTCAGAAATACCCTATAGTTCCTTGTTCCGCCCATTTCACTTTCACCGGAGATGCACAAGTTCAGCGTATGCATAGCTGCAGAGGGAAAAGTTCACTTGTCAACTAATGACTTTGATGGAGACCATTGCAATGGAACATTTCAGAAGAAAAATGTTGCAAAGAGGAAACAAAGGAGATGCTGTTGTAAAGTTACAAAGCACTTATGCAGAAACACATCCAAGGAAAGCTGATTTTATTTACTAGACAAAAAGGAATCCATTGATTCAGAAACAAGGACGTGAAACATTCAGCAAGGCCACTATTTCAGTAAAACATTTTGCTGTTTGGGTATTTAAGAAGAGAATGTCTTCTGCACAAAAGCAGAAATGCCATTTAAATAAGGCTTGAATTTCTCGGTCTAGGTCTCATCAGTGTGTGGTCAGCCCTGCACAAACATTTCTGTTCCTAAATCAACAACAGTGGCATAAGAGACACAAACTACCAGAATGCTTGATAACTTTGTCAGAACTTGTGAACTACATCTTTGTTGCAGTTAGGAAAGAAAACAATTGGGGACTGTTCTCTGGTCCTGAGAGCAAGGGCAAGGTCTGCAGCACACAGCCTACACCAGAGTTCAGTTCAGGTCTTCTCTGTTTTTGATACTGTCCTGAAGCTCTATGACAACAATTTGCTTTTATGTGCTTATTCCAGATGTTTTGAAATAAAAACATGGCTATTGTGTTACAGTCTGCAAGAGTGATGTTACTGCAGCACGAAAGAGTTTAAGAGCACAGGGTATATCTGAAGGTTCAAAATTTGCTAAAAGAATTCTGGAGATATACGAACAGCAGAAAGAGCCAAAGCTTGTTTAGTCTTGTTGGCAGTGGCTACTGGAAGCTATATTTAGCACATGCAATCCCACAGTCTTGCCTGGGATCTTAGTCAGTGCCTATGACTAACGGACATTTGGGGTCTATTCTATGAGACTGCTTCCTCATCATTTTTATTGAAGAAATTAAATGCAGCCATTGGTGTGCTCAGCATATGTCCTGCTATGGCCCCAGAATATTTTGCAGATCTGCTCTGATTTGTTCCTAAGTTTCTCCTCACAAGACTACCAGAAATCATGAAGGTGAGTGACACCTTTATCTGATTATTTACTGATGTCACTAGATTGCCTGTTACTCTAAAATTCATGCCTAAAATAAATTAGTAATTAAACTGCAGATACAGCTACATTTCTGCATGCTCCTCCATCATGATCATCCTCGTGATCATCTCTGATGATCTTTCTCAGGCTTATGGAAGGTCTAACATCCCTATGTGAAGCAAAGGGGAAATATAGACTGAATACACCATGCCCAGAGCATAAAGCTCTTTGCCTTTGTTATGTCGCCTTTCTAATTCTCAGTCTGACTTATAAAACTAAGACGTATAATGCCATGGATCAGCCTAGAACTTTGGCCTGTCATGCATTGTCTGTGAAATTCTTTTTTCCCTTTTACTATTTGTTAGTGCTGCAGCAGATGAATGAGTGGATGTATTATGTGTATATATGTGTGTCTGTCATCCTTGGTGAGCGTGTCTGCTTCTGTCCTTGACTTACTTTTCTTCTTTCTTCATGTTTCTTTTTTCTTCATTTTTACAATATCTCAGTTCTAGTTAGACCCTCTCTGTTCAACACTTCTTTTATTCCTAAAACACTCATAATGCTATTCAGAGCATATCTGTACAGAAGGAATAGACGGAATACAGAGTGCTTACCACTGTGTAAATGATGTACTCTCTGAGATATTTTCATCACTGCACACACTGTTGTCCTTCACTTAAATTGTGCAATAAAAATAAATATATCTACCTTCCTTTTGAATTCTTGAAATAAGTTTGAGCAATTATCACTGTATATTTGTCTTGTTAGGTTGAAACCAGTAATAAAAAGGCTAGAGACAACAAAGACTTCTACTAAATGGGAAATACGAATGTGTCAGGTTCTTCAGGAACTGACAAAAGAGGCATGTTTTACAGAGAATACATTCCCAAGTAAAAGCCATAAAATCTCCCAACTTACCAGTATGAACGTCAAGATTCTTGAGAATATTTCAGGCACATTCAAAAGCATTTTAATTTTGGACATTTTAATCAATGATTATACAATGTTAATCTCCCATAGCCAAATCACTCAGGTCACTAATACCCAGACCCTGTTCTCACAGATGGAAGACTTTGTCTAAGCCAGCGAAGGAAATAATATTCTTTTTTAAGGATTGTCCCTTCTTCACTGGCTTGAGGGTGAGTAAAATAGCCTCTATGACTGACTGGTTGCAAGATAAGATAAGCAAAGAAGTCAGGAATAAAACTTTTCTTTCCCCTCATCCCTACCAGGACTTGGTTTTAGGGATTTACTGATAGCATCACAGTAACCGCTCTTTGTGAGTGAACAGGTTTTTCCCTTGTGGCATAATTGGATCCATTGAGAGGAGAAGATCGATTATTTTTCTTATTTTTGAACTTTCAAAACATATTTCCTACAGCACTCTACAAAGCTAGTGTACTCAGTAGGTTGCAAACACATGTCAGCCTGTAATTTGATAGATTGCCCATCCCACCTCCCACTTTAGTACATGGAAGACATGGATAAACTGGAGCAAGCTCAGTGGAGGGCCATCACATAGGTCAAGCGTGAGAGCACTCGCTCTGTGAAGGACATCCTGAGGGAACTGGGCTTGTCCAGCTGGGAGAATAGGTGGCATCTAGGGGGACTGAATGGCAGCCCAGCAGCTAGTGGGAGGTTGTCAAGAAGATGGAGCCAAACCCTCTTCCAGTGGTGCAAGATGGGAGGATGAGAGACAATCGATATAACTCAGTGAAACAAGACAGGTTCAAAGTGGGTAATGCCCTGACTGGAAAAGCCCTGAGCAACCTGGTCTGACCCCACAACTAACCCTGCTTTGATAGGAGGTTGGACTTGACTCCTGAGGTCCGTTCCACCCTTAGTTATCCTGTGATCCTATCTCCAATGCACACTGTCCAACAGCAGAGCTAGCTCCCTCAAGGAACATGTGCTACAGCCTCTAACGCTTAGCACAGAAATCCAACAATTTTATTTTTAACAAGTCTTTCACTCAGAAGAGGAAGGAAGACGTAAGCCCATGAACATCACTGTGACCAGTGAAACAGCCCATTCCTTGAGAGGAAAGAATTACAGAAGTGTCCTAGCCCCTTGTGGGTGGGGTCATACCACAATCCCAACAATATGTATTTTCTCCTTGTGGTAGTACAGCCAGAAGAACTCAGTATTGTATGATCAGTTGCCAAGCTACGGACTGTAGAAAAATGTCAAAGCTTCCCTTAAATCACAATATTTTTGAAAATGTTCGCTAGAAACACCATTCACTAACACAATGCAAATGCAGAATGCAGGATGATATCCCTTTGCCTTGAGTCAGGCTGTCTACACAATGCCTAGGAAAACACACTGCATTAAAACAGCATGAACTGAAAGTAAAGTTTTTTTAATGTAATCTGCATAGAACCTCCAAGACCTCTGAGGAAAGTTTCATGAACTGATTTCTGATGTGTGTAACTTCTCTACCTGGTGAATGAATTTAGAAATACTTTTGCTTCATTCTAAGGCTACTAATTTAAAAATGTAGCATTAAATTACCTGTTGCCATGAACATGAGAAGCACAAAATGCAAAACTGTAGTGGAGCAAGGTTGGATCAATGACAGAACCATTTTCTGAATGTTCAATCAACTCATTAAGATAGCAAAGATGGCGATGACAGCCTCTCACTCCATAGCGAGCACAGTATTCATCTAATACGAAGACTTGGCCTGGGCTAAACCAACCCTGAAAGAGAAAGGCAAAACAAACAAAAAAAACCACATGTTGAGATTTCTTTTCCCACTCACAGCTTTTAAATCAAACAGAAAGAAGAGAAGCATATATTTTTATGTGCATTACGTGCATTACATAAAATTTTTATAGTAGAATGATTTACAGCTGACCAGTGCTGATAGTACTGGAACAATAAACCTCTTGCTGAAAGGACTGAAGGAAACTACTTGCAGTTCTGAGTTACTACGACCATGAAATACATGGCTAACAAAAAAAGGGTAAAAACACACAAAGTCTGGTATGGATTTGATTACATCAAAACCTACCTACTTACACAAAATAAATTAACCCTATAAAATAATCAGCTTTCTTAAAGTAATTAATTTTAAGCTATGAGAGAACATTCAGGTAATGTTGAGATACACTAACATGAATGATTAAAAAACAGATTCCCGGTGGTTGGTTCCCTGTGACTGTAACATTAATCTGAGTGATGAAATGCAATTTAACCATTTGCCCCATTTCTTACATAATATGCATGCACTTTTAACAGCTTTTAAAAAATTAGTGCAAGGGATACAAAGCTAGGTAGTTTCTTGAACGACATCTTATTTGGATTGGATATTAAATGGCAGTTAGGTATGCTGGGGAACTACTTTGACAGAGGGTTATTTGGGCACAGGCTTTGTAAGACCAGAACAGTGTAACACTGGTATAGACAAGAATAATGTACAGACACCATCACAAAAACAGTTTTAGAGGATATATAGATTGTAAAAAAAATTAAAGGATTCTTTATGTGGAAATGGAAAACAGAAGAGCCGTGATTGCTTTCCTTCCANCCGTGATTGCTTTCCTTCCAGTATGAGAAAAGATATCACAATGAGCTTCCAAAAAGCAGCAGGGAGAAAAACATAATGCTTGGAAAAACACAGCAACTGCATAGCTGTTTTTAAATAGGTGGCTTTCTTTGTTCTTTTTTAATTGTGGCAATATCTCTCTCTCATCATTCCTTCCAAATGATTAAGAAAGATTGAGGGATACCTAAACTCAAATGTACAAATGAATTGGAGAAGCAAAACGATTTTGCAAGTCCTGAATTTATAGCTTCAACTTAGGAGATGAAGACCATATTTCTCTGTTGCTTGTGAATACTTCTACAAGCTCAAATGTTTAATATTTACACAAAATATCAGCAAAAATAGGAGGAAACTATACCTGAGATGTACTCACATCAGGTTAAGACCATTCACACTGTAACTTTACTAAAAGTGTTGCACAAGATAGAATTCTAAATTTTATGTTCTCTCCCAACTCCAGCATTTAACATACTATTTGCAAACAAGAACATTTCAATGTTATTTCATAAATTTGTTTTCTCCTGATTCATTTAATTGAAGGAAATTTTTCCATTGCCTTTAAAGAATTTCAGCTGTTTCTAGAGAACACTTAGCTTTATTACAGCACCGAGAACAGTATTCAGCATTTTAAGCTAATATCTACTCATTGAGCTATGACTCTGGTAGTTTATATACGTTTGGTGGAAAATATGGTATTCTGCTGAAAGAAGAAAGAAAGGGGATTATAACTGAATTTCTGCAGTAATATGTATCCTATCCCTAGATATAATAATAAACAATGTTTACTGTGATTGATATTCTGCCAATACGCCATCACAGTCATTGTCACTGATCTCTCTCTAGATTTTTATGAAAAATGTGACAGAATGCTGCATGCATGTCAACTCTTAGCAATTCAAAATCAAATAGTTCTGTATTAAAATTTCTGTATGTTCTCATAGCAGAAGATTC
>VXAV01006239.1:317491-331963 GCA_013399715.1 Alectura lathami
TTTTTTTTTTTCCCCAGAATATTTACAGCGCAAAATTTGGTGCTCTTTTCCCTTCCTCCCAAAAGGAAGGAAAAAAAAAAATCCATCTTACACATTTTGCAGCTTTCTGAAATACAATGTAATTTTGGATGGTGCTTTATGAAAAACTGAAAGGAAGCTAAGTAGAGTCTGCCAGGAAAAATACTTGGTACCAGCGAAACTGCTCAGTCTACTGTGGGAGAGAAAATTTCCTGTATTCTAAGAAGCTGGAAGAAAAGTAGGACTTTATATATATAAATAGTGTTTGCAGAAGGAGTGCCACAACACTTATCATGCAGCTGGAAAGGTGAACGCATAACTGGCCAGTTCTAGGTAAAGATGTAAAGTGTCAGAGCCTTCAGTTTGATTTTATAAAGTTTAATTTCTACATATTCTGCACCTCTATTCACAGTCATCTCCAGGTTGCTTAGCTCATTGGATGCAGTACTGTGTACTGTAACAACATCAGTTAGTTCTGGTCATGTACAACCACCATTAAAAAAAAAAAAAGCAATAAAAAGAGGATTTGTCATCAAGTAGTTTAAGACTCCATAGACAGAATAGAAAAGGAGAGCTGAGGAAAAAGTGATTGGAAATATGAGGAGAGGAATCTAACAGTTGAGGGAGGAAAAGCAGTTACTGAAACAAAATTGGGATTCTGCTGTTCTTAAAGAGCTGGAAAGACTGAAAAAGATGATCAGAAAAAAAGAGCCTGTGAATCTGCAAACACTGGAAACAAAGGAACTGAATTTACACAGGCCTCTTGTATCTAGGGACTGTAGGATGTCTGGCCATCGGACTTGTTTTGAACTGTAACATCATCTCTTAGACCTGCAACACTATGGAAGGATATGTAAGAACTTTGCCTAATAGGTGACCAACCGTCCTGATCTCAGTTGTTGACTGCTCAGCTAACTGTTACCTGGACCTATAGCTTTGGCGAATGATCCTTTTGGATGTAAATTCAACAGCTGATTTCAGTTTCATTCATATACTAGTTGGTGCTGTATCTGCACTTCAAAATCCAGTGACTTCAAATATCATTGACTGAAGATTTTTGACTCTCTGTGAAAAAGATTGAATTTATGGAAAATAAGAACAGAAGCTGTGAAACCGCTATCTGCATAATGCTCTGAAAGCAATGTGTCATTTTAAGTATTTGGGCTTTTTAGCAAAATTCATTTAGAGAATCCCTAGGAAAACACTTGTTTTGGATTGTGCCACACTGTGTGTATAGACCATACAGTGACTGAATGTCCTCTGCCACCATGTGCACGAGCAAATGGAACAAGTGTAACAGCTCTCTGCACAAAGACCACAATGCTGAACTAAGGTCTCCAGCATTACAACCGAAGCCTGTAGCTGACAAAAATTAACATAGGTATTCCAGTACGTTAATTCAACTAAAGTAGCTTCACAGGATATTTTATATATTTAGAATAAGGGGAATTTATATGGGGATGGGCAGGGGCAGTCAGGCCATAAGTGCCCTCAGGGCCCAGACACAGGCTCAGACCTAACTGTGTCATCAGATCTAGGTCCAGCAGCAATATCACCTCCAGTGCTGCTTGCTATTTCCCTGTTTACATTACTAAGAATGATATCTGCCCTCATGTGCAACCACAGAGAGAAACTAGGTAGACACACACCCATAAAACCTTTGCAGCTATCACTGTTTTTCATGACAGCTCCCTCCATCCTTGCAAACTGAACTGAATGATTTAATTTTTGATACCTGACACCACAGTAAAACCCTTTTTCAAATTATTCTTTTCAGTCAAATGAAGTAATTTGGCATCACCCACATCTTCTTGTCAACGATTCTATAACCATATTATGTAAATAAACTGAGCTATCAGAAATGAAGCTAGCACATACTCGCTATGGAAATGTATAGGAATCCCATTTTTTCAGATTTTTTCTGCCACTGTATGTTTTTTAGGATCAGCTTGTGGAAAATTTGGTCTATGTGTCTTTGTTGAATTTTAACCTTACCACCATATTACAGAGATTGTAATGCTGTTGATTTCACTTTTTAAAACAAATTTCAAATGTGTTGTTTGAACAATTTACTAAGAGATATTGACATAAAAAAGAGTCTTACAGTTCATCATTTGCTGAGGCATTGTAAAGTCTCTTCACCCAAGCAACAAATAGAACAAACTCCAGAAAAAAAAAGTTTCAATAGAATAAATACAGAACTTGTCTCTGTTGATGACATTCACAATCTCTTAAAACCTCTTCCTTATCGTTACTCTGAGAGTATGGCTACTCTGAGATATTATGGCTGGTTTCATCTGTATTTCTAGTAGTTGATGAAGCTGTATGTTGCTTTTCCTTAGAATTTAGCACATTAATATCAGTACTTCATGGCATAATGGATATCATAGAATCATAGAATGGTTTTGGTTGGAGGGGATCTTAGAGACCATCCAGTTCCAACCCCCCTGCCATGGGCAGGGACACCTCCCACTAGACCAGGTTGCTCAGAGCCCCATCCAGCCTGGCCTTGAACATTTCCAGGGAGGGGGCATCCACAGCCTCTCTGGGCAACCTGTTCCAGTGTCTCACCATCCTGATATGCAAAACTGTAGCAAAAATATAGAACACATTTTCAAACATAATCAAGCCACCTTCTAAAATAGTAATCCTTGACAGGAGAAAAGGAAACCCACTTCCTACAAATGCATTTACCTCAATTTCATAGTTTTCCAGGGATCCAAACAGCTAACTTTCAGATGTTTTACCTAACTCAGAACAGAGTGGGAAACTGTCAACAAGCCTGTGCATTCATGATGAGCAGATACAGGCAGAAATCTGGAACTTCTGGACAGTGGTGCTAGGGAATGTCCCCATGGGGCAGAAGGACCCTGTTCAGTGTGTGAGGAGAAACTCTTACTGCAAACCAGGAGGCTGTGATCCCTGCTACAGGACATTAATGGGCAGCCAACTTCAGGAGTTCAGCTGCATGAACTAGTCGCATAACTGGGGTGTTTAGAAAACAATTATCTATTAAGCTTATGACTGACTTTTCAACATTACAACAAAGGAAATTGAAGTAACAAAAGTGAATTTGTATCTAGATTACTGGAGAAAGATTATTATCAGTGGGCAAAGTAAAACATAGCACGCCCAGCTGAGGCTTCTTACCTAACATGTTATATCCCTGTCTTATTCTAGTTTGAAAAGAACATCCATTTAGAGAAATGAGTGTATTGTAAGAGGAAGAAAAGCAAATAATAATGAAGAAGTTAGTATTTCTAGAGTCTGTAACCTCCCCATAACATCGAGCTGTTCTTTCACACACCACTAATAGCTTCTAATACATGTAGCAATAACAAAGATGCACATTACTCACGCACTCTCTGGAAAAATCAACATTATTCATCTAATTTCACACCTGAGTAAATTTTCCAAAGCATGTGTAAATCACACTGATAGCTTCTGTCTTACAACTGAATTTCACGGCCTTAATGTTTTACCAACAGAAGCTAAAAGCTGATCTATAGCGGAAGAATCATCAATACATCAATGACATGTCAATACAGACTGATATTCATTACTGAATGCTTGTTTCACACGTATTGACTTCACCTTATTATCAGTGTGTTTATTTTGTAGACTATATAAATGAGCCAGATTTGTCTGGACAGTAAATATTGATTTAACACAGTTCTTTTGATACAGCCTTACTGAGTTGGTAGGTGCTTTAAAATGAAATAGATGTCTAAATCCCATCACAGTTGGAAAATTCCTGTAATATTCTCTTCCAGAATTTCTATTTCAGCATAGGAAGTAGAAGACAGCTAAAATTTACTCGGCTATTCTCCCAGGTAGATCCATATCACACAGAGATCATGGGTCTCTTAGGTGTGCGCGTCTTTAATACTCAGGTGGCGCCTATGGTTTGGAGGAGCAGAACAAGGTCATTCTTTTTGAGAAAGGGAAGAAGTAAAGTAGGAGGAGTGTGAAAGGAGAGTATGAAGGAAAAGGGAGCACTCTAATCTTTCCTTTTTCCTGTACCTTCAAGAAGTTACTGTCTTCACATCCATGCCTTAGCAGTTCGCCTATATAGAGATCTTCCCAACCTTTGCAAATTTTAGTAAAGTCACAAGAAGTTCTCATCTATTCTCAGAAAACCTTGGTAAGATCAGAACCAAAATGACTTTCCTAGCTTTTCCAGATGATCCTGCTCAACTTTGTAACCATTACTCACTAATTATCAACATCCAAGCCAATTCCCACTGCAGCCAGTGAGAAATTTGTACTAACATCAAGCTTAGCAAGAATAAGATGCGAGTACTCTCCACT
This sequence comes from Alectura lathami, assembly GCA_013399715.1. Lineage (NCBI taxonomy): Eukaryota > Metazoa > Chordata > Aves > Galliformes > Megapodiidae > Alectura > Alectura lathami. The sequence goes on from VXAV01006239.1 coordinate 321,821, forward strand.
TTCAGCCTTTGATAAAGATCTTGTTCAGTGCTTTCTTTTTTTAACATCCTTACAATTTTCATTATTTAGGAGTAGGAAAAAGACTAGGTGATTATGACTGATGGAATGGTAGAGAAAGGAGTCAGGCTCTGTAAAGCAGCTTTAGAAGCCTCATTCTTAAACTCTCGCTAACAGGCATCATCCTTCATATAATGTTAATGGAGACTCATACTTTAATATTTTTCTGCCAACAAAACAAAGGACACATAGAAGAACAGTTCTCTGAACTAGCTCAGAAGAATATCAGATTTGTAACTGCAATCAGAAGACAAGCACAAACAGAAAATAATGACTTTTCCAAAGATTCATAAAAATTGTTCATTTCTCAGTTTTGACAACTCAAAATCCTAATGTATTAGCCTCATGTTAATGTCAACATTCATCAGCATGTGAAAACACAGCTCAAGGTTTGTACAAAAAATTAGGAATTATCAGCCCAGCACATTTTTGTGGCCAATAACAATTCCTGTGCTAGATTTTCTATAACCACTACATTATCAGATTTTACCCAATTGGAACAAAACCAGTATTATTCCAAAAAATATTTTTGAAAAAGTGCTTAATAGTAACTATTCTTGCATTTATTTAATTTTAAAGGCAGGAAATTTTTTTTGAGATAGAAAAAATGAAATAGTAAGTACAATACACTCAAAAAACACAACTATTTTAAACTGAGTGCTGCTAGAAAGCTGTCAGTAGAATGTTTCAAGATCACAATTTCATTCAGAAATTTCTAGGTTTCAGTTGAAACGTTGCTTAGTTTGGGGATTGATTTCTACATATCATACTTTATATATGTAAAACTCTATGATATTTCTGTTTACTACAAATGTACGTAAATTAAAAAAAATACATTTATATATCCTCGTATGTCTATACGTATATATCCTCAGATGGATGCTGTAAGAGGCTTGGAAGTAGTGATGAAGATAGTGATTTATAAATGGCTCCAGACACCATACATACCAGAATAAATGTGTTTTAATGAAATTTTGTGGCACTCTACTAACCTGAACAAGAACAAAGTAGCGTTTTTTCCACCGCTTCCACACCTTCTGTCCTAGAGCATACAAATATCTGAAAAGGAAATAATAGGGGGAATGTTTTTTTCTGTTAATACTAAGCATGATATTAGGAGGATGTATTACATATGTGTGTATTCATGTACTGTACCCACCGAAATTCCTTTTCACTGTTGTCACACCTAAGAAGTGATTTTTTCTTCTGTTTACTCAGACCATAAAAATTTAGATATTTATTTTCATTCAAAATTAGACTTTTTAATAATAATACAAAAAAGCAGAAACAAATTATCTCCTGGGTAAGAAGACTAACCTGCTCATCACTTACATTTTACCAGTTGCTTCCGAAAACATAGCTTAAAGTAGAACACTTTGATTACACCAAAATTTTGAGTGTTAGAAAAGTTAAACTCCCCCCATTTTTTTTTTTTTTTTTTGTGTGCTTAGTTTCCATAGATTTGCTGGTTTTTCTCTACTCTGTGAGAAGTCAGTCACAGTGTCAGTTTGGGAAAATGCTCAAATAACAAACTCTCAGCAAACAGGATTAATTTTTTTATTTTTTTTATTTTTTTTTTTCCCCCAGAATAAGTAACAGTCTAATTTCCCAAACAGACTGTAAGGACTCTTGGCTTACAAAAAACTCTTCATCACCTTGGCAATTTCCAGGCTATGACAATGCAATCAAGAGTATCGGTCAGTGGTAAGATAAAACCAAAGATGCTGACACTAATAGGTGATAGAGAAAGCACCCAGTTGCAGCAAGTTTTATGGCATAATAGTGACTTATTACTTTTTTTTTCTGCCACTATGGTCATGTGGCAGTGATGTTAACAAAGAAAGCAAGAGGGAAAGGATGAGCAGTGGGCTTGTTAGCAAGAGCCTATGAGTAGTGAGGACAAGCTGCTTAAAGGGATATCAGATATCCCTTCAGGCTGGCCAGCCTCTTTCAATGGCATCTGGTACAACTAGGTGGGTCAAAGGCAGATCCAAATTATTCAGATCAACGAATGCTGGCTTCACAAGGCACTCTCCAGAGGCATCATTATGCCGTGTTATGAGGAAATTACAATGACTACGATCGAAGCTGGTTGGTGGAGTGGTTGGTGGATGGACCTTTGTGGTATGGGGAGAGAGTCTGTTGCTCTCTTCCTTCTGATGTCCTTTCAGGCTCTGTTGCCACGAGCTTCTGAATTCAGCATCAAAAAAAAAAAGAGCAGTCAACCAGCCACTCATGTGAAACACACAACTAAGATGCAGGTAAAACCTTTTTTCCACCTGTCCTGGGCATACAATCCAGCACATTTTCTCCTGTTTTAGATACCATGGGCAAAAGAAAAATTTTTATTTAACATTAGCGTTCAGCATAATGCTTCTAATTAACCTGGGTGGTCTCTCAGATTAAATAATGGCTCCCTCACTACTATGACACAGACATTTTACCCATCTTCAAGCTCCTGCTACATCTGTGCTGAAATTGCCTTGCTTGGTTACTCTGCTTCTACGGGAGAGAAGACAACTGGCTTTGTGTATGGTGCTCCAGTTTGCTGGGTTACTATGTGATACAGATTTATTCAATTCGTCCACATCCTGCCACACACTTTTAAACTTATTAATTTGTGATTATTTTAAATTCAATAAAAAGATAGGAGTAGAGCAAGGGTTTTGTCAGAAGGGGTACCAAAGAAAGGCCCTGCCAGAGTTTATTTGAAAGTCTGCAATGTATCCCAATTAAAGAAGCACTTACCTCACAGAGTGCCAGGTCCATATTGCCACACAACACATGAACTGTTGTGCTTTTCACATGTATTTCAAGAGTCAGACATGTTCTCCTAAATCAGAACATTACATTACCCAAAGCATATCATGTTGCTACTGCCTCTGTTAACCCATGTACTATTTCCACCAGGTGAAGGGGGAACGACAGACAAATTCCACTCAGCCTTGAAGATAAATGACTAGGGAGAGAAAAAAAGGGTCCTCAGGTGGCCATTGGGCTCTCTCAGTTCTCAGAATGTCCTGTTCTACATGGTGATTCTGCCACTAAGAATACTCTCAGAATATTCTACAGTGTCCTATCTCTGGGGATAATTGCCCCATGGACTGCATTAGACCAAATGAAAATAATACAGTTCTCAAACGCTACAGTGCAAAGACACCCTGACCATGCTCCCACCATCTTGGCATTTCTGAAATTAATGTTAAGGAGTCATAGACTAACAGAGGATTCCTCTTACAAGAGACCAATCCTGGCATCATAAGCAGCAATGATGCTACATTCTAACAGGAACACGGCAGAAAATGAATAATCCAGCCCTCAAAATGTCAGGTTTAATTCATTCTTTTTTTCATTAACTGACCTTGAAATGGAAAAGTGCTTTTTAAATTAGTTTTCATGTAAGATATACCACACATGGTTCCGTAGTACAGGCAGAACTGTCACAAGTTACAGTAAATTCAAAATCATAAAATAAGAAAGGATACAAAAATAATTAAATACCAATATGCACTTTTTATTCCTCCTATAAGTCGGAAGCAATTTCACTTCCAGTTAAGGTGTTAAATAACAGCTTCCTTGGGAAACAAAGGACTGCAACATTAACTACTTAACTTAAAATCTGCTGCTCTTAGATGAGATTAGGTAACAAATTAAATAGCATTCATGACACAAAGCTGGGATTTGGTACAGAAGTGCAAAGCATTATGGCACTTGGTTTTGCAAATCATTATAAACACACAGCTGTAATCTTATGTTGCTAATTCCTTTTCCAGTGCCATCTGTAATGGTGACAGTATTTTGGGATGCAGAAAGTTTCAGTCACTTACAGGGGATATATCCAGTGCTCATTTCAAGCGTACAAGCTCCTGAAAGATGAGGAGATTTTTAATTATTTTAAGTCTCAGATTTACACCCACAAGGAGCCAAATTCCTAGACCCCTAAATCCTGTTTGAGATTCTCTTTTCACTTCATTTTTCCATTGAAATACATGGGAAGCAAAGGACATAAGAATGTTGTTAAATTTGGACAAAAATACCTAGGATTTACAGAAACTGAAGTTGATGTCTAGAAGAGAAAAAGTCTATAAAAGCTAGTTTCCAGAATTAAATGACACTTGAGTGTGACAACAAGAGCAGAAAATTAACAAGTTAACTGATTCAGAAGTAAACTAAGTCTGAGAGCTAAGTTCAAGAGTGTTTTAAGATGAGAAATCACATCTTTTTCCATGGGTCTCAGTTAAACGCCAGTACCACAAATAAAAGCAGCCTCTTATCGTCTCATAAATGCATGGAGCTGCAGCCTGCTATTTCTCTACCCATATGCCTATCTGTATTCACCTACAAGCCTTGCTTACTTTCTCCAGCCAAAAAAGTGTGCAAAAGATGCATAACATTATTTGTTCAGATTATTTTCAATACACTCTCAGTGGCAATAATAAATACACGACAGCCACTCCTTCAAATGCTGTGCCTATCTCTGCCTAAAATACTCCATGCAACACCAAGAAGCAGTTGATATGCGGAAGGAGCCAATACCATATTCCTAAAAATTAAGCACACAATTTGCTACAGCTTTCCTCTCTTTGAGTTCTAAAGTTGAGATCATCAAAATAAGTTGGGTACTGACCTGTTGGAGAGCAGTGTAGGGGAAAGGGACCTGGGAGTCCTGGTGGACAGCAGGATGACCATGAGCCAGCACTGTGCCCTCGTGGCCAAGAAGGCCAATGGCATCCTGGGGTGTATTAGAAGGGCTGTGGTGAGTAGGTCGAGAGAGGTTCTCCTCCCCCTCTACTCTGCCCTGGTGAGACCGCATCTGGAGTATTGTGTCCAGTTCTGGGCCCCTCACTTCAAGAAGGACAGGGAACTGCTGGAGAGGGTCCAGCACAGAGCCACCAAGATGATGAAGGGAGTGGAGCATCTCCCTTATGAGGAAAGGCTGAGGGAGCTGGGTCTCTTCAGCTTAGAGAAGAGGAGACTGAGGGGTGACCTCATTAATGTTTATAAATACGTAAAGGGTGGGTGTCAGGAGGACGGAGCCAGGCTCTTCACTGTGACATCCAGTGACAGGACAAGGGGCAATGGGTGCAAGCTGGAACATAGGAGGTTCCGCTTAAATATGCGGACAAATTTCTTCACAGTGAGGGTGACAGAGCTCTGGAACAGGCTGCCCAGAGAGGCTGTGGAGTCTCCTTCTCTGGAGACATTCAAAACCCACCTGGACGCGTTCCTGTGCAGTCTGCTCTGGGTGTTCCTGCTTCGGCAGGGGGATTGGACTAGATGATCTTTTGAGGTCCCTTCCAATCTCTAACATTCTGTGATTCTGTGTGATTCTGTAATTCTGTAATTATTACAGTTCAGCCATACACTGAGAAGAAAGACACTGAGATATTTTTCCTGTCTCTGAGCTCTGGAATAGGAATCGCTTATTACTAAACAGATTTATTTTGACTTTTCTTTAAGACCATGTTTTCCAGTTTTTAATGACTGACAAGAAGTTAGAAAGGATTGGTTTTCTGATGTCCCAAGCAATACATAAATACGAAAGACTTTTATTCTGTAAAAATACAGATGAGTACTGTAATAAATATGTATACATAACATCTATATTGGTACATGTCCACATTAGAAAGTGTATTCATTGGCTGTATGCATATGCTTGACTGCCTTACTTTTTCAGTCCTCTCATACTACTCACATAATTTCCAGAAACTTAAGACTATTACATCTGCTTTTTGACAGCAAAAAGAAAATATGACCTTGATCATGCATATTGAGTCACCAAGTGCTACACCAATGCAAAGATTTTATAAGCCATTTTTCTGGTAATATTAATATTCAACCAAATATGCAAACCATGAACTCACCTTCCTAAGACTTACTCTCTAAAAACAAGACCTACAGTTTTCTTTTCTTGCACAATGTTTAATACTGCTTTCTTTCTTCTCCCCCACCCCTAATTAAAAAGTAAAAATCAGAATTGCATTCAGACACAGATTTATGTGATTACACCTCATAGTACTTGCACTATGGCAGAAAAGTAAACATTTAATATATAAAGTTCTTTTTTTTTTTTTTTTTGAAAACAAAAATGCAAGTAATTACTTTGTTACTATAAAATACAGAAACATTTGGATAAAAATGTTTTCCATATCCTCTTGTCTCAGTCTGGATCACTTTTAATTCTGGAAGTAGAACAGGTAAAAACAAACTGAATAATTTCTGAACAGAACACATTTTCTTAACAAAATCCAACCATCACTAGATTTTAAATATCTAAGGGTTGAATATTTTTCAAAGTGCATTTCCTCATGTTACAAAAATCCAAAACCATATCACTAAATATTATAGTTCAGTTTCAATTATGTGACGGCACACTCAGGAAAGAAGATGGCAGCTTATTTGCTCTAAGTCCACGCTGTGAGAGGGCAGGGTTCTACTTTTGACAAAAAAATCAGCACTAATGAACAGCTGAAAAACATAATTGAGTGTGGAATACTGGAGCTATTCACTGCTGGAGAAATGAGAAAGGACTTATTACTTCTACAGAGATCATTTTTAGACCAGCCTTTTTATTCCAAGGAATGAAGCAATCTATCTACATCTTGAATGATAAATTCTCTACTTGTGAAAGGCTTCATTTATCACAAACAATGAAAAAATATAGAAAGAAAAATCAATAAGTGTAGCAGTTTAGTCCAGCAAAGGGCCTTCTTAAAGAGAAACCTCAGTCAAGGTTGAAAGAGCAATTAATGCAGTCTCAAAAATCTGGGCCATTCTGATAGAGTTCGGTTAACATGTGGCAGAAGTAATCATCCACTTGTGAAAATGATTTTCAGTTCATTCTCAAACACCTTTCAGACACTCATGATCCCATTTAGCTGACAACAATACAGGCTATCTGTGGGCATCATTGCATTCGATGTGAGAACCAATGGGGACCAAATGCCCACAGGCACTTTCAGTCATCCCTGCACGCTTGCATAAAAGGAATCTTCCTTGCACCACATTCCTCTTTTTATTTAACCCCACAAGATTAAGCCATTTTTTTGCCTTCAGTTGAGGACGAGAGAGAAAACTGATTTGAGACAACAATATGACCTGGGTCATAAGAAACCTAGCAGTAAACATTCTCAGATTCATTTTAGTACCTTCTGTGCTCTTGAGAAGGAGAACTAAATAAGCCTTCAACAGACGGAATGAAAAAAATCAGTCTAAACTTCTATTGTAATTATGACTGCTAAGGATATAGAAAACTTGAATAATGTCAAGTAATACAAACACCACAACCACAGCAAACAATTCCATTTATTCCAATGAGCAAGATACTCATGAACAGAAAAATGTGCTTTTTTTTCCCCCACCACTAAACAACTTTTTACTTACAGTGTAAACATATACAGGTATGTTGGAAGATCAGATATCCCCACCTTCTTTAACAGTGGTACCTGAATGCACTCCAAAGCGCTTCAGTGCTTGTGAATATGCACAGCAGTACTTATAGAGCCCGTGAAGTAACTGCAACAGCAACTTGAGAATTACTAATCCAATTTATGTCATATCACGAAGCATATATTGTATGTAAAGTAAGTGTTTATCAAGACAGAAAAATATCCTTTAGCCTTGACAGAATTCCAAGGAAGAAAAGAATGATATTGTTCAGACACAACACAAATGCAGAGCGCTCTCATTCTGATGTAAGTTAAATACAGTGTAAACAGATAATGCAGCAAAGCTGCGGAACAGCAGGTGCTGAGGACCTGTCCACACTGTCCTTTCTGATGTGGCTTACTTTCAAACAGCACTATCTTGATCCCATGGACCAAACAGATACCAGTGGCTGCAGCACACATGGTGCAGCCCTGGTGCTCATCTCTTGGTTTAATTTCATCTAAACAGATTGCAGTCTGTGAAGAGAAGCTGCTCCGTGAGGGAAATGAAGCACAGTAAGCAGGAACAACTAAGAGATTAGCTTTAAATGTGAAAATCTAAATTAAATTTTTTCTAGTAGATGTACTTCAGAAAGTTTTAATTGCACTTCTCTNTTTATGTCATATCACGAAGCATATATTGTATGTAAAGTAAGTGTTTATCAAGACAGAAAAATATCCTTTAGCCTTGACAGAATTCCAAGGAAGAAAAGAATGATATTGTTCAGACACAACACAAATGCAGAGCGCTCTCATTCTGATGTAAGTTAAATACAGTGTAAACAGATAATGCAGCAAAGCTGCGGAACAGCAGGTGCTGAGGACCTGTCCACACTGTCCTTTCTGATGTGGCTTACTTTCAAACAGCACTATCTTGATCCCATGGACCAAACAGATACCAGTGGCTGCAGCACACATGGTGCAGCCCTGGTGCTCATCTCTTGGTTTAATTTCATCTAAACAGATTGCAGTCTGTGAAGAGAAGCTGCTCCGTGAGGGAAATGAAGCACAGTAAGCAGGAACAACTAAGAGATTAGCTTTAAATGTGAAAATCTAAATTAAATTTTTTCTAGTAGATGTACTTCAGAAAGTTTTAATTGCACTTCTCTCATTTGAGCATCCAGTTGTGCTGTGTCAACGGTTATTGCCAGGCCTTAAAATCAACTCATCCTGAACATCCAAAAGCATCAGGGCATCTGGCCCAGACACGTCTCCATCTCACTGGAAGCAGAGCACACCACAATTAGACGGTGACCTTTTGTCCAGGCAGCCAGTGATATTATGTATGATCCAAGTGGCCAAGGACCTGCTAATACGAAACATCTACTTTTGTTGCTAGGTCATACACTGCCACTGATGGAATCAGTCAAAACACCCTGCTCAGTGTTATGTTGGTATAAAATAAATCAATGAACAAAGCTGCCAGCTGATGCGACTCCAGTTCTGGAGACTCAGTGCTGAAAACAGTCCACTTTTGGCAAGAGCGGCCACTAACAGCAGTGAACTCTTAGGAACACTACTTGGTAACACTTGGTAAACTTGGTAGAATAAATTTGTTTCCAGTTGTACAACTACAGAGCAGTCCAGAATGAAAAGTCATAGAGCACAATTTTAGCAACATTGCGGAAAATTCAGTTACCTTTTTGGGATTTGTATACAATCCTTGAAATATCAGTAACTCCCCACTTTGCAGGACTATAAAGACATTATTAAACCATAGAGAGAATGAATTTCTCAAAGTCTGTGTTAAGTTCAAAATGGAATCAAGGATTATATATACAAATATACAGAGTCCTCTGGATGAGTCTACTGCTGGATGAGGTTTCTTTACCTTTGACCACTTAGGCTGAGCTTTCCATGAAGGCACACTCACATACTCCGTGAACCAGAAGGTACAGTGTATTTTTAAACTTCATAAATTTAAATCTGCTTTTGAATGACATGTCTCAGAACTGGTACTAGGGGAACTAGCAGAGTGCGCTTCACAGAAGCTCTCTCTGCTCTCAGAATATATATAAGCAATCCAAACATAAGTAACAGAAACTTTTCCTACTGGAAATCCTTATGGATATAATATATATCTGTAGTTTGACAATCAGTAAACCATTGCTTTTAAATGCCCAACTTAATGGGTTTCCCATTTAGTTGGGAACTATGTGATTTTCCTCTGGATTATAATTTTGACACTCCATCCCCTCATTTATTGGAAAACTCCCTTTTAGACTACCAAATACTGGAACCAACAAATACCACTTGTTTCCATCCAAAATGCAACAGCAGGAAAAAACAAACGATGCTGCCTGTATCAGTGGACACAGACTGCCTCTGTTTCATCTCTAGCAACTCTAAGGAATGTAGGAATAGTGCCAGACATTAATTTCCATTCTCACAAAGCAAAGCAACAGCTATGGCTTGTTTCCATGAACTCAAATTAGTTACATTTCATTGTGCATTTTATGCAGTCCTGGAAAGGTCTGTGAATGAGAAATTCTCACAGAAACCACATCTGGCTCAGAGTCCTTGCCCTGCAGGTGGGTGGAGTATGGAAGAGCACTGAGAGAGGCCACTCATGCACTTCAGTCACCTGCTGCTAGCCGCAGTAGGAGATGTGATACTGGATTTGATGAGCATTGGGTCCCACACGACAAGGCCAATCCAA